>JAAALK010000081.1:53530362-53646103 GCA_019279435.1 Zizania palustris
GTAGAGGTGGAAAAATTGCTAAGGGCTAGCATTATCAGAGAAGTAGCCCACACGGAGTGGCTGGCTAACCCTGTTTTTGTTAGGAAGAAGGGCTCCGACAAGTGGCGCATGTGCATTGATTTCACATTATTAAATAAAGCATGCCCACGAGACCCCTACCCTATGCCTCGAATAGACCAGCTAGTGGATTCTATGGCTGGCTCCGAATTACTAAGCTTCCTGGACGCATACTCTAGTTATCATAAGGTCTGGCTAAAGCGCAAAGACGAAACCAAGACGAGTTTTATAACCCCCTCTGGAGTATTTTGTTATGTTCGAATGCCTTTTGGCTTGCGAAATGCCGGAGCCACCTTCTCACGTTTGATATCTAAGGCTCTAGGTCATCAAATAGGCCGAAATATCGAAGCCTATATGGATGACATTATAATAAAGAGTGTTGTAAAGCACCATCATAGCCTAGACCTAGCTGAAACCTTGGAGAGCCTCCGAGCAAGTGGAGTTCGCCTCAACCCTGAAAAATGTATATTCAGGGCGCAAGTAGGAAAACTGCTAGGGTACTTAGTTTCGAGTAGGGGAATCGAAGCTAGCCCGACACAGATAAGCGCATTGCAAAGAATGGCTCCACTAGAAAATCTGAAGCGGGTCCAGAAGCTAACAGGATGGCTCACAGCTCTCAGCAGAATCCTGGCCAGATCAGCCGAACGAAGCCTTCCAATTTTTAAAGCTCTAAAGGGGTCCGAAAGTTTCAAGTGGACGCCGGAGTGCCAGAAGAGCTTCAATGACATTAAAGATCACCTCAGAAGCCTGTCAACACTTACTGTGCCCCTCCCAAAAGAAATTCTCCTTCTTTATCTTGAGCTTAAAGGAAAACTAGTGCAAAACCCAGTTTACTTCATCTTAGAAGCTTTGTCCGGAGCAAAGACAAGATACTCCGAGCTCGAAAAATTTGCTTATGCTTTGGTAATGGCCTTGCAGAAGCTAAGGCATTACTTTCTAGCGCATAATCTTATCGTTCCTACCTCATATCCCCTTGGTGATATGCTTCAGAGCAAAGATTCTACGGGTAGGATCGGAAAATGGGCTGTCGAGCTAGCCCCCTTTGGTATTTCCTTCATGGCGAGAATAGTTATCAAATCTCAGATCATGGCTGACTTCATGGCAGAATGGACTCCATCTGCAGTCTGGGCTCCGGAAGAAACCTCCGAAGGTTTGTGGACAATTTTTTCTGATGGAGCCTATCAGGCATCTGGTGTCGGAGCTGGAGCTGTGATAATATCACCGTCAGGGTAGAAGGCCATGTATTCTGCGAGGCTCAACTTTAGGACCACCAATAATATCGCAGAGTACGAAGGGATCCTGTAAGGCCTTCAAAAGGCAAAGGCACTTGGAGCAGCAAGGATAATAATTAAAACAGATTCCCAAGTCATCGCAGTGCATGTTGACAAAAGTTTTCAAGCCAGGAACCCGCATCTTGCAAAGTATTTAGAAGAAATCCGCAAGACAGAAGCAATGTTTAAAAGATTTTCTGTTCGGAGTATCCCTTGAGCAGATAATCAACTTGCAGACATTCTAGCGAGGGTTGCAGCCAGAGCATTGGACGTCCTGGAGGGTGCTTTCTACGAAGAACTTATCAAGCCCATGGTAAATCAATTACCCTCCGCAGAAGTCCTTTGCATCCCAGCTGTAGATTGGCGGACTCCGATAATGGATGTCTTGCAAAACAGCGCAGTCTTGTCAGAAGGTACGGATTTGTGGATGTTGCAAGTAAGGGCTCGTAATTATGAGCTTGTCAATTGGATATTATACAAAGCCGGAGTTTGCTCTCCCCTACTCCGGTGCATCTCACAACGTGAAGGTCAAGATATACTTTAGGAGATTCACGAAGGCTTATGTGGAAGCAACCTAGCCCCCCGTGCTCCAGCAAGAAAGACACTTCGGTAGGGGCTCTATTGGCCAACAATTGTAAGAGATGCGGAAGAGTTAATTCGAACCTATTAAGGATGCTAGTGGATGGGTAGACGGAGCCACCGTCCACCAACAACCCTTCAAGTTATTGCCCCGGTATGGCCAATGGCACGATGGGGAATGGATCTCATCGGCCCTTTTCCAATGGCAAAAGGTAGCTTGAAGTTTGCAGTGGTAGCAATTGAGTATTTTTCTAAATGGGTCAAAGCTGAACCCCTAACTGCTGTCACTTCAAGAAATGTGCAAAAATTCTTCTGGCAAAATATCATATGCAGGTTCAGAGTGCCAAGGGAGTTAACTGTGGATAATGGCACCCAGTTCGAAGCTGAACCCTTTAAAGAATTTTGCGAAGGACTGGGCATCAAGTTATGCTTCGTAGCAGTTCGCCATCCACAATCCAACGGAGCTGTCGAGCTAGCCAATGGAAATATTCTCTCCAGTTTAAATCATAGGATTGTAGGGTTGGCTAAAGGGCTATGGACCAAAGAACTTCCTAAGATTCTATGGTCCATTCAGACCACTCAAGCCAGGTCCACAGGCTTCACCCCATTCAAGTTGCTATTCGGAGATGAGGCCATGACTTCTACGGAGCTCAAAGGTGGATCCCTTCGCGTAGTAGAACCTAGAAATGAAGACGAGAGAAACACTTCGCTGGACTTGTCAGAAGAAACAAGGCTTCGAGTTGTCGCCAATCTGACAAAGTATCAAGACCAAACGAAGACATGGTATGACCCGAAGATAAAATTGAACGAGCTTAAACCAGGTCATTTGGTATTGTGAAGTGTAATAGCTCTGGGGAAGCTAGGAAATAAATGGGAAGGACCATATATTATCCTACGCTCAGGGCATCCCAGGTCATTTAAATTAGCTAATTTAGAAGGGGAAGAGTTGAAGCATGCATGGCATGCGGAGCACCTTAAACATTATTACGCTTAGGGGCTCCTTGTAATGAATTGTAAAAGTACCTTTCTAAATTAAATAAAAATGGAGGTTCAAATTATGTTTACTCTTCAAATATTCCTTACTCTTGGTGGACTCATTAGGAGAACGGAGATGCTTGCGGAGTTAAGCATCTTTCAAGGAACCCAGAAAACAACCTTCAAACCATTGGTTCAAGGATTCCGTAAAAGAGCCGAAGGTGGCCAGCCTACGTATTCCATGATCCGGCTTGTTAGGATCCGTAGAAGAGTCTAAGGACTTAAAAAGAACAGATTTCTAGCCTCCAGGTTCGAAGCATATGTAAAAGAGCCGAAGGTGGCTAGCCTATGGATTCTAGGCTCTAGCTTGTTAGGATCAGTAGAAGAGTCTAAGGACTTAAAAAGAATAGATTTCCAGCCTCCGGGTTCGAAGCATATGTAAAAGAGCCGAAGGTGGCTAGCCTACGGATTCCAGGCTCTGGCTTGTTAGGATCCGTAGAAGAGTCTAAGGACTTAAAAAGAGTATATTTAAGCCTCCGGGTTCGAAGCATCTGTAAAAGAGTCGAAGGTGGCCAGCCTACGGATTCCAGGCTCCAGCTTGTTAGGATCCGTAGAAGAGTCTAAGGACTTAAAAAGAACAGATTTTCGGCCTCCGGGTTCGAAGCATCTGTAAAAGAGCCGAAGGTGTCCAGCCTACGGATTACAGGCTCTGGCTTGTTAGGATCCTTAGAAGAGTCTAAGGACTTTAAAAGAACAGATTTTCGGCCTCCGGGTTCGAAGTATCTGTAAAAGAGTCGTAGGTGACCAAGCAATAAGGTTTCAAGGCTCCAACCCAATGAAACACTTTTCAAGGCTCCGGCCCAATGAAACACTTTTTAAGGCTCTGAAACTTATAAACATCATAATACGAACGTATAGTTCAAAGAACTCTACAAAAGAATGAAGTATGATTACCAGGTGTTGTGCGAAGCATCATATTGTTATATCAATCATTGTGTCCGACGGACCTTAACGCAATGTGTACGGTCCCCCACCCACAAGGAGGGACAGGGGAATAAGGAACAACAAAAAGATGCTTCCGAAGCAATTCATATTAATTGGATAATCATATTGTATTACATCAAGAGAAGTTTTGGTCTAAGCCAAGATAGAAGAGGATACCCCTCCGACCTCTAGAGCTACTTCTAAGACCACTTCGGCCTTCGGAGCCCGAAGTCTTCGAAACTTTCTTCTTAGTCCGAGTGCTTTTCTTCTTCGAAGTTCGCAGTTTTTTCTGCTCCTCTTGAAGTTCAACCCAAGACAGAAGTATTTCGGAACTAGCCTTCGTTGGATCTTCGGCTTGGTACTCCGAGTCAGACCAATCTACATATTCAGAAAACAAAGACGCTTTTCCTTATCCTCTTCCTTAATATAAGCTAAGACCTCGCGATGGACTTCGGGTGCTATCTCCCCTTGATCACCTCGAGGAACAGAAAAGTGTGGGCATCGATAAGGCCTTAAGCTTTCGAGGACATCCCACTGCCGGTGGAGCCCTTCGCTAAGTTCCAATACTTCGAAGTCGAGCTCCGAAGAGCATAACAAAACCTAAAGAATAAACACCCAAACAAAGATTCCTCGTTTATAAACTTTTCATTCATATAAGGGCTTTTACAAGATTTTTATACATGCTTAAGCGCCCTATAAAGCTAAACCTACAGGTCGGCTGGTGGAGCAGGCGGGGTCAGAGCCCGCGAAGTCGAAAGCGAAGGCTTCATCTGAGCTTGCTTCTGTCGGCAAGCCTCGTTGATCCAAGCTTTGGCTGCAGCTTTGTGGTCCGTTTTCCAAATTGCTCGAAAAGCTTCCCAAGTAGAGGCTACATCATGCGAAGGACGCAATAGGTCTTCGTCGGTGAAGCCTATAGGCATTGAACCCCCACCGGAGCAACAGAAATCCCAAGAGCTTCGATGTGACGAAGGACTCCGATCTCGGCAACTTGTCCAGAGATCTCTCCGTACAGAACACCGGAGCCCATCATCAACTTCGTCGTGACTTGGATCATCTTCAGCTTCCGTTCGAGGGGCTCGCTCGCCACAGCTGAATTTGAAGGGCACATCGTGCCAAAGTATTCCAAGGTACCCCAGAGGGTATCCATGGTATGCTCCGCAATGGCGGCATTCTTTACTTCCGCCGCTTCTAGCCTAGTAGCAGCAACAGACACTTAGGCCATCTTGGATAGCCAAGTACTCTTTTGAGGCAGTGCCTATTGAATTGAGTCTTGGAGCTCCACGAGTTGTGCGCTGGAGGTTGATGCTGCTTGCCGGAGCTTCTCGACCTCTGCTCTGAGCACCACACACTTAGCCTCGGTCTGTTGGGCCGAAGCTTTGAGTGCAGTGTTGTTCTGCTGCTCGATCTGAAGTGCTTCGTAGGTGGTGGCTCTGGCCCTCCGTTCCTCGAGGAGCTCTTCCTCTAGTCACAGTGTTTTGTATTCGGAGCTCTTGAGGGTAGACTGGAGGGTAGTAACCTTCCTTTTGAGCCGATTAGTTTCGAGCAAGGACAAATTGCTGCAAAAAAGCAAAGTAAGTACCAAGTAATTTCATTTATTGATTGAATACACTTGTTGTATGCTACATACCTGAAGGGCAGCCCTTTCGAGGGGGAAATCGAGCTCCGGGGCTCTGGCTTCGCTCAAGACGGAGACAAATTCGGAGTTCGCGATTTCTTGGCCTTTGTCCGCCAAGGGCTCCAGAAGCGTCTAGAGCCCTGTCCGTTGCTCCAAGAACGGAGCCAGCAGAGGGAGCCAGGACAGGGCCCAACGATCATCTACTGTAGCCTCCTCCTCCGAGTTGCTCACTGAAGGATCGTTGGAGGAGGGCGTCACCATCAAGGCAGGGAGGGGACCGAAGCTCATCGTGCTCTTGCCCCTCCCCAGCACAAAAGTCAGAGCTGGAACCCCCACTGAAGTAGATCCTCCTTCGACCACTGCTCCCTCGGTCGGAATTGCTTCGCCCGAGATGGCTCTAGTCGTTTGAGCCACTACGTTAGCCAGATCCTCAACTCCAAGAGAAGTTGAAGCTCCATCGGTGATCGGAGTCATGCTGCTCCTCGATGCACCTATAAAAATTAAGATATTTAGTGAATATTTGTGGGTAATAGTTATTGCAGGAATTGCAAAGGCAAAAGCTTCGAAGTATACCTTCGTCTGCGCCTTGAGGGAGAATGGTGGGATCCTCCAGGACTTCATACATTTGGAGGTACTCTTCGAGGTCATCCCCTGAAGTCTGCTCCGGTGCAGTCGCTGCAGGCGCCCCAATCTCTGGTACTATCACCCCGACCACGGGTGAGTTAGGAATACCTGCCTCAAGCTCTGAGCCCGCGGCGATGGGCTCGAGGGAGTGCACTGTATCCGCTACCGCAGCCACTTGAGAAGAAGTTCCGGTTGCGCCCTTGGACTCATCCTCGCTATCTTTGGCAAGATAATCCTCAAGGGCCTTCCCCATTCGGACATTGGAGTCTTTTTCTCCGGAGTCTTCTGAAGAAGAGCTTCGAATGCCCAAGGAGGAAGGCGAAGACACTAGAGTTGGTTGAGGAGGAGGCTTCGATGTTTTCTTCCCCTTTTTGATGGGGGTCTTGGCGGTCTTCTTGGAGGGCTCGGTAGTGGCCTTCCTCTTCTGAGGAGCCACTCCGGTCGAGTCGAAGTCTGGAAGAGGTGGAGGCTCCATTCCGAGAGCACTCCACACCCTGTTGAAGCACTCCCAGCTTCCCACCAGCTCCACCCTTCATTTTTTCTCTACCACCGTAGGGGCTCCGAGCACCCGTTCGGTGGCCTTTGTGATCTGGTCCGGAGCTAGCGCCAAAGAAGCCACTGAAAAGAGGTAGCATTTCATAAATATGTTATCTATTTCCTAATGTGTTAATGCAGGAAGTGAGAATATTTACATAGGCTTCGAAACTCTCCCTCCGAAGCATTTTGAAACGCTATCGGCTAGTCGGCTCCGAGAGGCGGGATCTGGAGGGCAATGAATTCCTCCGCCAGATCCTGCATGCTCATATGGCTGGTTATTGAAGAAAGCAACCCAAGCCGCGTTGAGAGCAGGCTTGGGTTCGGAGTAACTTTAGCCTCCTTCCAGAACCAGATCTCTTGAAGGGGCCCTGCGAAGCTAGAGTCCTCTCCGACTTCAGTGTAAAACCACCGGAGGATCCAATTGGTATACCACCGGTCATTGATGGCCTTTGCAGGAAAATATTGCGCATGTTCCTTCCGAAGCTAGAAGTTGACACTTCTGAACGCCGTCAGCACCTTGGTGTCTCTGGGTCAATCCCGTGGCTTCGGTTGGCAGGTGGCCTCGTGGGTGGCGGCAAATATCTCCGATCTTCCTTCGCATCCTTCGGCCCGAAGAGCCCATTCAAAGATTGCCAGTCTTGCAATGGCATTGGGGGACAACCGCGGCAAGGTAATGTGGAACATTTCCAATACCTCTAACAAAAAATTAATGGCAGGGAGTCCTAATCCGGCTTCGAAGAAAGCCTCGAAGACTACTACTTCCCCGCTCCATGGCTTTGGGGTCGACTCTATTCCTGGGACCCGAGTCCTCATTCTGGGGCCCAACTTCCCGTTCACCGCCTCCTCAATAGATTCTGCCGTGCTTGTCGACTGTCCGATGAGGAATCTTTGCGGGATTGGCTTCTTGGATGGAGGGCGGAGCTCTAGAGGATTTTTCGGCCAAGAACCTCCCGGAGCTCTCGCCATGGCCGCTGCTGCTGAAGCTGCCCACGCCTACCTCTACGCCAGGGTTCCCACTGCCGCTGGCACAGTTACGCTGGTCCTCACCATCGGTCGATTGCTCAAGATATTAGGAGGAGATTTGGAGGTTGAACAAAGAAAGCTTCAGAAAGCAAGCTCTATAAAAAATTTCGGTGGGCTTCGACCCCCCTTTTATGGCCTTTCTGTTAGTTACTGCGCTTCGATCGTGCATTTGCATTGCAGGTTCAACTTCCGTCGCTGACAGGTGGGACCATGAAGTAGAAAGGTGTGAACCCGCGGTAAAGTTTTGACCGTTACCTTTCTTGGGAGCCTAACGGCTCAAAATTAATGGCTCTTCACGACGTTTTGCCTCCGTAACGGTTCATTTCCCTACGAAGCATTCACACAGCAGTCCCAGTTCGAAGTTTTCATCGGAGATACTTCGATGTCAAATACCCTCTGAATAACTGTAACACCTTCAAATTTTTCTAAGTCCCTGAATATGAAAATATTCCTTGCGTATACTTCTTTCCTGCCATACAGGTTAAATCGGAGAAGTGTATTATGGGGCTACTGTTGGGGGAAAATACTTCATCCTCAGGGCTTTAGAGATCAGGAGCCAAAGATAATTCTTCAGCTTCAAAGTATGTGTTCATCTCCAAGATGATGTATGTTTCAAGCCGAAGGATACTTCGGTTTCATGGTTCGAAGGTATCCTCTGAAGGCCCCGAAGCTACAATGGAAAACAGCAAGACTGATAAGACGTCTGCCTTATCCATCCTCTCCGGATAGATTTTACTATTTTAACCCTATTCGGGTTACCGAATAGTTTCCACTATGTCATTTGTAATTGAGGGGTAAATAGGTCTTTTCATTAGAGCTTTTGCCTATAAATACCCCCCTTCTTACCCTGTAATAGAGATCGAATACTCAGCTATTCAATATACAACTTTGAACTACTTTGAGCTATTATCCTATTCGGAGGCTCAAAATAGTCCGCATCACAAACTCTTCGTTTGTTAGTTCTTAACCTTCAAGAACCTGTTTGTGTAATCTTTTACGCCAACACTCATATTTACGTTGATGACATTATTTTTGGTGGTTCTACTAATGAGCTTGTGTCCAAGTTTTTTGAGCAGATGCACAACGAGTTCGAGATGAGTCTCATGGGTGAGCTCAAGTACTTCTTAGGGCTCTAGATCAAGCATACCAAGGATGACATCTTCATCCACCAGAGCAAGTACACGCGGGATATGATGAAGAAGTTCGACTTCGGTGGAGAGCTGAAGCATCAAATGACCCCATGGGTACATATGGAGGCTTGGACAAGTACGAGAGCGGTGCCAAGATCAACGAGATAGTGTATTGAGGGATGATAGGATCGCTGATGTACTTGATGGTGATGAGACCGGACATTCAGTTCGTCGTGGGATTGTACGCGTGTTTCTAGTATTCACAACACGCATCTCATTGGTCAAGCGTATTTTCAGGTACCTTACATATGCGCCTGATCTTGGTCTTTACTATTCAGCATCATCATCTCTTGAGTTATCTGGCTTTTCTGACGCTAATTTTGGTGGGTGTCGGCTGGATCGCAAGTTGACTTCCAGTACTTGCCAGTTTCTCAGTTCTTAACTTGTTTCTTGATCTTCTCGAAAGAAATATGGAGTTGCTCTTTCTACCACAGAGGCTGAGTACATAGCTGCTGCTCACAGTTGGTTTGGATTATTTCTACTTTAAAAGATTTTGGGTTATCTTTACCTACCAGAGTGCCTTTGTTTTGTGATAGCACCATTATGATTAGTGTAGGGAAAAACCCATGTATTCATTTAAAAACCAAACATATTGATGTGCGCTTTACCTTTTGGAGGGATCAATATGAGAAAGGTGTCATTGACCTTGTTCATGTTGATACCCATCATCAGTTAGCTGACATTCTTACCAAACCCCTAGATCAGTTTACGTTTGAGCATTTGTGAGGGGATTTGTGAGTTGTGTATCCATTTTAGGATATTTTGAGTATTTTCTTTCTTCTTTACTCTTTTATTGAGTCTTTTCATGTGAGTTCATATCATGCATATTCATATATCACACTTTAAGCTTGCTTCTGTTCTATGATTGACCTGCTTTACTCATTCTTGCTTGTATACGTTGTTCAATACCTGTCGACGATCATGCTTTGTTTCAGTTCACATGATATATCTGATATCTGTCATATGCATGGCTTTTATGTTTTAAAATTGAAAAATGATCACCACTGCTTCTGGTAACTAGTATGTGTAGGATGAATGCTTTTGCTATCTGTTACATAATTGGTGGCTAAGTCCTTCAGTTAGATGCATATATGCAACTTGGGCATCTATATGCTTGACATGGAAAATATGCTGTAAAATGATAAAAATCATAAAAATGAAAAATCTATGCCTTTTATGCTTAAGTGAAAAGATCCAGGTGGGTTTGATGTGTCGCATTACGTTGTTCTGGACTGCTTACCATAGAACTTTGGTAAGAACTAGGACATTGTAATGTATGCCAAGATCAATGTCTTCCTCTTATGATGGTCCTGTTCTGGCCTAGGCGTGAGTCGGTTAGCATAAGGTTGACATGCAAATAACACCTAGCACAAAAGAAAAAGGGAAGAAAAATCCTGAAAATTAAAAAGATAACAAGTTTGCTAAAGCTCTGAGTTTTTGGATCATGCTTATCTTGGTAAATATTACCTAGCTTCTGCACTTCATGCTTTACCTTGTCTGTCAACTAGAAAATTTGGTGATGCTTTTATTTGCAAAAATCTAAAAATGTGTGCTAATGACTTTCTTTGGATATCATCTATTGCACTGATCATGCCATGTGTCTTAGACTGTATTTTGTGCTATACTTGCTAGATGTTGTAATTGTAGTCAGTCATATCTAAGAAGTATGCTTTTTAGACTCCACTTGCACCCTAGTTGCATTCATTGCATATTTTGAGGGGAAGCTGCATTTCAGGGAGAGTTTGAGTTTGTGTCTCTTTTGAGTGCATTTAGTCTCACTTGATGAGTCCAGTTGTCACCAAGGGGGAGAAATTTTGGGTTACTTGATCTTTTAGAAGAATTTAGGGGGAGTTTTTGGCTTTCTCTGGTATTTGTTTCACAGGGAGTTTTAGCCTCCTTTTCTTTTACTATTTGGATATCCTTGTTGATGATTCAAAGATTGCACTCATTTGAGTTTTATTTGAAATTTTTGTTGATTTATTTTCTGTTTAACCATAATAACCGTTTTTCTAGCTTTTTTTGGTTTTGGTCATTAAGGTTAAACCTTTTATTTTATTTACTTCTTTCTGTTCTCTTGTGTTTTTGTTTTTTGTGTTTCCACGTATTTTGCAGGATATGAAGCGTTGATGAAGAGGTGTTGACAATGCACTCATCAAGGGGGAGATTGAGGAGCCATGTTGAAGAAGTCAACGAGAAGAGAGAGATGAAGAGGAGATGAGACATATCATGTCTTGGGCCACATGTGACTAAGGTACACGGGCAATGAGTGACTGCCGAGCAGAGGGTCGCGGAGTCGGGCCAGCCAAATCCGGATACATGGGCTAGGAATGGCAAGGGATCTGCTGGTCTATTGACCGGGTTTGACTCAGGTAAACGGGCGGTGAGCGATTGTTGGACTGAGGGAGTAGCGGAATCAGGCCGGTCCAATCCGGGTACCTGGTGCGAAGATAGTGGACACTTTGTTATTTTTGGTGTAAAACCTACGCATTTATCTAGACCATTCATCGGAGATCTAACTGTCCTAAAGCGAAACCGTAGCTGCTATGAAAGCTCTGCATCAGGACAAGTTACCTTTAGTTAGAACTTTACTATTTTGCCTTTTAAGCCCACAGTTTGTGTTAGTTGAGTCTATAAAAACCTAAGGGCATTTCAGTATTTTTGGTTTATTTCATCGTCTGTAAAAAACCCTAAGGGTATATTGGGTTTTTCTTGATTTATTGGGCTGCCTATAAATAGGGCCCCAATCCCCTAGGGTTTCTCAACTCATTTTGAATAGCAAAATCAGAGTTCAAGTTTTACTTTCCCCAAATTTCTTCAGAGATTTTTCCTTCATTCTCTGAATTATCCCCGACATCGCAGCACTATAGCTAGTTTGGACCACATCACCGGTCTTACTGTTGGATCTGGTTTTCTCAGGGAATACTATTCTTGGTTTTTCCTCTTGGTTTTCTTTAGAATTCGGCTAGCACTGTGCAATGATCAAGAGTCGGTGGCGTTGGTGCTATGTGGCGACGGAGAACGCAAAAGGCAGCACACATGTGAGAAATCGAGCAAGAGGCGCACAGCGGCGCTTCGTAGCATGCAGCACGTGGCCGCGCGAGGGCAGTGCTTGGAGGCGGATTGCGTGAGGGCGGCACTTGGAGCGAGCATTGCTCGGCGCGTGGAACTGTAGAAGGAAGATACGCGGCACCGCGATGGTTCCTGCGAGTGGGGCTCAGCGGTGTGAAGTAGTGACCGGTACGTACAGCACAGAAAACTACACAGTTCAAGCATATCGAAACAGTAATCACTTTCATCCTCGATGCTCATGCATTTTCATATTTCATCTGTGATTTTTCTGTGGTTGATTCAATCTCTCGAAGCACTTGCATGTGATGTGAGAAACCAAGGGTGGTTTCGGTCTGAATGATGAGTGAATAACAAGGATGAGTGGTTGAGAGTGGGTTTAGTGCATCGAGGGTTTCGATGTGACATGGAGGTTTGGCTGCAGAGGGTTTCGGCGGTGCGTCGCGTTCTTGTTTGGGCGTGTCTTGTTTGTGCAGGGAGGAGATGCTGACCAACTATCGATGGCGAGTGATCGAGGATCGAGCGGGGAGCTTGATGCCGGCGGATCAGGGATTCCGCGCAAAGTTGGAGAAGATCTCAAGAGTGCACGAAGAGACGGAGCGAGACTTGGATGGACGGCTGACTGCGACAGCATGTCGATCGGGTTCGCGAGAGGGAGGCCGGGACAAGCATTCAGGCGACTCGAGGGGATCGAGAGAGGAAGTGGCTTGCTGGCGCTCGGAGTCACGAAGCGGTGTCACGAGTCGAAGGGTTGAGAGGCTTTGTCGGTTTTTGCTAAAAACCGTCGAAATGTTTAATGTTTTTGTTAATTCAATAATTAGGTGTCTAGTTTTAGTTTAAATTTTCAGTTTGGTAGTTTAACCTTTTGGTATATTTTTTAGAGTGGTTTTACTCTAAAAATATAATAAAAGGAGAGTCTAATTGTAATTTTTCTTTTAGGTTTTATAGGGTAATTTTCAGAATTGCTAATTCTGAAATTACTAAGGGTCTATGTGTCAAATGGGGGCTTCTAGAAGAGGAGTTGGTAGGATATTATCCCCCCATATTGGCTGAACCATTTGAGGGCTTTAGAGACAAATTTTACAAGCAAAATATATGAGAAAACTTCAGTTTGAAGAACTTTGGACGAGGAACAGGATTCTTCAAGAAATTTTCGGATTCTGCATAGTAATTTCAGCAATACTGTTCACTGTAAGTTCGTTTCCAGCACTGGTTCGTGTTGTGGTTAAATTCGATTTTGTGCTGCGTTTTATGGAGAATCTAGTGCAGAAGTTGTTGTTGAAGTTTATGTAACTTTTGTTGGGAATAGTCTGAATGATTCATTTTCGAAAGTTACAACATGTTTTTCTGATGTCTTCTGAATTATTTTACTGCTCAAAGTAGGCACCACAGTGCTGAAAAATTATTCTGAAAAGTGGTTCAGTTTAGGATTTGCTCCCCACATGTTTGATGAAATGTTTCATCAAGTGTTCATCAAGTTTTTGGCTGATCATTGAAGTGTTTATGTGTTAAATAAACTCTGGATATATTGATCACATATAATCAATAGATTTTGATTCTTAAATCTGTGTAGTTTCCATATGATCTTCATGACATAACTACTGCTTTTATAAAATTTCAGTTCATCTAGTTGTTGTGTGCAGCTCTGTTGTGTCTATGTGATCAAGTGTTTATGTATGAAATAGATCTAAGCATATATGTGTGAGATATGGATGAATTGATTCTGTTTTTCTGCTAGTGTCATGTGCTGAACAGTATTTTTCTGATGTTCTGAAATTGAACTATGGTGGAGGGTTCTTGGAGTTCTGTTTTCAGGAATCATCTATTGAATCTGATCTGGTACTTCATCTGATTTCATCCTGAGTTTCTGGTCTAAATTCTCATGAATATGCAGTAGTTTCTGTTCAGTTTTTAGTGTTTTTAGAAGCCTCGAGCTCTTAGTACAAACTGAACAGAGTTGCTGCTAAATCTGTGTAGTATCCAGTTTTGCTAAGGTTTGATTTGATTCAAGTGCAGTAATGTCACCGATAGGGATTTCGGGGGAATTAGAAGGAACTAAACTTCTTAATTGATAAGAAAATGAGGTAGTTGGTCGAGGGCCTAGACCTCTTCGTCGCGGCGGTGCCGTTGTGACGATGTGGCAGGGATACAAGAAGGCGGCTCCGGACGCACTTCGGTCGGAACTCGGACAGTAGTGCCTTGACCCGAAGTTCTTTCCAGGTACTCGCCTCTTAAAGAAAGTATAGATTTGCACGCATCAGTCACGTGACTCTGATTCTCACCATGGACACAGCAGAAAAAGGTATGGGCTTTGCCAGCCGGTTTCCCTGGCGGCCTCCAGCCACTGGTCTTGCTTCCTGAAGGTTGCGAAGTCCTTGGGGCAAATTTCTGCGGAGGTGCAATGTTCAAGACTTCTGAACGAGGATGCTTTTGCCCCCGACGCCTGTCATGCTGAGCTTCGAAGCTAGGCCCCTGTGACTGTGTTGAAGTCTTCACTTCCAACTTGACTTCTTGCACGATTGACGGAGTTGCGGTAGTTCTCTGAAGCCACCCCTCTTCTGACCTTGCATACTCCTCAAAATAAGACATCAACTGAGCAACAGAAGATATCTTCTTCTGGTGAAGTTTATCAAGGAGGACCGGATGGGTAACTCCCTCTCGAGCTGCATAAACTACAGAGGATGTAGTTAACCCTCGAATTTGCGACTTCGTATGAGCGAAGCGCTTGAAATACTGCCTTAAGGTCTCTCCGGGGAGCTGCTTCACCTGGAAAAGACTTCCTATGGACATTGGAGGTACGAAGGTACCCTGAAAATTGCTTATGAACTTCTTCCTTAATTGCTCCCAGGTTCTGATTGACCCTGGCTTCAAGGACCAGAACCACCGCAGTGCCACTCCTTCAAGAGCTAGAGGAAAACATTTGGCCATGGTGTCTCGTACTCCCCCGCTGGCCTCAATTGTCAATGCATAAGAGCGGGAGAACTCCCCAGGGTCTTCATCTCCAGAATATTTGCAAAGCTTCGAAGTTTTGAACTTAGGGTCGAAGCGCACTTTCTGTAACTCAAGATGCAGCGGAGATTCGGTGTCGAAGGAAGCATTCTCCGGGGCTTCAGGATAAGGAAGTTCGTCGTCTTTGGGCACTTCGGGGATGACTGGGGTGGCCTGAGAATGAAGCCTATCTGCGGCTTCTTGCCGCCACCTTTCTACTTCAGCTTGGAGACTGGCCATTTGAGCGGTCATATCGCCAAGACCATCTTCGTCTTTTCCGGAAGGACCTTCCGGGTCTTGAGAACTGTACGCATCAGTTTGAAGTGGAACTTGAGGTGGAAGAGGAACTTCGGTTGGCCGAAGTATAGATGGAGTTGGGGAGGAACTCCGTATGCTCGAGGAAGGGGAATCCCTTCCGGAGTCTGAGGTGAAGGAAATGTAGAAGGTCCTCCGACCTCAACTGTGTTTGAAGATCTTGCTCCGGAGGTCCGAGGGGACCTTCGAGTAGGGCTACCACCTGAACTCCGCTTGGGAGGCATGGTTTGAAAACTTGGTAGAGAACGAAGTTTTTTGGACTAAGTTCCCGACAGACGGCGCCAACTGTTGGCGTAAAAGATTACGCTAACAGGTTTCGATAGATTAAAAACTAACAAATGAAGTGTTTGTGGGTAAACTGTTTCAAGCCTCCGAATTGGATAATAGCTCAGAACAGTTCGAAGATGTGTATTGAACCACTTAGTATTCTCCTCCTTCTTACAGGGTAAAACGGGGGGTATTTATAGGCCCAAACATTAAGGAAAAGACCTTTTTAGCCCTATATTACAACCGACATAGTGAAAACTATTCGGTACCCTTGATAGGGCTAGAACGGTAAAAGACTAACCTACTGAGATAGAAGATAAATCTTCTATCCTAGGTGGCATAGAGATTCTGCGAAGAGTCCATGTTCGAAGATATACTTCGAACTAGAGTTTGCCTTCAACCTTTGAACTTGATCCAATGCATTCATGAAGTTAGACACTGAAAACCTTTGATTAAATCACTTGCTTGTCTCCTCGCAGCAATGGCTCCGAGGATGAAGTATTTTCCCCCAACAACGACCTTTCGAACACACCATGGCCATTTTTAGTTTCGAGTGATGCCTTTTGGCCTCACTAGCGCTCCTGCCACCTTCGAGTGTTTGATGAACTCGATTTTTGCAGCCCGGATGCGCAAATATGTGTTAGTTTTCATGGACGGCATTCTAGTGTACAGTGCATCCTTGTCGGACCATCTACAGCACCTTACACAAGTCTTGACAATCCTGCAGCAACATCAGCTGAGTGCCAAGCGAAGTAAGTGTTTCTTTGATCTACCTCGGCTTGAATATTTGGGGCATATCATTTCTGATGCAGGTGTAGCTACTGACCCAGAGAAAACACAAGTCATGTGAGATTGGCGGTGCCACACTCATTGACGGAGTTGCGAGGTTTCTTGGGTTTAACAGGGTATTACCACAAATTTATGCGCCACTATGGAATCTTGACTAAGCCACTTACACTCCTACTTAAGAAGTCAGTGGGGTTTCTAATGGGGGATTGGTCCCGATCTTCTGCTAGGTAAAGGATAACTTGGATTGGGGGAGAATCTCGACGTTGACGATCCAAGGCTCCGGTCCGGCGGATCAAAACCTTGCAATCACTACACCACCGTCTCCGTTGGTTATCAACCACGCAGGGCGCGATTGACCTCGCCACGAAGGCTAATTCCTGCAAGCGAACCCAAGAACACAAGCAAGAACAGGAAGGATACAAGTCGAATGCCAAATCATAGATAAACTATGAAGAGGAGAGGTTTCACAAACTCTGATGCAGCAGCCAATCGGTCCGGTGCAGGAGCGGGATATAAACACACAAGTGTAGATGCAAACAAAGCAAAACCTAACCCTAAAGGTGGCTCGCGTGAGCATATAAGGCGTGGGCAGCCTGTAGAAGGCGTACAGACTCGGGCTATGGGCTAGAAGACGTACAGACTTGGACTATGGGCTAGAAGACGTACAGACTCGGACTATGGGCCAACACGGCCCAATTTTGTCACGCGGGACTGTTTTAAACACACAGGACGGCTCGAGAGTCCAAATGAGGCGAAACCAACGCCAAAAGATCCATCTTCTCCTTAGCTTTCCAAAAAGTCCAAGAACGCACCAATCGAACTTCGTATGAGGAAGTTATGCCCATTTTGGTGCATGGTGGTCGATGTAGTCCGAACCAGCGAATTCTTGACTTCAAATCATCCGTGCGACTCCGTGTTCAACTCCAACTCTTCTATTCCATCTCCCATGTTCCTAAGCAACAAAATATCACTAGTATTCAGTAGCATCCCGTCCAAACAAATATTAACATAGTTGCTAAGGAAAGAATTAACCTCATGGTTCAAGCGACGGGCACGGGCGCGTGTGATTGGTCCTTGTAATTGAATTGTAGGTGGAGGCTCCATGTGTGTATCATGTGAAGTGATGTCCTCATCATCCTCCCCCTCTTGAATTGGAGTCGTCCTCGACTCAAGCTCATCGTCATCTTCCAAATAGGGCTTTAAATCTGAAATGTTAAATGTGGGACTAACCCCAAAAGCTGCAGGCAACTCAAGTTTATATGCATTATCATTTATCTTCTCAAGCACACGGAAAGGACCATCAGCACGGGGCATCAATTTAGACTTTCTCAAATCAGGAAAACGATCCTTGCGCAAGTGCAACCAAACAAGATCACCCGGTTCAAATGTTATCTCTTTTCTACCCTTACTACCATAAGCACGATATTTCTCATTCATTTTCTCTATGTTTGCTTTAGTAGTTTCATGCATCTTAAGCAATAATTCAGCACATGTAGTAGCATCAAAATTCAATTTTTCAGATGGTGGCAATGGTAGCAAATCAATAGGAGCACGCGGATTAAAGCCATAGACCACTTGAAACAGACTTACCTTAGTAGTGGAGTGTACTGACCTATTATATGCAAACTCAATATGCGGTAGACACTCTTCCCAAAGCTTCAAGTTGGTCTTAAAAACAGCCCTCAACATGGTGGACAATGTGCGGTTGACGACCTCCGTTTGCCCATCCGTTTGGGGGTGACAAGTAGTAGAAAACAGCAGCTTCGTCCCCAACTTATGCCACAACGTCCTCCAAAAATGACTTAAAAATTTAGCATCACGATCTGAAATGATGGTATTGGGAACTCCATGCAAGCGTACGACCTCTCTAAAAAACAAATCAGCAACATTTGTAGCGTCGTCGCTCTTGTGACAAGGTATAAAATGCGCCATTTTAGAGAACCGATCTACCACCACAAAAATACTATCCCTCCCCCTCCTAGTTCTAGGTAATCCTAACACAAAATCCATAGAAATATCCTCCCAAGGTACGCTAGGAACAGGCAGAGGCATATAAAGACCATGTGGGTTTAGACAGGACTTAGCTTTATTGCAAGTAGTGCATCGTGCCACATAGCGCTCAACATCTCGTCTCATCCTAGGCCAATAGAAGTGTGTGGACAGCACATCTTTGGTTTTCTTTGATCCAAAATGACCCATCAAACCACCACCATGTGCTTCCTGCAATAACAACAAGCGAAGAGAGCTAGCCGGCACACATAACTTGTTAGCACGAAAAAGATATCCATTATTCAGCATATATTTGTTCCAAGCACGGTCATCTGTACAATTTGCAAAAGCATCTTTGAAGTCCAAATCAGTAGCATACATGTCCTTCAATGTTTCTAAACCAAAGATCTTATAATCAAGTTGAGAAAGCAATGTATAACGTCTAGATAAAGCATCGGCAATCACATTATCTTTCCCTTTCTTATGCTTAATGATATATGGAAAAGTCTCAATAAATTCTACCCATTTAGCATGTCATTTATTCAGATTTGCTTGACTACGTATATGCTTCAATGCTTCATGATCCGAATGAATAATAAACTCCTTAGGCAAAAGGTAATGTTGCCAAGTTTCAAGCACACGCACTAAGGCATATAATTCCTTATCATAGGTAGAATAATTCAACTGTGGACCATGTAATTTCTCACTAAAATAGGCCACGGGTTTATCTCCTTATAGCAGCACACCTCCTATTCCAAAACTACTAGCATCACATTCTAACTCAAAATGCTTACTGAAGTCGGGTAGCTGAAGTAGAGGTGCATATGTAAGACGATCCTTGAGTGTGGCAAAAGCTTGTTCTTGTGCTGGTTCCCAAGTAAAAGTAACTCCCTTCTTGGTCAACTCATGCAAAGGACCGGCTATGGTGCTGAAATCTTTCACAAAACGCCGGTAGAAACCTGCAAGACCAAGAAAACTACGTACTGCAAGGTTAGTTTTAGTTGCAAGCATGACACGTCCTTTCAGATTAATAACTTGTGATGAAGAAGGAGAAGCAACTTTATCTTTTTGTTGCCTCGAAAGTGTTTTAGCTACTTGCTGATGTTCAGAAGGTTGTTTGCTCGTTTGTGCCTCCTTAGCATGTTTTTCTTGTTCAAACTTCATAATTTCAGCAGGAGTCATAGGAAGCAATGTAACTTTCTTTCCTTTATACATAAATGTGTACTTATTGCTCCTACCATGGTGTGTAGCATCAGTATCATACTCCCAAGGTCTACCAAGTAATAGAGAACATGCTTGCATTGGTACTACATCAAAATCAGCAACTCCGAAGTATGTACCAATGGAAAATTCGATGTGAGCAGTTTGTGTTACCTTGACCACAAACTGACGGGCAAACCGAGAGGGTAAACCAATGTCTCGAGATGTATTTGAGATCAGCTACTGCATTGACTCCGCATCGTTGGGTGCAGTTTCTATCACTTGCTCAGTTTTGGTATAACACTAGTTTGCATACTGCACTGCAATGAGTACTCCCTACAAAGTGTTGTTTGGTAGAGAGCCCTCCTGTGCATTTTTACCCAATTTGGCTCCTTCGGACATGAGTACAAGTGTTGTGCCGGATGTGGATCAGCTGTTACAGGATCGACAACTGTTTTCTTAGATGTCGAAGCTACAATTTCAAGAGCTCAAAATCGTATGAAACAACACACGGACCAGCAGCGCCCATTCCGCTCCTTTCAAGTGGGTGAGGCTATTTATCTGAAACTCCAGTCGTATGCTCAGTCCTCTGTGGTGAATCGACCGTATCCAAAGATATCATTCAAATATTGTTGGGGGAAAATATTCCATCTTCAGGGTTATTGCAGTGACGAGATAAAGACTGATGATTAAGACGAAGCCTTCCAACATATAATTTCGAAGATGCATCAAGTCAAGTTCGAAGTATGATGACAGGCTTTAGTTCGGAGTATATCTTCGAACTTGGACTCTTCCGAGAGCTTCTTTGCTAGCTAAGATGGAAGACTTATCTTTTTTCTCATTAGATTAGTCTTTTACATTTTAGCCCTATTAAGGGTACCGAATAGTTTCCACTATGTCGGTTGTAATAGAGGGGTAAAAATGTCTTTTCCTTAATGTTTGGGCCTATAAATACCCCCCGTTTTACCCTGTAATAGGGACCGAATACAAGTTATTCAATACACACATTCGAACTATTCTAAGTTATTATCCTTTCGGAGGCTTAGAATAGTTTACTTCGCAAACACTTCGTTTGTTAGTTTCTAATCTTCAGAAACCTGTTAGCGTAATCTTTTACGCCAACAGTTGGCGCCGTCCGTGGGGAGCCTAGTCCAAGAAACTTCATTCTCTACCAACTTCTTACATCATGCCTCCTAAGCGGAGCGCAGCTGGTAACCCTGTTCGGAGGTCTCCTCGGACCTTCGGAGTAAGATCTCCAGATATAGTTGAGGTCAGAGGACCTTCGACGTTTCCTCCACCTCAAACTCCGGAAGGGATGCCCATTCCTCGAGTATACGGAGTTCCTCCGCCAACTCCATCTATACTTCAGACACACGGAGTCCCTCTCCCACCTTAGGTTCCACTTCGAACTGATCCCTACAGTTCTCAAGACCCGGAAGATCCTTCCGGAGGAGATGAAGACAATCCTAGTGATATGGCCGCTCAAATGGCCAGTCTCCAAGCCGAAGTAGCGAGATGGCGGCAAGAAGCTGCAAATAGGCTTCGCTCTCAAGCCATCCCAGTTATTCTTGAAGTGCCTGAAGACGACGAACCTATCTATCCTGAAGCCCCGGAGAACGCCTCCTTTGATACCGAGTCTCCGCTGCATCCTGAACTGCAAAAAGTTCGCTTCGACCCGAAGTTTAAGACTTCGAAGCTTTGCAAGTATGCCGGAGATGAAGATCCTGGAGAATTTGTCCGATCTTATGCTTTAGCGATTGAAGCTAGTGGAGGAGTGCGGGACACCATGGCAAAATGTTTCCCCCTAGCTCTTCAAGGAGTAGCTTTGCGATGGTTCTGGTCTTTAAAACCAGGATCAATCAGTTCGTGGGGGCAGTTAAAGAAAAGTTCGTGAGTAATTTCCAGGGCACCTTCGTGCCTCTAATGTCGACGGGAAGTCTTTTCCAGGTGAAGCAGCTCCCTGGAGAAACCTTAAGACAGTACTTCAAGCGCTTCGCTCATACGAAGTCGCAAATCCGAGGGTTAACTACATCTTCGGTAGTTGATGCAGCTCGAGAGGGAGTTATCCATCAAGGCCTACTTGATAAACTCCACCGGAAAAGCATATCTTCTGTTTCTCAGCTGATGTCCTATTTTGAAGAATATGCAAGGTCAGAAGAGGGCTGGCTTCGGAGAACTACAGCTTCTCTGTCCATACTGTAGGAAGTAAAATTGGAAGTGAAAACATCAGCACAGCCGCGGGAACCAGTCTTCGAAGTTCAGCATGATAGGAGAAGGGGGCAAAAGCATCCTCATTCAGAAGTTCTGAACATTGCACCCCCGCAGAAGTTTACCCAAAGAGCTCCACAACCTTCGGGAAACAAGGTTAGCGGCTGGAGGCCGCCAGGGAAATCGGCTGGCAAGGGCCAGACCCTTTTCTGCTGTATTCATGGTGAAAACCGAAGTCACGCAACTGATGCGTGCAAAGCTATACTTGCACTGAGAGGAGAATATCTAGAGAGAACTTCGGGTCGAGGTACTACTGACCGAGTTCCAGCTGAAGTGCGTCCGGAGCCTGTCCAAACTGTGGCGCGGATAGAAAACTTCGAAGCTGCAAGACGCCCTCCGGTGGTCAATATTATGCCACCTCCGAAGCAAGAAGAGGGGCAAGACCGAGGAAAAAGAGTAGTCCTCCCTATCTCCGGAGGAGGTACTCTCGGAAGCATGTCAAAAAGGCAGAGAAGAGAGTATGTCAGAGAAGTGGGGCACATTGGAACTTCGTCATCTGCAGCTGCTATGCCTGAATGGTCCCATGTGCCAATATCTTTTTCTGCAGAGGATGCAGCTGGCATTAAATTTCCACATGCAGACCCACTTGTCATTACTGCCGACATTGCAGGAACTGAGGTTCAAAGAGTGTTAATTGACGGAGGGAGTTCGGCAGACATTATTTTTGTTCAAGCCTTCGACCAATTGTGCATCTCCAGAAAGCACCTTCTTCCAGCGGCTCGTCCTTTGCAAGGCTTCGCAGGACCTCCGCTTGATGCACTCGGTCAAATTGGCCTAGAAGTTACCTTCGGAGAAGGATTGTTAGCCAAGACAGAGGAAGTAATCTTCGACGTCGTAGATGCTCCATATGCCTACAACGTCATCTTCGGAAGAGGCATGTTAAATCAGTTCGGAGCTGTGGCACACCACAATTACTTGTGCATGAAGATGCCCACGCAAGTGGGAGTGCTCACTATCTTCAGAGATCAAGCTACCGCCCGAAGAGCGGAGTATGGTCACGGCCCCCCTCTTGATCCAAGACAAGTAAATAGTGTGCAAAATAATCAAGAAAATTTTTCTGCTCCTAGCGAATCTTCGAAAAAATCCTTCCCAAAACCAAGTCCTGAAGGAGAGATTGCAATGAAGGTTATTGTTAAATATGGTAAAGAATATTCATTTCAATTTGGTAAAGATTTACCTCCAGAAGTTGCTACCTCCTTGGAAAAAGTAGTTGAGGAGAATTTAGATGTCTTTGCCTGGTCTGACAAAGACATCACCGGAGTCAATCGGGATATTATTGAACATAGTTTACTTGTAAACCCGAAGGCCCGGCCTGTTCGGCAAGGACTCCGAAAAATGTCTGCAGAAAGAGCTGTTCTTGCAAAAGACGAAGTTGAAAAATTATTGAAGGCTGGGATTATCAGAGAAGTGGCTCACACAGAATGGTTAGCCAACCCAGTCTTCGTCAAGAAGAAATCCTCTGGGAAGTGGCGCATGTGCATTGATTTCACATCCTTGAATAAAGCATGCCCTCGTGACCCCTACCCCATGCCCCAAATTGATCAATTGGTCGACTCCACCGCAGGTTCGGAGTTATTAAGCTTCCTTGACGCGTACTCTGGTTATCATCAAATATGGTTGAAATGCGAAGATGAGATCAAGACAAGCTTCGTAACTCCCTCGGGAGTCTTCTGTTATGTAAGAATGCCTTTTGGCTTAAGAAATGTCGGGGCTACTTTTTCGAGGTTAGTTGCTAAGGCTCTAGGTCATCAATTAGGTCGCAATGTGGAGGCCTATATGGATGATATTGTAATAAAGAGTGCTTTAAAGCACCAACATAGCCTAGACTTAGCAGAAACATTTAATAGCCTTCGGGCATGTGGGATTCGTCTTAACCCCAAGAAATGTATCTTCGGAGCTAAGGCTGGGAAGTTGTTAGGGTATTTAGTTTCAAGCAGAGGGATTGAAGCTAGCCCTACTCAAATAACTGCCCTACAGAAGATGGCTCCTCCAGAAAATTTAAAGCAAGTGCAAAAGTTGACTGGTCGTCTGGCAGCACTTAGCAGATTTTTAGCAAGGTCTGCGGAGAGAAATTTGCCCATCTTTAAAGCATTGAAAGGGTCTGAAGATTTTGCATGGACACCGGAGTGTCAGAAAAGCTTCGAAGATATTAAAGAGTATCTCAGTAATCTTGCTACACTAACGGTGCCTACTGCGGACGAAACCCTACTCCTTTACCTTGCAGCTACAGGCTCTGCTGTCAGCGCGGTCCTTGTCAGAGAAATGGATTTCAATGGGAAGTTGGTACAAAATCCAGTTTATTTTGTGTCTGAAGCATTATCAGGAGCGAAGACAAGGTATTCCGAGCTCGAAAAGTTCACTTATGCTCTGATAATGGCTTCGAGGAAGTTGAGACATTATTTTTTAGCTCATAATGTAATTGTACCAACTTCGTATCCTTTGGGAGATATGCTCCGATGTAAAGATTCCACTGGAAGAATTGGAAAGTGGGCAGTTGAACTAGCACCCTTCGGCATATCCTTTCTGGCAAGGACAGCAATCAAATCGCAAGTCTTAGCAGATTTTGTAGCAGAATGGACTCCCCCTGCAACGTGGGTTCCGGAGAAGTCAAGTGAAGGAATTTGGACTGTTTTTTCTGGTGGGGCTTTCCAAGCATCCGGAGCAGGTGTTGGAGCAGTTTTAATTTCGCCTTCAGGGCAAAGAGCAATGTACTCCGCAAGACTCAACTTTAAGTCTACCAATAATATAGCGGAGTATGAAGGGATTTTACTGGGACTCCGAAAAGCACGTGCTCTAGGGGCTACAAGAGTTGTTATAAAGACAGATTCTCAAATAGTAGCAGGGCACGTAGATAAAAGCTTTCAAGTTCGGCATCCACAGCTTGCAAAGTACTTAGAAGAAATCTGTAAGATCGAAGCACAATTCAAGGGTATTTCAATTCGGAGTATACCAAGAGCAGAAAATGTGCAAGCGGACATCTTAGCAAAAGTTGCAGCCAGAGCTATGGATATACCAGAAGAAGCTTTCTATGAGGAGCTCAGTACACCTTCGGTGCCACAAATTCCCTCCGCAGAGATTCTTTGCATTCCAAGTACAGATTGGAGAAATTCGATCATGGAACTTTTGCAAGGAGGAGCAAATTCGTTTGAAGAGCCACAGTTTTCAAGATTGAAACTCAGGGCTAGGAATTATCAAATAATCAACGGTATTTTATACAAGGCCGAAGTATGTTCCCCTTTACTCCGATGTATATCCCAAACCGAAGGCCAAGATATTCTTCGAGATATTCATGAAGGGCTTTGCGGTAGCCATTTGGCCCCTCGAGCTTTGGCAGGAAAAACACTTCGCGAGGGGCTTTATTGGCCTACAATAACAGCTGATGCGGAGAGCTTAGTCTGCACTTGTCAAGGATGCCAGTGGATGGGACGAAGGAGTCATCGCCCACCAACAGCCCTTCAAGTTATAGCTCCGGTATGGCCCATGGCCAGATGGGGTATGGATCTTATTGGCCCCTTCCCAACAGCAAAAGGAAATTTGAAGTTCGCAGTGGTAGCAATTGAATATTTTTCAAAGTGGGTCGAAGCAGAACCTCTAACAGCTATTACTTCGAACAATGTACAGAAATTTTTCTAGAAGAATATCATTTGCCGGTTCGGAGTGCCTAGACAACTCATAGTTGACAATGGAACACAATTCGACGTAGAACCTTTCAAGAAATTTTGCGAAGATCTAGGCATCCAATTATGTTTTGCTGCAGTGAGACATCCTCAGTCTAACGGAGCTGTAGAAAGAGCCAATGGTAATATTTTGTCAGGGCTAAATCGAAGGATAGTAGGATTGGCAAAAGGACTCTGGACCGAAGAACTTCCGAAGATTTTGTGGTCCATTCGGACCACTCAAACGAGGTCCACGGGTTTCACTCCATTCAGACTATTGTTCGGAGATGAAGCTATGACACCAACAGAGCTCAAAGGAGGATCACTTCGCAGCACCGAACCGGAAATAGAAGGAGAAATACAAGCTTCGCTGGATTTAACAGAGGAGACAAGACTTCGAGCTGTGGCCAATTTATCAAAGTATCAACTGCAGACGAAGACTTGGTTTGACCCGAAGGTTAAGATTAATGAACTTAGGCTGGGTCATCTCATTTTGCGAAGTATCATAGCACCAGGAAAATTAGGAAATAAATGGGAAGGTCCATACTTAATTGTTCGCTCCGGGCGTCCTGGTTCTTTTAAATTAGCTAATTTGGAAGGTGAAGAGTTAGTACATACTTGGCATGCGGAGCACTTAAAGCGATACTTCGCATAAGGGCTCCTTGTAATCATGTGTAATCACTTTTTGAATCAATAAAGCATATGGTTCAGATAGTGCCCACCCCTCATAAACTTCTAGCTTCCGAGTGGACGCACTGGAACCGCGGAGTTGACCGAGAGGGAAGTGTCATTAATTTGAATCATATTTTCCAAGGTGGTGGGCTGACATAATCCGGAGTCCAAGCCACCGGCTTGAAGACATCCGTAAAAGAGCCCGAAAACCACAGAATGCGGAGTCCAAGCCACCGGCTGGAAGACATCCGTAAAAAGAGTCCAAAGAGACCAAATAATGCGGAGCCCAAGCCACCGGCTTGTAGGTATACGTAAAAAGAGTCCAAAGAGACCAAATATTGCGGAGCCCAAGCCATCGGCTTGTAGGTATCCGTAAAAAGAGTCCAAAGAGACCACTGTGAACTCCAAACCACTGGTTTGAGATAATTCGCAAAAAAGAGCCGAAGGAGCCCAAAACAAAACAGAGTTTGAGCCATGAGCTTCGAATGTCTGTTAAGAAAGTCCAAAGTGACAAATTATCTAAGACACTAAAGTGTCTGGAAAGTTATCTCAAGTGATTTCTTTCAAAAACATAAGGTACTAAGTTGCCAATCTTCAGACTACAAATAGTCGAAGACATTTTATAAGATTTTAGTCGATCTTTAAATTACTGAGGGGCTCCGAACCCCCAAAATTGTACTCCTAAGTTTTCTTTGTGCCTAACCATCTTTGAATACAAATAGAAGTTGCTTACGCCCAAAGAGGGGCTAATAAATAGGGAGACAATTTTAAATTGATATTTATTATTCGAACAAATATGATTACATCATGAAAAATTGGTATCTATACCAAGAAGGAATCGAAGACCTCTTTGATCTCTAGAGCTAGGGTTGGAACGACTAGTTCCAGTGCCGGGAGTCCTAACAACTTTGCGTTTAACTCTCCTACCTCCCTTCGAAGCTCTAAAGTCTTTTTGTTCTTGCTGAAGCTCGGCCCAAGTTCGAAGCCGTTCGGGGCTCCTTTCCCAGCTTCCAAGTTCTTCAGGCTTTTTACCTTAAGCTTCATCTTCGTCTTCGGACCATATAATGTCTTTAGAAGATGAAGTTTCCAAGTTAACTTCTTTTTCTTTCTCTTTAATGCAAGATAATATATCTTTGCTTATTTCGGACGTAATCATTCCGGAACTATCTCGAGGAACTAGAAATCGAGGGCGCTTGTGAAGTTTTAAGATTTCGAAGGTAGCCCATAATAAGTGAAGTTCGTCATTAACATCTAACACTTCGACATCTTCCATATGAGGCAAAGCCTAAAAACATGATAAACAAATCTTCATTCATAAATGTACAAAAGCGTAGTGCTTTACATAGCTGAAGATCCTAAGGTAATTCTAAACCTGCGGGTTTGGAGGAGGCTGACTGCTCGAAGCTTGGAACCGAGCCTGCTTCTGGCGTTGTCCTTCGTCAATCCAGGCCTTGATCGCAGAACGACCTTCGGCTCTCCATGAAGTTTGAAAGGCTTGCCAAGCAGCGGCCACACCTTCGGAGGGAGTAAGAAGCTGGTCGTCATCGAAGGTAATGGGGCCCTCTCCTACGCTCGGAGTTATTGATCGGCCCAAATCTTCGTAGTAACGAAGTATGCCGACAGTAGCCACTTGTCCAGAGATTTCTCCGTATCGAATGCCTGCTGTCTTCATTTGCTTCGCTGCTCCTTGGATCCTCTTCAGCCGGCGCAGCAGAGAGATGTTGTCATCCGAAGGAAGCGTCCCAGTAGTACCAAAGTACTCCAGAACGCCTAGCAATTGGTCCATGACCTCCGAAGCTACCTTCTCTGACATTAGCTTATCTTTAGTTAATGCATCCTTCGTCGAAGTTAGCTCTTCTATTACTCCAGAGAGCCTAGCAGCCTCCGTAGCCAAAGAATTCTTTTGATTCAGTACCTGGCTAGCTTCTTCTCGGAGCCTAATAAGCTCAGCCCCCGCAGTAGCATGCTCCGCCCGCATCTTTTCAATTTCTGCTCGAAGCACAATTTTTTCTGCTTCGAGCTCCTTGTTCGCAGCCTCCAAGCTTTGTCTGGCCCTGCGCTCCGTTGAAACCATATTGTCCATGTGGGCCACTCGACCTTCGGAGATAGTAAGATTTCGTTGAAGAGTTGCATTTTCCTCTCGAAGGCGAACACTTCCACGTTCATTGGAGATGTTCGTAGATCGGGCCAAGACTGTTTGCTGCGAAAAGAAAAAACCAAGGTGAGAAATTATTTGTATATAAATTTGATGTTGTTTTGCAGATACTTCGTACCTGGTATGCTGCGCGTTCCATGGCAGCGTTAAGCTCCAAACTCTCTGCCTTGCTCAAGATAGCCACCAAGTCTGTCTCCCCGACTTCGCGACTAGCTCGATCCAAAGGCTCGAGCAAAGTCCGAAGCCCAGTTTTTCGCTCCAAGAAAGGAGCTAGAAGGGGGAGCATGCTTAAGGCTTGCTGGTCATCTTCACTTGGCGAAGGCCGGGAGTGCTAAGCTGTGATCTTCGGAGCCCCAGTAGACTGGCCCCCCTCAGTAGATTGGCTCTCGTCCGTTGACTCAGACGGAGTTGATCCTGAGCTCGGAGCAGGGAGGGGGTCCATCTTCCCTTTGCCTTTTCCAGGCCCCATCTGAGTGGCTCCTGAAATTGGCTCTGAAGTTGTCGAAGGTCCAGGAATTGTATCTTCGGGACGGACCTCTTCCATGGAAGTGGACTCTGGAAAAACAAAGGTATTATACATTGTATAATTTCGCAGGAAAAAGGAACAAAAAAATTATGTGAAGTTTACCTTCGACATTTTGGCGGCGGGTAAGCATTGGGCTGCTTGGCGGGTCGAAGGCAAGGTCTTCGTCGGAGTCAGCAGTCAAATCTTTGACTGTCGGAGCATTTTCCTGAACAGTCATTGTTGCTTCACCCGGAATCGAAGCTGCAGTAACTTCGACTCCGCTCTCATCCATAGGGGCTCCGTCCCGGACTCCCTCCTGAGGTAAATTTTCTTGAGCAGCCGGAGTCCTCATTTGTTCGAGGTTAACTTGAGACTCCGGCACGCTCGCAGCATCTTCAATATGTGCTTCTTGTTGTGCTGCATCCTCGTCAATCAGCCTCACGAGCAACCTGCCTTCATCCTCTTGAGAATCGGAGATTGAAGCTCTTGGACTCGAAGGCGCAGGAATTCTTGGCTTTCGAGCTACCTTCTTGACCAGAGTCTTGGCAGAGCTCGAAGTTCCAGCTTCGGCTTTCCTCTTCTTAGGCCCTTTCTCCGAAGGTACCCAATCCACCAAAGGGGGCGGAATCACTTCGAGTAGCCCCCATACTCGGTTGGATCGCTCCCAACTACCAACCAATTTGATTCTCCATTCTTTCTCGGTCGGAGTTGGGACACCCAAAATCTTCTCCGAAGCTCGTACGATTTGCTCCGAAGTTATAGGGGCTAAAGAAGCTGAAAAATGAGTTAAGTTCGTTAATTCTTCGAATAAATATACATAGAGTATGTTGTTTTCGAAGTTACCTACTGGACTCAAAGTTGAAGAAATTTTCCGAAGACCGCTTTCCGAATCCTCTTCGAAAGTGATTGGCCAGTTGGCCATCAGGGGAGGGATTTGAAGCCCGGGGAATTCTTCGGCTAAGTCTCGCATGCTGAACCGATGACTGATTTTTTGAAGTAAGCTGAGGCGAGCTTCGAGCTGACCTGGATCTGGATGCACAAGGGCTTCCTTTCGGAAGTTGATGTCTTGCAAAGGTCCGGCTAGATGGTTGCTCGCCCCAACTTCGGCGTAAAACCACTTCAGGATCCAATCGGTGTACCATCTGGCATTGATGGCCTTAGTGGGAAACCGAAGAGCATACTCGTCTCGGAGTCTGAAGTTGATGCTTCCGAAGGCTACTACCATCTTTTCACCTCCGGGGCCTACGAAGGTCTTTGGTTGGCATGAAGCTCTATGCAGTGCTGCGAAGATCTCCGCCCTTCCTTCACAACCTTCGGCTCGCAACGCCCATTCGAAGATAGCAAGGCGTGCTACCGCACTCGGAGAGAGTTAGGGGAGGGTGACGTGGAACAAGTCTAATACTTCCGCCAAGAAGTCTACCGCCGGAAGCCCCAAACCAGCTTCGAAGAAGGCTTCGAAGACGACCACTTCTCCGGGTCTTGGTGACGGAATGATTTCCTTCCCAGGTTTGCGAATCATAACCCCCGAACTAATCTTGCCTTCTACTGCAGCCGCAAGCGATTCCCTTCTGCAGGTTGACGGCCCTAGTTGATAAGACTGGTCTGTATACTTCGTCGACGCTGGAAAGAGGTCTTGGGGGCCAACATTTTGGAGATTTCCTCCCACCAGAGCCATTGTCGCCACTGAAGGATTTGGAGTTGCCGTCGCCGATGATGCAGCCGCTGCCGCCGCAGCAGCTTGCTGCCGGGCCAAGGCCGAAGTCGCTCCAGGACCCTTGAAACTAGTTTTCGCCATTGGATTTTGTGGATTGTTTTAGAGGAAAAACGGCGGCTAGGGCTCGGGTGATGGCTTGTTTGCACGAAAGAAGTGAAAAGGTACTCAAGAAGGGTTTGGGCCCTCTATTTATAGCCCAGACCCTGATTTTTTACCGTTTGCCTGTGTCGTTTCACATTCCCAATCGTTACTTTGCTCCGAAATTAAAGCATTCCGTAACTTCCGTTAGAAGAAAGAAGCTAACGGCTATTTCTTCTAAGTCTAAAAAGACTTTCAGACTTTTCGAGTTAGTTCTAAGTTACTTTGAAAGTAATTTTATTAAAAACTGATTCAAAGTTTACATCTCCACGTAGGTCGGAGATGGTTTAAATCTGCTAACCCCTACGCATGATTATTTTTCTTGCGTATACTGCTCTCCGAACATTACAGATTTAGCGGAGAAGCGTATTCGAGGGGCTACTGTTGGGGGAAAATATTCCATCTTCAGGGTTATTGCAGTGACGAGATAAAGACTGATGATTAAGACGAAGCCTTCCAACATATAATTTCGAAGATGCATCAAGTCAAGTTCGAAGTATGATGACAGGCTTTAGTTCGGAGTATATCTTCGAACTTGGACTCTTTCGAGAGCTTATTTGCCAGCTAAGATGGAAGACTTATCTTTTTTCTCATTAGATTAGTTTTTTTACCATTTTAGCCCTATTAACGGTACCGAATAGTTTCCACTATGTCGGTTGTAATAGAGGGGTAAAAAGGTCTTTTCCTTAATGTTTGGGCCTATAAATACCCCCCGTTTTACCCTGTAATAGGGACCGAATACAAGTTATTCAATACACACATTCGAACTATTCTAAGTTATTATCCTTTCGGAGGCTTAGAATAGTTTACTTCACAAACACTTCGTTTGTTAGTTTCTAATCTTCAGAAACCTGTTAGCGTAATCTTTTACGCCAACAAATATTTTGGACCGTTTGAGGTGCTTGCTCGAGTGGGGTCCATAGCATACAAATTAAAGCTTCCTGAAGGCAGTCTCATTCACCCGGTTTTTCACGTGTCCCAGCTAAAGCAGCCTGTTTCTTGCAATTCTCCGGTTTTTGCCAAACTGTCGTCGCCGGTGGAGTTAGATGTTGCTGAATTGGTTCCCACTGCAATCTTGGACCGGCGGTTGGTGAAGAAGGGGAACGCAGCCCATGTGCAAATTCTGGTGACATGGGGCTCGTTGCTGGCAGCCTGCGCGACATGGGAAGACTACTATGTGCTTCAAGCTCGGTTTCTAGAGGCGCCAATTTGGGAGGATGCTGCTGCTCGAGGGGGCGGTAATGTCACAGCTGATGCAACAGTGCCATCGACGGGTGGCGGGCGCCAGGGCGAGCGGGAAGGCGGTATGAGTGGTGGGAGAATTTAAACTCTTGTAATACGTTTTGTGAGAATGTTGACGTAAAACTCTTACGTATTCCTCGCGGGAAGACGTAAACTGAGGCCATGAGCTGGGTGTCGGACCGGCTACAGGGGAAGGATGACAAGAATTTAGACCATAACAGAATTTTCTGCTCTCGCGTGTGTTGAGTGTGTGGGGGCGATCGTTTGGTGATGAGTTCCCCGGCGAGAATCTCCGGTGAACGACGTCGCTGGCGGTGGCCTACGATATCCAGGGTTTTTGGATCGAAATCTGTGCTCTGCTGCTCGGGGAGAGTGTGGCGGGAGAGAGGGCAAGTTCGGCTAACCGGAGCTAGTCGGAGATGTAGCGGTCGTGAAACTCCGAGTGGGAGTAGGGCATCGACTTCAGCTTGTCGTCCGCCTTGAAATCCTCGAGTGACACGCTCCAGTTACACGGCGCACTCCGTCTGCCTCGCGTCCGCCACCTTCATCTTCAGCAGGCAAGGACGGCATCGCGTGAGGCTCCGATCCTTGCGGCAGGAAGGCTGCCCCTGAGTCCCTGACGACGACACGTCCGGGCTCCCTTCCCCGAAGCAACCGAGCTGGCACTTGCGCCGTCATGTATTCCACTGTAGTTCTTCCATTGTCAATGGCCGAGTAAGTCGTCGTCGTCGTCGTTCAGCCGGAGCCAGAGAAGGAACCGGATCCATCTGCAGCTTTCCCTGCCGCTGCTGGTGCTGCGAGTTGGGACGAACGATTGGAGTAAACCCTAGTTTATGCTGCCAATAGTAAATCTCTCCCAGATTTATACCAAGATGGATGCAGTCGAAAGTGGATTCGGAATTAGAATCAGAATCGGAATCCATCGTCACATCGGAGGCACAGACCCAGGTGGATTCCGAATCGGGATTCATCACCATATCGGATCGAGGTACGTGGTTTCTTGCTTCGTCTTGCCTTTCCCCTTCCTGTTCCTTGCAATTCTTGGCAAGTATAGTGCAGAATGCTACGATTGCTTGGCAACTTGATTTCATGGAGAGTAAGCGGTGAGGTGAGGGTTCATAGTTAGCTTAATGCTACGAGTAGTGCCAACAAGGAAAAAAATTGAATTGACAGAGTTGGTGACATTCCAATTTTTTCTGTTAGTTACGGGGAATCATTAGTTCAATTAGCATGGAATTTCATGATTCAATCGTTAAAGCAACCTGTTTTCTGTATAATCAGCTTCACCTTGTTATGTGCAATTCTGCAATTTAGAGAAATTTGGCCATCGTCATGTTCTTGGAGGCATTGCACATTGACCGTGCCGGGAGAATGGACATGGTTTCTGAGTCTCCCATTGGATTGGATTTTGAACTTCTCTTTCCAACATCTGTAAAGATCGAACTGATACATAAATTGGTGGCTTCTGGTCTGTTAGTAGTTGAAGTCACAAGTTTTGTTTCTCCAAAATTAGTGCCGCTGGTAATCACTTAGATTTGGTGAAGATATGTAGTATCACAGAGTAATTTGAATAACAGACATTTAAACTTACTAAAAATTCACCTTCCCTATCATTTTCGAGTTGTAAATTCGTCGCCACCACCACGAATTTTCTCTATCAAGCTCCGGTGAGCTCTCAATCCCTTGCATTCCTAGCTCGATTTGATCACTTCCCTACACCAACGTGATCATCGTTGTCAACTGTTCCATTTTCCTAGCCCCCTGAATCCAATCAGCGTCGACGTCGGGAAACCTTAATTTGAGCTCCGCTGGGGTCACTTGTTGCCTTATGCTTTCATCATGTAATTTCGTGGTGCCAGTGTCTTTCTTAGCCATTTTAAATTAATTTTGAAGCAAGCGATAATGTCAGTTTATTTTTAAGAGCGCTGCAATCTCAATCCATAAACACGCGGGCACACTGTATGTGTGAAAAATGAAATCACTTGCTAATTGTTGACCATATAATTTGTAGTTTCAATTGTTGGAATCAGAATCCGAATCCATCATCACATCGGAGAGGGCTTCAACTCCGAAGTTCAGCTTCAAGTTCAGCAAGCGTTCCCTCCGGGAGTTCGCCGTAGACGTCTTCAGCCTCGGCACGAAAGAAGAGAAGCCTTAACTTTCCTGCGGCCTTGCGTTGCTTTGTGAGTTTGTGTGTACTGTGTAGTATTGGGATGGACAGAAATAAACTGATAATCCCATCGTTTCCAAGTAAGTATTTTTGGTTTAATTTTTAAAATTTTTGTTTTTATTTCAAGTATATTTGGTTTTGGGTTTAGGTTTTAGATATTAAAAACCGCACAAGTCAAAGAAACAAAGATGCTTATAATTTCTAATGTTAATGTATATTGAATGAGCAGTAGTAAATAAAATTTAGCCATTGATTTGGTAAGAGCAGAACAACTGACAATCAAAACGGCATCATCCCGCTGGCCACATCGCTGCCCCTATGCCGCCCACCGTCCCCTCGTAGATCTCATCGCCTGTCATCCCACCGTTGCTTTTGATGGAGGAGGGGTGTCCGATCTTCCATCAGGTGGGGATAAACAACGATTTGTGGAGAACTTGACGTTGATGATCCGGCTTCTGATCTACGAGATTGGCCCTTGCAATCGCTACATCACTGCTCCGTTCGTTATCAACCAAGCACAGCCTGATTGACCTTGCTAAGAAGGCTAATCCTTGCTTGTGAATCGAAGAACACAAACAAAAACGCATAAAGGGCAATCGAACTGAAACTTTATTGGAATCTGAGAATTGGGGTTCACTTATAAATCTGGCAAAGTGGCGGCTATCAAAGCAACGTGTAAACTAGACCCAAAAACCTTAGATGGTTGTAGAAACACCTTATATAGTAGTTTGGGATGCATTCCTAATGGGCTCAACTGGATACACGGCCCAAAGGCCCAATAACGCAGAAAACAACATGCTAACATATTCTTGACTCTATTTTTTTTACGATTCTTATTGATATAGAAGGAATTTTGAGGTGAAACCAGTGGCATTAGAAAGGTTATGAAGTTATCTTTCCGTGCTCAGGTGGAACGTCAAAAACGGAGTTTGTATGCTGCCTGGGAGATGATTTTAGTGTACGCTGCTCCTGGAATCCGAGTTGGACACGAATTATAGTTGAATTGGACTCTCAAATCGGCTTGGATGTCCTCCTTAGTGCTTCTCCAACTCTTTTTTTATCTCAAAGTGATTTTTATTATCTCCATAATTCCTAACAATAATAATAATATTAGGTAGCAATTTATTCCCTAGATAATATAATAAGGTACTTACAAACGAGTTGACCTGGAATCGTTGTGTTTGAACTCGAGTAATTAGATCTTGGTATTCATGCATGGTTGTATCATTGATAGGGATGTCTTCATCATCCTCCCCTTTTTGATTTGGTGTCGTCTTCGACTCAACGTCTATTGGTCCTCAATCAACTTCCATGATAATACAAGAGTTCCATATACATGCATCTCTTTTATTGATCTAAGAAAGTATTTTTAAAATTGAAGATGAACGCATCTCATTGGGTAGCATCCGAGGTTCAAATATATAAAAATTTAATCTAACATAGAAAACATGCACCTTCATTTGTTTTCTCACAATCATGATCCTATCCAAACTAGTGATATTCTCATCATTCTCCCCCTCTTGAAATAGAGTCGTCTTCGACTCATACTCATCTTTTGCTCCCATGGTTTGTTTCAATTCTGTAACGTTAAATGTGGAACTATCCCAAAACTTGGGAGGCAAGACAAGTTTATAGTTATGTAACTCAATAGAAGATAAAAACTCGGGAGGCATATGAAATTTACAATTATATAGTTCAATATGAGATAAATACTTAGTGATAACAGAAGGTAAAGTATAAACTATATTAGTAAGATAATAAGAAACAGTTTCACAAATCATAGCATAGCACACATCTTGATTATTAATTTCAGCATGATCAGTTTTATGTGCAAGAATAGTAGAATCATTTAATTTGATTTTATGCTGAATTTCAGATCTAATGTCAAGTTGTTTGGTCTCATTATCAACCATCTTATATCATATTTATCAATTTCATTACTCTCGTTAGCTGACATCTCGATATCATCTTTAACAATTTCATCAAAAATTGAAAGTAACAAAGTAGCTTCCACATTCTCATGCACAATGGTATAGTTATTAGTCTTATCATGGTGAAGTGCATCATTATCAAATTGCAAAGCATGTTCTATGATTTCAATTGATAAAGCAACCTCAATGGGTACATGTAAGGGCTTTTTACCTGACACCTCAACTCGTGTAGAGATGGAAGGCCATATGCTCGTTGATGTTGATGTAGGTAAATGTGTAGGCGCATGACCAATACTTGAAGAGGAGACAGGCTTGGTCGGTACCGGTGTGCTCGTCATTCGTGGTGGATAGGAGTTCTTACCTTGTATTGTTGTTCCTGCAATTATTTCTCTGCAATGATAGCAAGATGGAACAAACGGCTGAGAGTATAAATTCTTTATAATAAATGACATCTTAAATCTCATGTCTCAATCCATCATAGAAACGCCACATCGTGTACTCTGAGTGATCAACAACACCACAACGAGTCATGCTATCTCCAAGCTCAGCATAATACTCTCTTACATATATGTTATCTTGAACTAAGCATTGTAGTTTCTTACACAATTCACGATGATAAGAAGGAGAAACAAATTTACTACGCATAGCTCTTTTTAAATGACCCCATGTATCAGGTTGTAATTAAAGTTCATTTATATCTTCCCACAAGATTAAAGCATGATTTTTAAACATACTAGTTTCTTATTCAACTCTATATTATTCAGGAACTAGATATAAATTAAATTTATGCTCCATGGTCATCTCCCAATCTAAATATTCTTCAGCATCATAATCACCATAAAAAGATGGGATAGTAAACTTACTTTTGATAGAAGAAATATTGTTGCTATGATTATAATTTGTTGTACCTCCCATACATGCCATGGTTAGTAGAAAAGAAAAAAAACTAAGAAAAATATTAGCCCTATCAACTATTAGGTAGTGGAAGGTGCTCTCGCTCACACTCAAGCGTCTTACCAGAATCTTACAAGGTTCTTACCATCACAAGGTAGTGGATGACACAATCTTGGTCGTGGCACAATTCTTGACTGGTTTGTGACTTCCAAAGAGAGTGGTATACGATTGCAAAGACTCAAGCTGCACCGATCATAAGTATATATGTGGAGTCTAGGCGGTTAAACAAGAGTAATCTACATGGTGGAACACGATTCAGAAAGAGATAGTAATATTAAATAAGTGTCCAGAGTACTTGTACTAATTGCTGGTCTGAATGTGATTCCTATGAAAACAAGGATTATATGAGAGAGTAGTTGAGGCTCAAAGGATGGCTTATGTATTGACAAAATCAGCATAAAACAGTACCAAAAATAGCACCACACAAAACTAATATCTTCCAAACTTGTTCCTAAGTGCTCCCCTTTTTTGATATTTTTTTTTTGATATTTTTAACTCTTTTTGAACTCTTTTTTTACACTTCTTTTTTTTGTTGACTAGGAGTACAAAGAAGACAAACCAAGAAGATGTGATACAATTTTGCTGCAAAGAAGTGCTATGTAGGTAAATAAAGATGAGGTGAAAAATCTGCGCAACAAACTTTGGGGCTGGGAAACTCGATCTTTTCGGCCAAATTTGGAAAAACTAAATTCGGCGAACCTATATAGCTAGGAAAACTGAGACCTAACTTTTTCTTTAGATTTTGAAAATGTATGTATTTGCCTTATTCCGAGTCCGTATGCAAAAGATATGATTGTTTTATCAGAGGCGGACTGAATCAAGATTTTGAGGTTCTAGTTCGGTCACGAATTGTAAATCAAAGGGGATTTATGTGTGGTGGATAGTATAAGGGATTTAGAAAAAGGATCAAAATACTAACCAGCAACTAGACTTGACTAAGGACACAAACTCAATACTATGAACTCTGAAACCAAAACGTGCAATGGCTAGGGATGGTCTTGGATTGGGGGAAACCTATGACTACAAATTTTTTTGTTGGCTTTTTCGTGGACTATGGGATGAATATGAAATCAATCTAATCTAAGATACACGAACCTAACGGTAAACCAAGCTATTATATCACTTGATGGAGGAGGGGGGACCCGATCTTCCGTCAGGTGGGGGATAAAGAACGATTTGTGGAGAACTCGACGTTGACGATCTGGCTTTTGATCCACAAGATCGGCCCTTGCAATCGCTACACCACTGCTCTGTTGGTTATCAACCAAGAATAATCTGATTGACCTCGCCAAGAAGGATAATCCTTGCTCGTGTATCGAAGAACACAAGTAAGAAGAACGCGGAAAACGCAATCGAACTAAAATTCTATTAGAATATGCGAATTGGGTTCACTTACAAATCCTATGAAGCAGCGGCTATCAAAGCAACGTGTAAACTAAACCCAAAAACCCTATATGACTGTAGAAACACCTTATATAGTAGTTGAATAAGTTTGATCAATAGCTCAAATTTGGCACCTCATTTTAAAAGATAGTAAAATAACACATTCTTAAAACGAAATTTTTTGGACTAAATAGATACTGAAACCTTCAAATTAGACTCTTGACTCCTACGAAAACAACAAGACAAGATTGACACTTATGCTCTATGACTTAGTTCAGAAAAAAGTTACACAAAAGAAGGACTATGACCAGCACCAAAACTAGATGAATCGATGCAATCTAGGCTATGGAAACAATTCTAACTCTAATAATTTTCGTGGCTTTTTCTAGATGGGACAGAAATAAAAACCTAACTACAGATTAATGATGCTCACCGAGTAAACCCGGTGCTCTGATACCAAGATGATACGGGGCGACCTGATCTTCTCGCTGAGCTTGATGTAGATGGAGGATAACTTGTGAGACGCTGGCGATTATTCGGTTGTTCCCCTGCTGCCAATACAATAGATCTCAACCCTATAGATATTCACAACACCACACACTTGCGTATGTAGCCATCGGCCATGAAGTGGTGTTGCTATCTCCTAATTCCCAATGGAACAGTAGATAACACTTGAATTTTCTAGTAGCAAACACACCCGATCGAAACAAAGTGGTGGAGGTAAAATTCCAGATCATAACAAAGAGAAATTCATGATAACAGTAGAAGGCAGAATAGCACTTCAATCTGAATCAATCTAATTTCTAAAATAAACAGCCAAGTTTGCTAGGACCAGCTACATCTATATATATAGGGGATATTTAAGAGTCTAGGGACATGTGGGGATCATCCAAATAGAATCCTAGATTAATACAACTCGGTTATAAGCCCATAGGCTTCAGACTTAATAAGTAACACACATTATTTTGCTGATTACAATTTGCTCGGACTGAATCTGGACATGTAGCTTGATCCGTTGGAAAGAAGACTTCTCAAGTTTTCCAAAAAGTCCGAGATCAACCAAATTGGGCCTTCCATGCAAAAGTTATGCACATTTTAATCTAGTGTTGTCTCTGCAGTCCGAGTCCGAGTCTAAGTCCAAGACGTGTAAAACTTTATCTCCACCTTTTTTGGCATAAAAATAATGTCCAAAACTTATATATTATCTTTGGATGGTCTTGATTTGGTTCCCAATCAACTTCCATGATGTTCCATTTCCTTGATGTGCTCTCAACATGTCGCTTTATCCATGTAAGTATTTCTGTAATTGAATAACAACATATTTCATGATGTAGTGTAAATGGTTCAAATAAATAAAATATAAATCTAATATAGAATGCATGAAGGTTGTTTATTATAACACATAAACACGGTCATATTCTAGCTTGTGATGTACTCATCACATGTTATATTTCGGTTAAAACCAAAAATCCTAACCATTTTTTGGGTTTTTATTCGGTTTCGATTATTATAGCTTGTTGTTCGGTTTGTATTTTCTATAAACTGAATTTGTTAGAAAAAACGTATCAAAAAAACCGATTGTGTACTCTACAAAGGTTTGAAGCATCAGGTTGTTACATTAATTATCCCATAAATTTTTAAAACATAAGATCAGTTTATTGTTGTAATTATGGTCAGCCAAACTTTTCCAAAAATGGACTCGCTTAGCCACAACTTGTCTAAATTGTGGTTTGGTAAACTGAAGCCTGAAACTAAATAGCTCCATATATAGACTGCTGGTTTAATTTTTGAGTATTGTGAGATATCATAATTTTGAGTGTTAGAACCTCTAAGCACACGATGAGTGAGAAGTTACCGAAATATACATTAAAAAATCTTACACTAAAAGACCTAAAATCACTCATGGAGTCATGATAGAGTTTTCAAAACTTTGATTTATAGATAGATACTTGTCGATAAAACTCATTCATGAGTACTCAGCTCTTATGATGTGACACCACAAATCTTGCAAGTCGCAAGGCATGTCTTTGTATACACTAGACAATAGTGAGCTCGACGTCAGGAAGCAGTTGAGATCCTAGCCTATGATCGGATTGTGAGAAGCCACCCCGGGCGTTGCAAAGCTCTACCGCCAATTGTTGTGAAGTTGGTTCTAATGATCACTCTACAGTGTCGAATTCTAGTGAGACGGTGGGGATACATCGATTACACTTTGCAGCCAGCTTCCCTCTAATGATCACTCTGCAGTGTCGAATTCTAGTGAGACGGTGGGGATACAACGATTACACTTTGCAGTCAGCTTCCCTCTAATGATCACTCTGCGGTGTCGAATTCTAGTGAGACGGTGGGATACATCGATTACACTTTGCAGTTAGCTTCCCTAATGATAGATGATCTCATTACTAAGCAATGTCCATGTCAGCTGGCCCTCCACGAAAACCTTCCGGTTCAAATGTTTGCAGCCGTGACCTCACACAAAGAACGCCACCAAGACCCACAAAACACAAAGAACATCAGATTCTCTTCATCGTTGGCGATACTATCCATCCTCTGCAAAGAAATAAAAAAAATTACCATTTAACTATTTACATGTGACCAAATAAATTGGTTATACACAATGTATCAATGATACGCGATACGGCGATACGTCGAATATAAAAAAAATAGGATACGTCGATACGACGGGTATATATATAACTATGTTAATTTGCTAAACAATAACAATATAACATACATCAAAGAAACTTACGGATTGGAAACTGACTGCTTGAGTTTTTCACTTTTCCCTTTCTTCTTCTGGCGGCTACTATGACAGCGACAAAATTGGTGATAGCCAAAAACATCAGTGGCTAGCGGCTGCTATGATGGCGGCAAAGCTAGTGGTAGCCAAGAACGATAGTGGCCGACGACTGCTATAGCAGCAGCAAAGCTAGCAAGCTAAAGACGATGCATGAAGCACTACTGACTCAGCTAGTGACGTGAAGAGAAAAGAAAACTAGGGTTTAGTATGAGCTTGGGCCAACATATCAGAATATAAGTTTCAAAAAGTATCGAACATGTATCGAGAAGTATCGGACGTGTATCAAGAATTTATTTATTTATTAATCAAATTAATCAGATACTTTTTGATACGTGTAGGGGCGTATCGGGACGTATCGGCGTATCGGGCCGTATCCGATACTGATATGGCACCTATTTTGACGTGTCGGTGATACGTAGGTTATACATTATATTAAACAAAAGATCAGATCGTGCATACCCAAATCACTAGTTGTAGTAATCCTGAAAAGCATTCAAGTATTTTCCGAAGAACAAATCTGTCAGCCTTATCCGCAAACCTTTTACCTACTCGAAGTATCCTAAGACTATATTTGAAGGGTTCGATCTCCTGCAACAACAGATGGAATCAACTATAATTTACTATCTAAAAGTGATATTGAAAGGCTATAATGAGAATGCGTTGACTAATTGAGTGCTAACCAATGTGACAAATTTGTTGTTTATGGTAAATTGATGGTATGACAGCATAAGGTAATCAAGCTCTCTCAAAGCAGGAGCCCTATTTATCGTAACTGGGATGGAGGACTTCCCTCGGTTTGGCTTAAGCCTGTGGTCAACAATTCAAGCTTCGGAGAAGATTCCACAACAAGACGTCCTCCCCTGCTCTGCCATGTTGCAATTGAACCTGAAATAGGAAGAAAACGCGAGGTTGAAAGATGACATGAAAAACAGAGCACGCGAGAGGATCTGTTTGTTGCTGCAAAAACTGCATGCTTTTTCTCCCGTATATTGCTTCTGTTGAATAAATGGGCTTGACCTAAATTTATTTGAAGAATAATTCCTGGAAAAAATCTCAAAGACCCACCATGTAAAAGGAGCATGTGAATCTTTAGTCCCACCTTGCTAGTTCTAGGAGAGGAAGACCAACTTATAAGGGATGGTGCTCTCCTTGCAACTAGACCCATGTGGGTGAGAGGAGACTAGAGAAACACACGCGCGCTCGCTCGCCTCGCCGGGCCGGGCCGGGCCGGGCTCGGGCTCGGGCTCGGGCTCGAGCACGGGCCGGGGCCAGGGGGCGCGGGCGCACGACATGCGCGTGAATGGTCCGCCGAAATCGGCTCCGATTGCTTGCGCAGACGCGGCTCCGTTTTGCTGTTGATGGAATTTGGAACGGTTCCGATTCATCTTCACAGCAGTTTCTAGTGGAGAGTGAACGGTTCCGATTCATCTTCACAGCAGTTTCCAGTGGAGAGTGAAGAGACGTCCTGATCACACGTCTATATCTTCTCCACCAGGCGACGGATCAGGCGCGAGTGGAAAAACAGAAGAACCTTGCCATTCTCTCTGTGTTGTGTTGCCATTTGTAGTCTACTCCGTTCCGCTCATCGGCGTGCACCGTTGAGCGGAAGAGCAGGTCTCCGGAACCCATCGTCTTCGAGATCGTGCACCGGGAGAGGGCGAATAAGGTTTTTGGGAAGCGCTCAGCGCGACTGCTCGCTTTCGTCCACCACGGCTCGTCTTCCTCTTCGCTCGAGTGCTGCTCGTCGTCGCCGTCGTCCGGTACCGCGCGTCGTCGTCGTGGTACCCGTCCGATCTGTGAACATCCGGTACGTACCTGTTACTCACCTGTACCACCTGATACTCACGTGTATCAACCCGATACCCACCTGTATCATCTGTTACACACATCCTGTTATTCCTGTTACTCACCTGTACCACCTGATACTCACGTGTATCAACCCGATACCCACCTGTATCATCTGTTACACACATCCTGTTACTCCTGTTACTCATCTGTACCACCTGATACTCACGTGTATCAACCCGATACACACCTGTATCATCTGTTACACAGATTGGTTTTACCATGTTCAATACATTATTTTTGTTCATGTGTTTAGTGTACTGGTCTACCCTGATTATGCGTATTCATCTGTTTCACGTCATGATTTATTTGTGGAATAAGTTAAAACTAATAGTGCTGTTATTTCCAACAATCCAAAAACCTTATTATAGGCACTGTGGTTTTGATATGGCTGGATTTGCCGATGCACTGAAGCCGGAAAAATTTTCCGGTGTGCACTTCAAGAGATGGCAGATCAAAGTCACTTTGTGGCTAACAGCTATGAATGTCTACTGGGTTAGTAGTGGTAAACCTGAAGGAGATCTTTCTGCTGAAAAAGAGAAAGATTTCAAGGACGCCACTACAATCTTTGTAGGATGCATTCTTAGTGTTCTTGCTGATCGTCTGTGCGAGGTGTATATGCACATGACAGATGCGAAGGAGTTATGGGATGCACTGAATGCCAAATTCGGTGCTACTGATGCTAGCAATGACTTGTATGTCATGGAGCAATTTCATGATTATAGGATTGTTAATAACCGTTCTGTGGTGGATCAGGCTCATGATATACAGGCCATTGCTAAAGAACTTGAACTCCTAAAGTGTGCCTTACCCGACACGTTTGTGGCTGCTTGCATTATTGCGAAATTACCTTCTTCATGGAGGAGTTTCGGTACTGCACTCAAACACAAGAGACAGGAATTCTCTGTTGAGAGTTTGATAAGGTCTCTTGATGTTGAGGAGAAAGCTAGGGAAAAGGACGCTGCGGCAAAAGGTGAGGGGCAATCGAGCGCCAACGTGGTGCATCAACCCTCAGGCAAGAACAGAGGGAAATTTAAAGTTAAACAAACTACCAACTACAAGAAGAAGAAGAGTAACACAGATGCGAAGCCTTGCTTTGTATGTGGAGAAATTGGCCATTGGGCCAAGAAGTGTCCACATCGCAAAGGGATGAAAGCTCCTGCAGGACAGACTTCAAAGTCTGTCAATGTGACCATTGGCAATACTGAAGATGGGAATGGGTATGGTAATTTTCCTACCGTTCTTTCAGTTGATCAATCTACCAATTGGTGGGTTGATACAGGGGCTAATGTACATGTCTGTGCTGATATCTCTTTGTTCTCTTCTTACCAGGTCACTCGGGATTCTTCCGTCCTAATGGGGAATGGGTCTCATGCTTCTGTTCATGGTGTTGGCACGGTAGATCTGAAGTTTACTTCGGGAAAGATCGTGCAGCTGAAGAACGTGCAGCATGTCCCTTCTATCAACAAGAATCTAGTCAGTGGCTCCCGTCTGTGTAGGGATGGGTTTAAATTGGTGTTTGAATCTAATAAAGTAGTCGTGTCAAAACATGGACTATTTATTGGTAAAGGCTACGAATGTGGTGGCTTGTTTCGCTTTTCCCTTTCTGATTTCTGCAATAAATCTGTGAACCATATATGTGGCAATGTTGGTGATGATGTCAATATTTGGCACTCACGCTTATGTCATATAAATTTTGGTTTGATGTCTCGGCTTTCTAGTATGAACTTAATTCCAAACATTTCCATTGTTAAAGGTTCTAAGTGCCATAGTTGTGTGCAGTCAAAGCAACCTCGTAAGCCTCACAGGGCAGCCGAGGAGAGAAACTTGGCACCACTAGAACTCGTACATTTAGATCTTTGTGAAATGAATGGCGTGTTAACAAAGGGTGGAAAACGATACTTCATGACGCTAATTGATGATGCGACTAGATTTTGTTATGTTTATCTTTTAAAAACGAAAGATGAGGCTCTTGACTATTTTAAAATTTATAAGGCGGAAGTTGAAAATCAACTAGAGAGAAAGATCAAAAGACTTAGGTCAGATCGTGGTGGAGAGTATTTTTCAAATGAGTTTGACTTATTCTGTGAGGAACATGGAATTATACATGAGAGAACACCTCCCTATTCACCCGAATCAAATGGGATTGCCGAAAGGAAGAACCGTACCTTGACTGACTTGGTTAACGCCATGTTAGACACTGCGGGATTATCTGAGGCATGGTGGGGGGAGGCGTTACTGACCTCTTGTCATGTATTAAATAGAGTTCCTAACAAGAATAAGGACAAAACCCCATACGAGATGTGGGTTGGAAGAAAACCTTCACTTTCTTACTTGCGCACATGGGGCTGCTTGACGAAAGTCAATGTACCAATAACTAAGAAGCGCAAGCTTGGACCTAAAACTGTGGATTGTGTCTTTCTAGGATATGCTCATCGCAGTATTGCCTATAGATTTTTAGTACTAAAATCTGAGGTACCAGACATGCATGTTGGTACAATTATGGAGTCTCGAGATGCAACATTTTTTGATAGCATATTTCCAATGAAAGATACTCATAGCACTTCTAGTCAAACTCCTGAGATAATTCCCAATTCAATCACACCACCTGAGTTTTCTGAACAAACACATGAAATTGTCCCTGAGGAGGATGACAGTGAAGCTCCTAGGAGGAGCAAGAGACGAAGGATAAATAAATCCTTTGGTGATGATTTCACTGTGTACCTTGTGGATGACACTCCCACGTCTTTGTCAGAAGCATATGCATCTCCTGATGCAGACTACTGGAAAGAGGTTGTCCGTAGCGAGATGGATTCCATTATTGCTAACAGGACTTGGGAGGTGACAGAACGACCTTATGGATGCAAACCTGTAGGGTGCAAGTGGGTGTTCAAAAAGAAGCTTAGGCCTGATGGTACTATTGAAAAGTATAAGGCTCGACTTGTAGCCAAGGGCTATACTCAGAAAGAAGGTGAAGATTTCTTTGACACTTACTCACCTGTTGCTCGATTGACCACTATTCGAGTACTACTTTCTTTGGCTGCCTCACATGGTCTTCTCGTTCATCAGATGGACGTTAAGACAGCTTTTCTTAATGGAGAGCTGGATGAGGAAATTTACATGGATCAGCCTGATGGATTTGTAGTAAAAGGTCAAGAAGGCATGGTATGCAAGCTATTAAAATCTTTGTATGGTCTGAAACAAGCTCCTAAGCAATGGCATGAGAAGTTTGATAAAACTTTAACATCTGCGGGCTTTGCAGTCAATGAGGCAGATAAATGTGTATACTATCGCTATGGTGGGGGTGAGGGAGTTATTCTGTGCCTATATGTTGACGACATACTGATCTTTGGGACAAATATTAATGTGATAAATGAGATCAAAACTTTCTTGTCTCAAAATTTTGATATGAAGGATCTGGGAGTAGCTGATGTAATTCTGAACATCAAGCTAATAAGGGATGAGAATGGGATTACACTTTTGCAGTCTCATTATGTGGAAAAGGTCTTAAGCCGCTTTGGCTATATGGACAGTAAGCCTTCTCCAACACCTTATGATCCTAGTTTGTTACTTCGAAAGAATAAGAGAGTTGCTAGGAATCAATTGGAATACTCTCAGATTATTGGATCACTCATGTACCTGGCTAGCGCTACTAGACCTGACATCTCTTTTGCTGTTTGCAAATTGAGCCGGTTTACTTCTAATCCGGGAGATGATCATTGGCGTGCGCTTGAGAGAGTCATGCGCTATCTAAGAATGAGTTTTGGACTTCACTATACTGGGTACCCTTCGGTACTAGAGGGTTATAGTGATTCAAACTGGATCTCTGATATTGATGAGATCAAAGCCACGAGTGGATATGTGTTCACTCTTGGAGGTGCAGCTGTTTCATGGAGGTCTTGCAAACAAACCATATTGACGAGGTCAACCATGGAAGCAGAGCTCACGACACTAGACACAGCTACTGTTGAAGCAGAATGGCTGCGTGATCTATTGATGGATTTACCAGTGGTTGAAAAACCAGTGCCAGCTATCCTTATGAACTGTGACAATCAAACGGTCATTGTCAAGGTGAATAGTTCTAAGGATAACATGAAATCGTCTAGACATGTAAAGAGACGATTGAAATCTGTCAGGAAGTTGAGAAACTCCGGAGTTATAACATTGGATTATATCCAAACATCTAAAAACCTGGCAGATCCCTTTACAAAGGGATTATCACGGAATGTGATAGACAATGCATCGAAGGAGATGGGTATGAGACCCATGTGAGTTATACTATGGTAGTAACCCAACCTATGTGATCGGCGATCCCGTGAATTAGGACCTGGGAAGAACAAGCCATCAGTTAACTGAAGATAGTAATTTTAACCCACTCTAAGTGAAGATGCAATACTCTCAGAAACTGCTAGGCAGGTTGACGATTGTCTTAATGTGTTCTGTTGGCTATATTAGTGAAGATGCTATCCTGCAGAGCATTCTTGAAAGAACACACCTATATGAGCTCGATTGTTGGTCGCAGTCTATGGAGACTTGGGCAGTCTCCTAGTAAGCTCATGAAGAGACCAAGAAGTATGACTTATACACTCCACCCGAGGGGTAGGCTACTGGCAGCCTAGTATCAGTTAAGACTTTAAGTAAAACTTACTTGCACAAAACTTGCAATTCAAGGCATAGTCCATTGTTCAAGTTGTGAGTGAGTGTAGCTTGAAGCTCTAGATGGATGTTCAACCTTAACTGGTCTCCATCAAAACACTGGTATATAAACAACACAAAGAATCTGGCAAATCTCTGTGGGACTTTGAGCTATGGTGGGGGATTGTTGAATAAATGGGCTTGGCCCAAATTTATTTGAAGAATAATTCCTGGAAAAAATCTCAAAGGCCCACCATGTAAAGGGAGCATGTGAATCTTTAGTCCCACCTTGCTAGTTCTAGGAGAGGAAGACCAACTTATAAGGGATGGTGCTCTCCTTGCAACTAGACCCATGTGGGTGAGAGGAGACTAGAGAAACACACGCGCGCGCTCGCTCGCCTCGCCTCGCCTCGCCGGGCCGGGCCGGGGAAGGGCACGGGCACGGGCCGGGGCCGGGGGGCGCGGGCGCACGACATGCGCGTGAATGGTCCGCCGAAATCGGCTCCGATTGCTTGCGCAGACGCGGCTCCCTTTTGCCATTTCGTTTTGCTGTTGATGGAATTTGGAACGGTTCCGATTCATCTTCACAGCAGTTTCCAGTGGAGAGTGAACGGTTCCGATTCATCTTCACAGCAGTTTCCAGTGGAGAGTGAAGAGACGTCCTGATCACACGTCTATATCTTCTCCACCAGGCGACGGATCAGGCGCGAGTGGAAAAAACAGAAGAACCTTGCCATTCTCTCTGTGTTGTGTTGCCATTTGTAGTCTACTCCGTTCCGCTCATCGGCGTGCACCGTTGAGCGGAAGAGCAGGTCTCCGGAACCCATCGTCTTCGAGATCGTGCACCGGGAGAGGGCGAATAAGGTTTTTGGGAAGCGCTCAGCGCGACTGCTCGCTTTCGTCCACCACGGCTCGTCTTCCTCTTCGCTCGAGTGCTGCTCGTCGTCGCCGTCGTCCGGTACCGCGCGTCGTCGTCGTGGTACCCGTCCGATCTGTGAACATCCGGTACGTACCTGTTACTCACCTGTACCACCTGATACTCACGTGTATCAACCCGATACCCACCTGTATCATCTGTTACACACATCCTGTTATTCCTGTTACTCACCTGTACCACCTGATACTCACGTGTATCAACCCGATACCCACCTGTATCATCTGTTACACACATCCTGTTACTCCTGTTACTCATCTGTACCACCTGATACTCACGTGTATCAACCCGATACACACCTGTATCATCTGTTACACAGATTGGTTTTACCATGTTCAATACATTATTTTTGTTCATGTGTTTAGTGTACTGGTCTACCCTGATTATGCGTATTCATCTGTTTCACGTCATGATTTATTTGTGGAATAAGTTAAAACTAATAGTGCTGTTATTTCCAATAGCTTCATTGCTTGACTATATATAGTGACCAAAAACTGATTACAAACGGAATCAAACTCTAAACATGGCAGCTAATCTACTCTATCTGCACTGTCATACATAGACTTCAGGACTCTAAACAGCGGAAAGGAATAACGAGAGATACACTAGAATTAACTTCATCGATTCCCCCCTTTATTCTTGACGCCATCTACTGTGATCTGGACAATGCCAATCTTCTGGCATAGCACTTAGAAACGAGCACAGCCAGTAGTTTCGTTAAGATATCCACGAATTGTTCTTCCGTGCAAACATACTCAAGGATAATTTTATCACTCACGCTCCCGAATGAAATGATATCCCGTATCAATGTGCTTACTTTAGTCGTGGAAGACAGGTTCTTTGATATTGCAATAGCTGACTTGTTGTCCACCTTAACCTTAGGCACTCTATACTCTCAATCGAGTAGATCATCCCAGAGCAGAGATAACCAAATCAGTTTATAGGCAGGAGTAATTTCGATTGCCAAGTAACGGGACTTGTGCAGAGGAAGAAGAGGACTCTGCTTTTAGTTTTCCCGGTCTCCTGGTGTCCAGATCATTGGCCATGTCGCCATCGCTAAAGCCATGGAGAATTGCCTGGTCATTCTACTTCTTGGCATAGTGAACACTATGATTGTGTGTTCACGCAACGTACCTTAGAATATGCTTGACTGTAACCCGGTGATCTTTATAGGACCGAGAGTAGAGAGGGGAGGGGAACGCTCAACAAATTTTTTCAAATCAATGGCCTACACTTAATACTCAACGCTCCTCAAAAAAACACGGCATCAAAAGCAAATTAGTTTTCACACGAAATCATAGAAGAAAGCTATCAGATATAAAATAAAGCGACGGTATGAAAGATCATAAGTACGGAAAATAATCTAACATAAAAATGACCGATGTCCTAATTTAAATGACACCACCAAAGTGTTTAAAGATAGATTAAGATTATTCATAGTACAAATAACATCCCCACAAAAGTTTCACCAAATCATAGATAATCCATCAAGCACAAACAGATTATTCCCAAATCACAAGAAGTTCATAAATATGTGAAAACACAATATTTAATGCATTTAATATTGACAAAATAAATGCATGAAATAAAATGTGCTCATAGATGTAACAATGAATATTCATGAATAAAAATTGTGCTTGCACGAAGATTGAGAGAATGAATTACCATTTGTGTTCAATGCACTTTTGGTTACACACGCACGTGGCGCTGCGCCTCTAGCGCCGCTTGAGTTCTTGTCGTGTACGCCTCAGGCTCCTCACGAAACCTCGAGTTTCTGCGTGAGTCCCCGTCGTTGGTCTCGTCAGGCCACACGATGACGCACACAGGAGATGTGCTCCCTGCTCGCGACCCTTCGGCGGCGCTCGCCACACATGCAGAGAAAAAACTAGAGGCGCTCAAGCCGCGCGCAACACTTCTGTCAAGCGAGACAGTCAGCGGTTTTTCTCAAAAAACCAAAGGATATAGCACTTGAAATAGTGATGGCATGCACGGTGGTGACGGAAAGAAAAAACTCATCAGTGGCGGCTTCAGACCTGCGGCGGCGGTGAAACAGTGGAGAAAAAAGAGGACAAAATTTGAACTCTAATTTTCTAATTAATTGAGTTGGTAGAAACCCTAAAAATACAAGATCTTTTATAGGCAGTTCAAAAACTAGAAAAAACACATTTATTTCTAGGGTAAATTACACATAGACGCAAAAATAAAACTATGGGTCCAACAGGCAAAATAGTAAATCCTATCTAAACATAACTTGTCCTAACACGGAGGTTTCATAGTAGCTACTACTTTGCTTCAGGACCTCCTAATATCAGATTGATGGTCTAGATTGAGGCATCAGTTTTGCGCTGAAACTGACAAAGCGCTCCTCGCCTCTGTCCCGGGTACACGGATTGAGCCAGCTCGACTCTGTGGCCTCCTTTGGCCCAACAGTCGCTCGTAGCCCATTTACTTGAGTCAAACCCGTTCAAACCACGACGAGTCCCCTATCGTTCTTAGCCTATGTACTTGGATTGGACCGGTACGACTCCATAGCTCCCTCTGCTCAGCAGTCGCTCGCCGCTCCTGTACTTGAGTCACATGCTGTCAAGACAAGGTAGGTCTTCTCTTCTCATCTCCTTTCTCTCTTTGACTTCCGTTGACAATCACTCATCACTTCTGGAGCCATGAGGCTCATGATCTTCAACATGGATCCTCAATCTCCCCCTTGATGAGTGCATTGTCAACACTCTCTTCATCAACACTTCAGAACCTACGAAGCATGTGGAAACACGGAAAACAAAACACAAGAGAGCAAATAAAATAAAATAAAGTAAAAGTTTAACCCTAATGACCAAAGCCAAAAAAGGTCATTATGGTTAAACAGAAAAGACATCAATAAATATTTCAAATAAAAACTCAAATGAGTGCAATCTCTGAAATATCAACAAGGATATCCAAAGAGTAAAGGCAAAAGAGACTAACAAACTCCCCCTGAAACGAATTCCAGAGAAAGCCAAAACTCCCCCTAAACTCTTCTAAAAAGATCAAATATCCCAAAATTTCTCCCACTTGTTGACAACTGAACTCATCAAGTGAGACTAAAAGCACTCAAAGAAACACATACTCAACTCGACTCCCTCTGAAATGCAGTCCCCCCCTCAAAATATGCAATGAATGCAACTAGGGTGCAAGTGGAGTGTAAAAAGCATGTTTCTCAAATATGATTAACTGCAATTACAACATCTAGCAAGCATAACACAAAATACTGTCTGACACATGGCATGATCGGTGCAATAGAAGATATCCAAAGAAAGTCATTAGCACATATTTTCAATTTTTTTCAAACAAAAGCTTCACCACATTTTCTAGTTGAAAATCAAGGTAGAGCATGAAATGCAAACGCTAGCTAGTATCTACCAAGCTAAGCATGATCCAAAACTCATAGCTTCAACAAACTTGTTATCATTTTAATTTTAGGCCTTTTCATTTCCTTTTTTCATTTTTGCCAGGGTTATTGCATGTCAACCTTATGCTAACCGACCAAGTCAAGCCTAGGACAGAACAAGACTATCAGAAGCTTAAGACATTAGTTTTGGCATACATTACAATGTCCTAGTTCATACCAAAGTCATATGGTATGCAGTCCAAAACAATGCAATGTGACACAACAAACCCACCTGGATCTTTTCACTTAAGCATAAAAGGCATGGATTTTTCATTTTTATGATTTTTATCGTTTTATAGCATATTTTCCATGTTAAAGCATATAGATGTCCAAATTGCATATCTGCATCAAAGTAAAGTACTTAGCTACCAGGCATGTAAAAGATAGCAAAAGCATTCCGCTTACACATGCTAGTTATCAGAAGAAATGGTGATCATTTTTCACTTTGAAAGCATAAAATCCATGCATATGACAGATATCAGATATATCATGTGAACTGAAGCAAAGCATGATCATCAACAGATATTCAAAAGCATATACTAGCAAGAATGAGTAAAGAAGTTCAATCATATAACAGAAGCAAGCTCAAAGTGTGATATATGAATATGCATGATATGAACTCACACAAAAAGACTGAAATAAAAGAGTAAAGAAGAAATAAAAGACTCAAAATATCCTAAGAAGGATACACAACACCCAAATCCCCCCGCAAACGCTCAAAAGTAGACTGATCTAGGGGTTTGGTCAAAATGTCTGCCAACTGATGATGGGTATCAACATGAACAAGGTCAATGACACATTTCTCATATTGACCCCTTAGAAAGTGAAAGCACACATCAATATGTTTGGTTTTCAAATGAAGACATGGGTTTTCCCTACACTAATCGCGCTGGTGCTGTAACAAAACAAAGGCACTCTGGCAGGGAAAGACAACCCAAAATCTCTAAGAGTAGAAATCATCCAAACCAACTGTGAGCAGTAGCTAGCAGCAGCTACATACTCACCCTCTATGGTGGAAAGCGCAACTCCAGATTGTTCTCGAGAAGACCAAGAAACAAGCGAAGATCGAAAGAACTAGCAAGTACCAGAAGTCGACTTGCGATGCAACCGACACCCACCAAAATCAACGTCAGAAAAGACAGATCACTCAAGAGATGATGATGCTGAATAGTAAAGACCGAGATCGGGCGCATAGGTAAGCTACCTGAAAATGCTTTTAACAACCTACCGATGAGATACGCGTCGTGAAGACTGGAAGCACGCACACAATCCCATGACAAACTGAATGTCCAGTCTCATCACCGTTAGGTATAGAAGCGATCCGATCATCCCTCAATACTCTCTCGATCTCATTAATCTTGATGCCGCTCTCATCCTTATCCAGGCCCCCAAATCTGCCCGTGGGAGTCATCTGAGGCTTCAGCTCTCCACTAAAGTCAAACTTCTTTAGCATGTCCCGCGTGTACTTGCTCTGGTGGATGAAGATGTTGTCCTTGGTTTGCTTGATCTGAACCCCCAGAAAGTACTTGAGCTCACCCATGAGGCTCATCTCCAACTCGTTGTGCATCCGCTCAGAAATTTTGGACACAAGCTCATTAGTAGAACCACCAAAAATAATATTGTCCATGTAAATCTGAGCAATCAAGAAATCAGAGCTATCTGTTAGAAAGAAAAGTGTTTTGTCCACACAACCCATCACAAAGCCATTCCCCAACAAAAACTATTTTAAACGATCATACCAAGCCCCGCTGGCTTGCTTCAGACCATATAAAACTTCTTGCAACTTAATAACATGTCGAGGAAACTTAGGATTTTCAAAACCGGGGGGCTTCCTAACATAGACTTCCTCCTCTGTGTACCCGTTGACAAAAGCACTCTTGACATCCATTTGAAAAAGCTTAAAATCTTTCGAAGCATCGAATGCCAAAAGTATGTGAATGGACTCAAGACGGGTAATAGGGGCAAAAGTCTCCTCAAAATCAATACCCTCGTTCTGGCAAAAAACCTAGAAACTAATCAAGCCTTGTTGCGCACCACAACCCCATCTTCACCTTGCTTGTTCTTAAACACCCACTTTGTGCCTATGGGGTTGCAACCTGGTGGCATTTCAACTAGTGTCCAAACCCGATTACGAACAAAATTTCTAAGCTCTTCTTACATGTCATTTATCCAATTTGCATTAGATAAAGCGTGAGAAACATCTCTTGGCTCAAAGGTTGCGACAAAAGCAGACTCATCAAAAACAGTGAGAGAACCAGTCTGAGAACGCATATATCTCAAAGTGAGATAGCCGATGATGAGCTCTGAGGGGTGATCATGTTGAATTGCCTGGAATCCTTTATGATCAGATGTCACCTCACCGGAGACTTGTCGTCCAAACAATATATCCCAACCGATTCTTGATAATCTTCATGTTCTTATCATTGGCTCCTCCATATCTGAACATGTTGTAACGGACGGTCTTTTTTGACCAACTTTATCCGGACTCTTTTGGACTTTCGTTGACCGTACGACATCCTTGGTAGGTCCTGGGCTTTACCAAATCTTGGCGTCTACACATGCCCCCAGTTTTGGAGCATTAAATGGCTTCTCATGCTTCTAAATTACCAACGATCATCACCTCCTGTCACCGTGTCTTCTCGAACGTCTATCCGCACGATCCCTTCACTTTGATTACCGGCCGAAACCCTTCATCTTCTAGTACTTTTATAACTTCGCCTAGGGTTCCGGCTTCATAATTTTCCTACTCATTTTTTCTGCTTCTTCATCCTCGGCCATTCACGACTGCGCTGGGTGTTGCCTGGTATGACACATTTATGTTTCTTCATGGTGGCGTCGGGCCAAGCTTCATCCCACACAGTTTTGTATTGGTATTCTTTAAGACGAATATTCGGTGTGGGATCAGAATGACGAATAGAGGGGGGTGAATAGGCGCCTTGACAAATTCTCGTGAATTGATGGTCTGTTCAGATCACCCAACGCACCCCTAAAATATTGCAGAAGCAAAATTGAATATCACTTGTTAACAATTCAGACCAAAACAATCCAAATTGAATTCTTCCTCTAGATCAGAGTTTCAAACTCTGAAATAGATATCGGTAAATGGTTTGCCAATTTAGACAGTGCAGATCGGTAACTAGTTTGCCGAAATTGTATTGTTGGTAAATGAAACTCCGATAGAGTTCAGAAGACATAAAAAACCGACAGAAGATCAACTTTAGCAATTTTACTTTGTTATGATCAAGATTAATCACTGTAACTAGATGATCTGGATGATGATCAGTACACAGGTAAAGTTCATACACCAAAAGATCCAATCTGTGTACACTTTCTCATAAACAAACAAGAAGTGAATCTATTAGGTAAATGTTTTTGTAATTAGTATTGTATCCTTTTGATCACAGAACCAGGTCAGATCAAAAACACCTAAACAGAATCAAATATTAACCACAACCATGTACTGCTGATGTTCTAAGATAATAACCTGAAAGCACTGGATATACTGATTTCAACATCAAACAGCAATTTTAAAACAAATTAATCAGAGATTGAAACAACAAATAGGGACTTTCTTGTTCTGAAAATTTAAACTGAAAGTTTCTTTTGGTTGAAAACTTTATGCATCAGAAGATCAATAAACTTCTGCAAATCTATCAAACACTTATGACTTTGTGACAGCAAACATAGAGCTATATGTTTTCTGAAAACTCACTGCAATGCTTGAATACTTTCAACACTATTTACTTCAAAACAGAGTATCATTTTTTCAGGGAATTAGAACTACACCTGAGATTGAACCGGTAGATTTCAGAAACAAAAATCAGCAAAGACTAAGTGTATAAACACAAGTACTGCAGGCTTGAACTCTAGTAAAAATAAAGAATCACATGTACAGAAATTTTGTATCCTCTGTAGATTTAGATTCAGATTATCAGTAGAAAGCAAAACAGAATTTAGAAGAGAAAAGGAGCAGTAGTATCAATTGATCTGAACTCTCAAGAACTTGTCATGCACAAAAAGTTATAGATATCTCATCACATAAACATGCAGAATACTATCAAGTATTTTAGCAGAACAACTTAACCTCAGGATGAAGCATTCAAAACCTGAGATTACTTAAGCTAAATAACTGAAAATACCTCTCTGTATTTACTCTTTGGTACTAGGGACAATTGATCAAGTAATGCACATCATCAGGAATCAGAAAAATGAACATGATCAATGACCAAGGAATCCCTCAAAAACAGGAGCATATTCAGTAAAAAATATGCAGCAATTCTTGGCCAGCGCCAATCCTGTAGCTCAAAATAAAATTATTCATGTCACTGGACAAAGCAATCCACGTCTGAAACAGTTCATCAATCAAGAGTGATAAACACAGAGCTAAGGCAGGAACTAGTAATGTATACATGCAAAAGCAATTGTGTCTCGCTGCCGGCAGTGATGCTCTGAAAATATTCACATAGAGATGGCAGCAACCAAATTGCATTGGTCAGGCATAGAGGACCAAATAGGTTCTTTTGCACAGAAACTTTTAGACTTGCATCAAAATTTAATGGCAAAAAGAAAACATTTAGAAGATGTGTGTGGTTTGTAAGTATTGTTAATCGGAGTTAAGAACCCAGCAACAATCTCTTGGCCTGCTGTTTGTAATTACCAGAGGAAACACACCGAATAGAAAAACACGCAGAAATCAACGAAGAAAGAAAACCAGAAAAAATGAGATGAACAGTGACTTCTCTGGAAAACCAGTGCACAGTAATTTCTCAAAAAAAACCAGAAGCACTGACTAACCGTTGGTTCGGGAGCATGCTAGCTTCGGTGTTGCTGGTTGTAGATAGACAAGGCGCTGGCGCTTCTCTGTAGCCGATCCGGCAATTTGCACAGTGCTGAAATCTCTATGCAATGAACAGTGCACATAAAGGAGAAACACAAAAAAACTCTTGAGAAGGAAAACTTTGGATTTCATTTACAGCCACTAAAATGTTCAGCCTAAAGTTCCACCTAACCCTTAGGCATGGGGTCCTTTATATATGCAAGCCCGTCAAGGTATTCCTCAAAATGCCATTAGGGTTAAAAGACCAAGTATTTACCTAAATACCCCTATATATTTTCATAAATATTAATTCTGAAAAATACACAAAAGTATACTCCTAATTTATTACATCATTGATCCTATTCTTTTAATATTTTTCAGAATTAAGAATTTCGAAAAATACTAAAATATTACACTTAATCTAGACGACTAATCAGAAAAATAAACTCCTATTTATTGGAATTTAAAACCACTTTCTGATACGACGGTTTTCAGCCGAAACCGACAAATCTTTCCCGATCGCCAACATGTGACGCTAATCCGCGAACTCGACCATTAGCAAGTCTCTCCCGCTCTCAATCCCCTTGCCGCCTGATCACTTGCACTGGCCTCGCTGACTTGGTCGCCACACTGTCTCAATCATCCGTCTGTCTATGTCTTACTCTATCTCCCCGTGCACTCCTGAGATCAACCCCAACTTCACCCGACCATCTTGATTCTCTGGCATCGAGATTCCTGCTTGACCCTTGATCACCCGCCGTTGACAGTTAGCTAGCATCTCCACCCTGCACACATGAGACAAGCCAAAACACGAAATGCGACGCACACCGATCCCCTTGGCACACAATCCATATTCACACATCGATCCCATAGATGCAAGCAAACCTCCACTCACTCATCACTCCAGATCGAGCAAACTTGTCAATCACTCATCACAAAGACAATAACCATAGTGCGACCTCACTTTATTTCACAATCTCCCCCTTGATGAGTGCATTGACAACTCCAAAAAGAAACATGATGAAAGTTTCAAGTTCAGCGCACAAGCGACCATAAAACTCAGAAAAGAGCCAAAACATGTCACTTGATAAAAGATCCCCCCTTTGGGAAAAACTCATGTAAAACATTCTCCCCCTTTAGGAAAAACTCATGTAAAACATTCTCCCCATCTTTGGCAAAAGCATCAATGCATCATGTAAGCCATTTCTCCCTCTTAAGCAAGCAAAAACATCATGTAAACCATTTCTCCCCCTTTGGCAATGCAAGCATCAAGGTAAAAAAATAATGCAAAGAGGGGTGTGAGGGTAGAGTGTAAATGCAAGCTTCTAAAACATGAGCAACTCCAATTACAGTACAAAACAAGCATTTGCCTTGAATATCGTCTAGAAGTACTGTGTGACAAACTCAGATGAATACAATCCAAACAAAAGCATGAGCAAATATTTTCAGATTTTAGTAAATAAAAGCATCACCACTCAAACTAGCATACTAGACATGGCAAGGAATGAGATGAAAAAGCTAATCAAATACTAACCAGATAAGCATATCCCACTACAAGGAGCTTCATCAAACGTGATATGCAATTAATTTAAGCTTTTTGATTTTTTTTATTTTTCATTTTAGTGCCAGGGGTTATTTGCATGTCAACTTTATGCTAACCGACTAAGGTAATCCTAGGTTGAAACCATCTGAAGCTTAAAGCAATGGTCATGGTATACACTTCAATGTCCTAGTTCATACCAAAGTGCTATGGTAAGCAGTCTAGAACAAATTAGTGTGACAAAGCAAACCCACCTAGATATTTTCAATTTCAGCACAAAATAGCATAAATATCAATCATTTTCATTTTTAATCATTTTTCATTTTCATTTTTTTATTTTTTTTATTTTTAGCACAATATTTTTGATAAGATCAAGTTGCGTATTAGCATCCAAGTGAAAAAGGGACCTAGCTACCAGGTATGTAAAAGATAACAAATGCACTCAACCTATTCATGCTAGTTTCTAGACTAAGCAGTGATCATTTTCAAATTTTCACAAATAAAAGCCATGCTCATAACTGATATCACATGTATTCAAGCAAAGTATAATCAATCAGTATTAAAGACAATACTTCAAAGGCATAATAAAGCATATACATGTAAAAGCAATTAATCATATTATAGAAACTCATGCAGTAATTTACAACTCCCCCTCAAAATATGCCAGAAAATCTCGAGTGCTCAGTGTTAGGGTGAGTAAAAAACTATTTAGGAATCCAACATTATAAACTCGAGAACTAGGCAAAGCAGTAGACTATTTATGCATAGGGTATGAACCATGATAAAAATTGCGTGGTCTACCTACAAAGCGTGAGCCTTGAAAATGACGAGGTCTCCTAATCTGTCGAGAATCAAAACCTCTTACACGAGGTCTAGCACCATATGAAGCATGGTGTACACCACGACGGGCAAAATCTCTCATGGGACCATGGGGAGCCTCAAAATCAGAATAAGAGTGAAAAACAGACTCATGCACACCTAAAGATTGTAATGCATGTCCTGAAAGCTCATCGCAAAAGAACGTCATTCATCCTTGATACGACGAAAGCAAAACCCAACCAAATGACCCACCCGATGACAATAGGAGCAGTGATACACTATCTTGGGTGTGTGAGTATGGGTCTCAGGTGCAAATCTCACAGTCTTCTTGGGTTTTTGTTGAGGAGTTTCCTTTGGTGGACGAAGGGATTTCTTTGTTGGTTGAGTAGGATTCTTGGCTTTTTATGTGGTGTCTAACTGGGCTCTTTCTTTCTCAAGGGTTGTGGGTGGAGTGAACACAATTTTGCTCGAAGTATTTGGAGTGGTTCTCTCATAGCCCAACCCTAGAGCTAACCCTGCCCTATCAGCACACATTTTTGTTTTAGCTAAAAGCAAATCCATCCTACCCTTTCCTTCAGTGCATTTTTCCACCACGGAGAGAAGATAATCATTTTCACATTTTAATTTTTCGACTTGCTCTCTAGCAAAGTTGAGTTGGTCCTTAAGGGTGATGCAGATGGGACACGCCGGCTGCACATCCTTAGAACACTCAGCACTCTCCAATCTAGCCTTAAGTTCATCAACATGCATATCTCTCAAATTAATGCTTTCAACAAGTAAAGGATAATTCATGCATTCGTTGATGACAACAGGACTAGACTCCGCATCAAAAATCCACTTTTGAGTAATTTCAAGTTTTTCAACAATTTGAGCATGTGTAAAACACATCTGAGCAAGTTCACTCATAACAACAACACATGATTCACATTCAGCATCACCAAACTTAGATTTTAAATTTGCAATTTCAGTGGAAATAGATTCAAGTTTAAATTTTAGTTCTTTTCATTCTTTAGCAGCAAGTTTAAGTAATTTATCCTGAGAACAGACATCATCATGTAATTCATCATTTTGAACAAGAAGCTGATCACGGGATAGATATACCTTAGATGTGTCGAGCTCGTCGCTGCTATGGATGTTGTCGGCATAAACAGAGTAAAATCTACTAAAGTACCACAAAAAAAGTACCACAAAAAATGGACCATGAAGCAAAGGCTGGTGAAGTCAATTTTCTTTTTCTCCTTCTTTTCTTTATTCTTGGATGGCTCCTCTTCATCCGAGCTTGGCTCCTCACTTGATGTACTATCGATGTTGCTGAGGGCGGCCAAAAATACTCTGGCTACCTTCTTAGACACTTTGCCGCACTTCCCCTTAAAGAAGGATTTCTTGTTCCACTTCTAGTGCTTGTGCTCATTTTCATTTTTCATTTTTAGTTTAGGGCAATTCGCTTTTATGTGAGAAAGATCTCCACACTCAAAACATCCCCGAAACCCTCCTTTCCTCTGATCTCATCTATCATTGTAGAAGCAGGTGAACTTCTTGACAATGAGAGCGAGCTCCTCATCATCTAGAGTGTCCACCTGTTCTTTTGTGACAGAGACCAAGGAGGACAAGTTAAAACCACCAGAAAAAGCACAAACTCTAGAACCACTAGAAAAATTACCTCTAGATGAGGTACCACTGTTAGGTCCGGAAACTAAAGCAATAGATGACAATAAAGAGTTTCCAAAAACTGTACGAGATGCCTTGGCAATCTCAGTGGACTTGAGCTTACTAAAGAGCTCGTTACAAGTCAACGTGTCGTAACTTGCCGACTCCCTGATACTAGAGATCTTCACATCCCATATTCTACGATCAAGAGCATAGATAACTTTGATTGCTCTATCATGATCAGAGTAAGCTAAAGTCCCAGTGGAGCGCAAGTTGCTCACAGTTCCATCAAAATGAGCAAACATAGCATCTACAGATTCACTAGGGCCTTTCATAAACATTTGATATTCTTAATTATATGTGCTATGGCGTCTAGCCATAATCTGGTCAGTGCCCTCATGAAAATTTTTCAGAGTCGTCCAAATTTCATGTGCAGTTCATAGGTGTTGGACCCTGTCAAACTCATTGCGACTCAAACTGATGAACAATATGGTTTTGTTTTGCTATTACACTCGTACTGTTCCTTCTTAGCCTGAGTGATGCGAGTTTCAGAGATCACATATCGGGAATCAACAATGGCCCATATAGCACTTCCTTGGCTTAGTAGATAAGCCTCCATGAGCACCTTCCAATAGGCAAAATCTCGACCATCAAACATCGGAATCTTAGTGTTCTTGTCCATGTCGCCAAAAGGATCACAAACCGGTTAAGGTCAATTGGTAATCTAACCGGATATGATACCAATTGTGGGATTGGAATGGCAGCTAGAGGGGGTGAATAGGCGCCTCGACAAATTCTCATGAATTGATGGCCTGTTCAGATCATCCAACGCACCCCTAAAATATGGCAAAAGCAAAATTGAATATCACTTGTTAAGAATTCAGACCAAAACAATCCAAATTGAATTCTTCCTATAGATCGGAGTTTCAAACTCCGAAATAGCTATCGGTAAATGGTTTGCCAATTTAGACAGTGCAGATCGGTAACTGGTTGCCGAAATTGTATTATCGACAAATGAAACTCCGATAGAGTTTAGAAGACAGCAAAAAACTGACAGAAGATCAACTTTAGCAATTTAACTTTTTTATGATCAAGATTAATCACTCTAACTAGATGATCTAGATGATGATCAGTACATAGGTGAAGTTCATACACCAAAAGGTTCAATTGTGTTCACTTTCTCATAAACAAACAAGAAGTGAATCTGTTAGGCAAATGCTTTTGTAATTAGTATTGTATCCTTTTGATCACAGAACTAGGTCAGATCAAAAACACCTAAACATAATCAAATATTAACCACAACCTTGTACTACTGATGTTCTAAGATAATAACCTGAAAGCACTGGATATACTGATTTCAACATCAAACAGCAATTTTAAAACAAATTAATCAGAGATTGAAACAACAAATAGAGACTTTCTTGTTCTGAAAATTTAAACTGAAAGTTTCTTTTGGTTGAAAACTTTATGCATGAGAAGATCAATAAACTTCTGCAAATCTATCAAACACTTATGACTTTGTGACAACAAACATAGAGCTATATGTTTTCTGAAAACTCACTGCAATGCTTGAATACTTTCAGCACTATTTACTTCAAAACAAAGTATCAATTTTCCAGGGAATTAGAACTAAACCTGAGATTGACCAGGTAGATTTCAGAAACAAAAATCAGCAAAGGCTAAGTGTATAAACACAAGTACTGCAGGCTTGAACTCTAGTAAAAATAAAGAATCGTAGGTACAGAAATTTTGTATCTGTTGGGGGAAATTTCTTCACTTTCAGGACTTAGAGATTAATAGCTCAAAGACTCACTAAGCTTCGGAGCTGATGGGCTCGTACTCGAAGGTGGAGGTATTAAGCCAAAGGGTGCTTCGATCTGAAGTCTGAAGAATCCCTCCGTAAGATACGAGGCTCCGAAGCGGAGCGACATGATTGATAAGATGTTTGACTTATCCATCTGCCCCGGATAGCTTTACCTTTTTTACCCTACTCAGGGTACCGAATAGTTTCCACTATGTCGGTTGTAATTTAGGGGTAAATAGGTCTTTTCCTTAAACAGTCTTGCCTATAAATACCCCCCTCTCTCCCCTGTAATGAGGACCGAAGACTCAATTACTCAAATACACACATTCGAACTACCCAAGCTATTATCCTTTCGGAGGCTTGGGCTAGTCCTTAACCACGAACTCATAGTTTGACTGTTCTTGATCTCAGAGAACCTGTTAGCATAATCTTTTACGCCAACAGTTGGTGCCGTCCGTGGGGAACCAAGTTCTAGAAGCTTGTTCTCTACTGTTGACTGCACTTCGAAGAGCACTTACGGAGGGAGCCTCGGAATCCCAAGATTCCGCGCACCCTTCGGTAAGGGGCTTCTTAGTGCGATTCGAAGGCCCTCGTTCGCCTTCCCAGACCAATCGAAGTCCCCGGTCTTCGGACCTCTCCGTGACTAGCTATGCCTCCGAAGCGAAGCCAAGCCTCGGGTCCTCTCCAAAGGTCCCCTCGGACCACCGGAGCCGGACCCTCAACCGCTCCAACGATTCCCGAGGGTGCCGATGGGCGTCGAGTGCCCGGGGGACCCCGAGCTCCTCCTACGGTGCTCCGGACTGATTATGTCAGCTCCCAAGACCCGGAGCTGCCCTCCGATGAAGACGAAGACCTTCCTGGAACCGAAGCTACTCAGTTAGCAAGGCTTTAGGAGGAGGTGGCTAGGTGGAGACAAGAGGTCGCCGATCGCCTCCGCACTCAAGCCTCCACCGAGACTCCAGAAGGGACCCAAGACGGTGGTGCTCGTAATCTTCCCAAAGCTGTCCAAATCCCGGAGGAGGCTGAGAACGCATATTTTGATGATGAGTCTCCGCTGCATTCGGACTTGCAAAGAGTGCCTTTCGATCCCAGATTCAAGGCCTCGAAGTTGCATAAGTACTCCGGCGGGTCAGATCCTGGAGAGTTCGCTCGATCATATGCCCTGGCAATAGAAGCAAGCGGAGGGGTGCACAACACTATGGCGAAGTGTTTCCCCCTCGCTCTCGAAGGCGTGGCGCTCCGATGGTTCTGGTCCTTGAAGCCAGGATCGATCAAATCCTGGGAGCAGTTGAAAAATAAGTTTGTGAGAAACTTCCAGGGTACCTTTGTTGCTCCGATGTCGACAGGGAGTTTGTTCTAGGTGAAGTAGCGAGCGGGAGAAACACTCCGGGAGTACTTCACGCGCTTCGCCCACACCAAGTCACAGATTAAGGGCCTGTCTACCTCTTCGGTAGTCGACGCTGCCCGGGAAGGGGTGCTAAACCCCGACCTCCTTAGCAAGCTCCATCGAAAGCCGGTGACGTCTGTGGCACAGCTGATGGCATACTTCGAACAGTATGCCAAGGCGGAGGAAGGTTGTCTTCAGTGAGCCGGAGCACCCGCACCTACCCTCCGAGAAGTTAAGATGGTACCAGAAGCCTCAGCTCCTCTGCAACCCCCTCAAGACAGCCGCTTCAACGAACACAGGCGAGGGAAGAAGCATTTCCGTTCGGAGGTGCTAAGCATCGCACCCTCCGTTCCGAAGGCACCTGCCAGTTATCAACAGGCGCAAAGCTTCAAGGCTGGAGCGCCAAAGCCTCAAGAAAGAACACCTGGTAGGCGCCAGAGTTTTTTCTGCTGTGTGCATGGCGACAATAGAAGCCATGACATGAAGGATTGCAAGGCAGTGTTGGCCCTTCGGGGTGACTACCTAGGGCGAAGTACCGGGCGGGGTACTTCGGATCGAGCCCCACCAGCGGCATGGTCGGAGCCTGTGCAAATCGTGACCTGAGCCGGTGTTCCCGAAGCCCCCATGCGACTTCCGATGGCCAATATTATGCCTCCACCGAAGCAGGAAGACCCACAAGACCGCGGCAAACGAGTGGTCCTGCCCATCTCCAGAGGGGGGACCCTCGGGAGCATGTCCAAAAGGTGGCGGCGTGAATACGTCCGCGAGGTTGGGCACATTGGAACTTCGAGCTCCGTAGAGGGGATGCCAGAGTGGTTTCATGTGCCCATCTCGTTTACTGCCAGCGATGCCGCGGGGGTAAAGTTTCCCCATGCTGACCCCTTGGTCATTTCCGCAGACATAGCAGGGGTGGAAGTCCGAAGGATCCTAGTGAACGGCGGGAGCTCCACAGACATACTTTTCGTCCAGGCCTTCGATCAAATGTGCATATCCCGGAAGCATCTACTTCCAGTGGCCTGGCCACTTCAAGGGTTCTTAGGACCGCCTCTCGATGCCCTCGGCCAGATAGGCCTCGAGGTTGCTTTCGGAGAGGGGCCTTTGGCTAGGATAGAAGAGGTGATCTTCGACGTTGTCGATGCCCCCTATGCTTACAACGCAATCTTCGGGCGAGGGATGCTGAACCAGTTCGGGGCTATAGCGCACCTCAAAATGCCCACGCAAGGTGGAGTGCTTACTATTTCAGGAGACCAAGCTATAGCCCAGAGAACGGAGTATGGGCATGGACAGCCGTTGGATCCCCGACAAGTGCACAACGTGGTGGAGGGCACGGAAGAGGTGCCGAAGGCTTCGAACTCTTCAAAGGGGATCTCCCTCAAGCCAAGCCCGGAAGGTGATGTCGAGACGAAGATAATTTCAAAAGATGGCAAAGAATATCCAGTACAGTTCGGCAAAGGGCTATCCCCGGAGATAGCTGCCTCATTGGAAGAAGTCGTCAAACAAAATCTGGACGTCTTTGCCTGGACCGACGAAGAAATCACCGGGGTTGATCGGAGCATCATCGAGCACAGCCTGCTCGTCAACCCGAAGGCCAGGCCAGTGCGCTAGGGGCTCCGCAAGCTGTCTGCAGAAAGAGCAAGCCTCGCCAAATCCGAAGTAGAAAAATTGTTAAGGGCTGGCATCATCAGAGAGGTAGCCCATACCGAGTGGTTGGCTAACCCTATTTTTGTAAGGAAGAAGGACTCGAACAAATGGCGCATGTGTATTGACTTTACTTCATTAAATAAAGCATGCCCGCGAGACCCCTACTCGATGCCCCGAATAGACCAACTGGTGGACTCCAGAGCCGGCTCCGAATTGCTAAGCTTCCTCGATGCTTACTCCGGGTATCATCAAGTCTGGCTGAAGCGCGAGGACGAAGCCAAGACAAGCTTCATAACTCCTTCCGGGGTATTTTGTTATGTAAGAATGCCTTTTGGCTTGCGGAATGCCAGAGCCACTTTTTCACGTTTAATAGCTAAGGCTCTAGGTCATCAAATCGGCCGAAATGTCGAAGCCTATATGTATGACATTGTAATAAAAAGTGCTCAAAAGCACCAACATAGCCTACACCTAGCTGAAACGTTTGAGAGCCTACGAGCATGTGGAGTTGCCTCAACCCTGAAAAATGAATATTCGGAGCACAAGCAAGAAAACTGCTAGGGTACTTGGTTTCGAGCAGGGGAATCGAAGCTAGCCCAACGCAGATAAGTGCACTGCAAAGAATGGCTCCACCAGGGAATTTGAAGCAAGTCCAGAAGCTAGCAGGAAGGCTCGCAGCCCTTAGCAGATTCCTGGCCAGGTCAGCGGAGCGAAGCCTCCCAATTTTCAAAGCCCTAATGGGGTCCAAAAGCTTCAGTTGGACACCGGAGTGCCAGAAGAGCTTTGATGATATAAAAGCATACCTCAGAAGCCTGTCAACGCTTACTGTGCCCCTCCCATAGGAAACACTCCTCCTTTATCTTGCAGCAACAGGCTCCACAGTAAGTGCAGTACTGGTTCGGGAAGTTGAGCTTAAGGGAAAGCTAGTGCAGAACCCAGTTTATTTTGTTTCAGAAGCTTTGTCTGGAGCTAAGATAAGATACTCCGAGCTCGAGAAATTTGCTTATGCCTTGGTAATGGCTTCGCGAAAGCAAAGGCATTACTTTTTGGTGCATAACCTAATCGTTCCTACCTCGTACCCTCTTGGTGACATGCTCCGAAGCAAAGACTCTACGGGTAGGATTGGAAAATGGGCTCTCGAGCTAGCCCCCTTCGGAATCTCCTTCATGGCAAGAACAACTATCAAATCCCAAATCATAGCTGACTTCGTAGCAGAGTGGACCCCATCTGCAGTTTGGGCTCCGGAGGAGCCCTCCGAAGTTTTATGGACAATATTTTCTAACGGAGCTTATCAAGCATCTGGCGCCGGAGCTGGCGCAGTCATCATATCACCATCAGGGAATAAGGCCATATATTCTGCAAGGCTCAACTTTAAAACTACCAATAATATCGCAGAATACGAAGGAGTCCTAATAGGCCTTCGAAAAGCAAAGGCACTTGGAGCAGCAAGGATAATAATTAAAACAGATTCCCAAGTCATCACAGGGCATGTCGATAAGATCTTTTAAGCAAAGAACCCGCATCTAGCGCAATACCTTGAAGAAATCCGCAAGGCTGAGGCAGCATTCAAAGGATTCTCTGTTTGGCGCATCCCTCGAGTAGATAATCAACTCGCAGATATTCTGTCAAAGGCTGCAGCCGAAGCGGTGGACCTCCCAGAGGGTGCTTTCTACAAAGAACTAATGAAGCCTGCAGCTATTCAATTACCCTCTATAGAAGTACTGTGCATTCCAGCTACAAATTGGCGGGCTCCGATTATGAATATATTGCAAGGTGGCATAGATTCTTCAGAAGGTCCGGATGCCCGAAGATTGCAAGCAAGGGCCCGAAACTACAAGCTTGTCAACGGAATATTGTACAAAGCTGGCGTGTGTTCCCCTCTACTTCGATGCATCTCCCAAACCGAAGGCCAAGACATACTTCGGGAGATTCACGAAGGTTTGTGCGGAAGTCACCTGGCCCCTCGTGCTCTAGCAGGCAAGACACTTCGGCAGGGGCTTTACTGGCCAACAATTGTGAGAGATGCCAATGGATGGGCAGATGAAGCCATCGTCAGCCAGTTCCACTTCAAGTTATTGCCCTGGTATGGCTAATGGCTCGGTGGGGCATGGACCTCATAGGCCCTTTTCCAATGGCAAAAGGCACATTGAAGTTTGCGGTAGTAGCAATTGAATATTTTTCAAAGTGGGTTGAAGCAGAACCATTGACTGCTATCACTTCGAGGAATGTGCAAAAAATTTTCTGGCAAAACATTATATGCAGGTTCGGAGTGCCAAGGGAGTTGACAGTGGATAATGGAACCCAGTTTGAAGCTTACACATTCAAAGAATTTTGTGAAGATCTGGGCATTAAGTTGTGCTTCGCTGCAGTGCGCCATCCACAGTCCAACGAAGCTATTGAGCAAGCCAACGGGAACATCCTCTCCAGTCTGAATCGATGAATTGTTGGGTTGGCCAAGGGGCTGTGGGTCGAAGAGCTTCCCAAGATCTTGTGGTCCATTCGAACCACTCAAGCTAGTTCCATAGGCTTTACCCCATTTAGACTGCTATTCGGAGATGAGTCCATGACTCCTACGGAGCTCAGAGCTGGATTCCTTCGTGTAGTGCAGCCCAGAGATGTAAATGAAAGAAACACTTCGCTGGACTTGTCAGAGGAAACAAGGCTTCGAGCTGTCGCCAATCTGACCAAGTACCAAGGCCAAACAAAAACATGGTATGACCCAAAGATAAAGATGAACGAGCTTAGACCTGGTCATCTAGTTTTGCGAAGTGTAATAGCTCCGGGGAAGCTAGGAAATAAATGGGAAGGACCATATGTTATCCTACGCTTAGGGCGCCTCGGATCGTTTAAATTATCTAATTGAGAAGGGGAAGAATTGAAACATGCATGACATGTGGAGCACCTTAAGCGTTATTACGCTTAGGGGCTCCTTGTAATCACTTGTAAAGCTTTCCTTTTCTAAATAAAGTGGAGGGTCGAATTTTGTTTGCTCTTCGAATATCCCTTACTCCTGATGGACGCATCGGGAGGACGGAGATGCTTGCGGAGTCAAGCATCTTTCCCAAGACCCGGGCAGCAGCCTGCGAACCATCGGTTCAGGGGCTTCGCTGCGACCCTACGGATTCTAGGCTCTGGCTTGTTAGTATCCATAGAAGAGTCTAAGGACTTTAAAAAGAACAGATTTCCGGCCTCCAGGTACGAAGTATCTGTAAAAGAGCTGAAGGTGGCCACCCTACGTATTCCAGGCTCCGGCTTGTTAGGATCCGTAGAAGAGTCTAAGGACTTTAAAAGAATAGATTTCCGGCCTTCGGGTACGAAGTATCTGCAAAAGAGCCGAAGGTGGCCACCCTAAGGATTCCAGGCTCCGGCTTGTTAGGATCCGTAGAAGAGTCTAAGGACTTTAAAAAGAATAGATTTCTGGCCTCCGGGTACGAAGTATCTGTAAAAGAGCCGAAGGTGGCCACCCTATGGATTCCAGGCTCCGGCTTGTTAGGATCCGTAGAAGAGTCTAAGGACTTTAAAAAGAACAGATTTCCGGCCTCCAGGTACGAAGTATTTGTAAAAGAGCCAAAGGTGGCCACCCTACGGATTCTAGGCTCCGGCTTGTTAGGATCCGTAGAAGAGTCCAAGGACTTTAAAGATAAATGGATCTCTGGCCTACGGGTTCGAACAATCTGTAAAAGAGTCGAAGGTGACCAAGTAATAAGGTTTCGAGGCCCCGGCCAACGAGACACTTTAAAAAAATGAAAAGTCCTAAGCGACAAGTATAAAACCCTATAGAGGTAGATCCAACTTCGAAACCTACGAGATAATAATACGGAAGTATGTTCGAAGAACCCTCGGAAGTACGGATATTAAGTGTGATATGAAGCATCGATTTGTTCAGCGCATCATTGTGTCCGGTGAACCTATTTGCACTACAAAGGGTCCACCACCCACAAGGAGGGGTAGGAGGGTAAAAAGCAAACAAGATACTTTCGGAGCAATTCACATTAATTCATCGTACTTATACATCAGGAGAAGTTTTGGTCCAAGCCTAGGAAGAATCGAAGACCCTGTCGGCCTCTAGAGCTACCCCTCCGGCTACTCTGTCCTTCGGAAATCGAAGCCACCAGATTTGCCCTTTTGTTCGAGTGCTTCTCTTCTTCTTCGAGGCTCGTAGTTTCTTTTGCTCCTCTTGAAGCTCAGCCCAAGTCAGAAGTCTTTCAGAGCTAGCCTCCGCAGGGTCTTCGGCCTAGTACTCTGAGTCAGACCAATCCATGTGTTCGTAGGACGAAGATGCCTTCTCTTTCTCCTCTTCCTTGATATAAGTTAAGACTTCTTGAAAAACTTCGAGGGTTATCTCCCCTTTGTCTCCACGAGGAACAGAGAAGCGAGAGCGACGGTAGGGCCTTAAGCTCTCGAGGCTTGCCCACTCCTTCCGGAGCCCTTCGGTAAAATCCAGTATTTCGAGGTCAGGTTTCGAAGGTCATGACAAAACCTAAAAGAACAAAACACCTAAACAAGCTCTTCGTTTATAACTTTCCATTAATACAAGGGGCTTTACAAGATTTTTATACATAATGGCCCCAAGAGATAGACCTGCGGGTTGGTTGGTGGAGCAGGAGGCACTGGAGCTGGCGAGGCGGGAAGCCATGGCCTTGTCTCTGTCTGCTTCTGCCGACGGGCCTCGTCGATCCAAGCTTTGGCCGCAGCCTTGTGGTCCGTCTTCCAAGTTGACCGGAAGGCTTCCCAGGCCAAGGCTACGTCCGAAGATGGGTGCAGCAGGTCTTCAGAGGCAAAGCTTCCGGGGGTCGAACCCCCAACTAGAGCGAGGGGGATCTGAAGGGCTTCGAGGTGGCAAAGAACTCCAATGCCGGCACACTGACCGAAGATCTCTCCGTACCAGACACCGGAGTTCATCATCAACGACACCGCCACTTGGATCCTCTTCAGTTTCCAGTCGAGGGATTCGCTGGCCGCCGTAGAAGACGAAGGGCACATATTGCCAAAATATTCCAAGGTACCCTGAAGGGCATCCAAGGTACGTTCTGCTGCACTGGCGTTCTTCTTCTCTGATGTCTTCAGCCCCACAACAGTAGCAGACACTTCGGCCACTTGGAGCAGCAAGGAGCTCTTCTGGGCCATCGCTTGATTAAGGGCTCCTTGGAGCTCCACTAGCTGGGCGCTCGAAGTGACCGCCGCTTGCCGGAGCCTTTCAACCTCCGCTCGGAGTACTACGCACTTGGCTTCAACCTCTTGGGCCGAAGTTCGGAGCGTGTCGCTGTCTTGCCTCGCTATTCGGAGGGCTTCGTCGGCCTCGGCCCTAGCCCTCCGTTCTTCGAGAACTTCTTCCTCCAACCGAAGTGATCTTTCGTCGGAGCCCTTGAGCGTGGTTTGGAGGGTGGTAACCTTCCTTTTGAGTCGATTGGTTTTGACTTCATTGGAAGTTTCTGCCGCTCTAGCAAGGACAAATTGCTGCAAAGAAAAAAGAACAAGTAAGTACCAACTATTTACAGTTACTAATTAGAAGTGGTTGTGGTGCTTTTCATACCTGAAGGGCAGCCCTTTCGAGAGCCATGTTGAGCACCGGAGCCCTGGCTTCGCTCAGAGCAGAGACTAGGTCCGAATTGGCAATGTCCTGGCTCTTCTCCGCCAAAGGCTCCAGGATCGCTCGGAGGCCTATCCGGTGCTCCAGAAACAGAGCCAGCAAAAGAATCCAAGACGAAGCTTGGCGATCATCTGCCGTGGCCTCCTCCTCCGAGTTGCTGGCCGAGGTCATCGTTGGGCCGGGGGGAGCCCGAGGCTGGACATACTTTTGCCCCTCCCCGGCACGAAGGTAGGCGGCTCGGCTAAGGCGGAGGTGGTTCTTTCTTCAACGGCTACCCCTTCAGCTGGAGCCGCATCAGCGGGGGTGACCTCGGTCACCGGAGCCGCATCGGCGGGCACGACCCCCGCCACGGGGGCCGGAGCGTCTAAGGGAGTCGAGGTGTCCATCGAAACCACGATTCCCGAGGAAGTTGGGACCTCATGTGCGGCCGGGGCTTCGTCGCCTTTCGAGGTACCTACAGTATCAAGATGCTTGGTGAGCATTTACAAGTAAAGATTGCTGCAGGTATCAACCAAGGTAAAAGCTTCGAAGTATACCTTCGGAGGCACCGTGAGGAAAAATCGTCGGATCCTCTAGAACTTCATACATCTAGAGGATATCGTCGATGTCGTCTCCCAAAGTCCTCTTCGGCGTGTTCTCCGCTGGGACCTCGACCTCCGCCGTGATCACCCCGGCTACAGGCGTGTTGGGGGCGACAGGGTTCGGCTCCAAGTTTACAACAGCGGGCACGGGTGTGCGTGCTGGATCTACCTCCACAACCTCCTGAGCAGAAGTTTCGGCTGGTACCCCCGCCGCATCTTCGTCGCCCTCCAAGAGATAATCCTTGAAGGTCTTCGCCAGCTAGGCGTTGGAGTCCTCGGAGTCCTCCGAGGCCGAGCTCCGAACGTCCAAGGATGAAGTAGATGAGGCGGGAGCCAGCTGCGGAGGGATCTTCGCCACTTTCTTCTTCCTAGGCGGAGTCTTGCCGGCTTTCTTCGGGCACTCAGCGACGGCCTTTCGTTTCTGGGGGCTTCTCCGGTCGAGGTAAAATCTGGTAGAGGAGGGGGCACCATGCCGAGAGCTCCCCACACTCTGTTGGAGCGCTCCTAGCTCCCCACCAGCTCCAGCCTCTTCTGTCTTTCAACCACAGTAGGGGCTCCGAGGACCTGTTTGGTGGCCCTAGCTATATCCTCCGGAGCTAGCGCTAGTGGAGCCGCTAGAAAAAAGGGTAACATTATAAGTATGTTATTTTCATCATCTAACATATTACTGTAGGATGTGAAGTCTTACCTAAGGTTCGGAGATCACCCTCCGAAGCCTGTTGAAACACTATCGGCCAGTTGGCCCCGAGAGGTGGAATCTGAAGAGCGATGAACTCTTCGGCGAGGTCGCGCATGCTCATGCGGCGAGCCACCGAGGTCAATAGCCCTAGCCGCGTTGAGAGTAGGCTAGGGTTCGGAGCAATCTCCGCCTCCTTTCGGAACCAGATCTCCTGGAGAGGTCCTGCGAGGGGGGAGTCCTCTCCGACTTCGGCGTAGAACCACCGAAGGATCCAGTTGGTGTACCATCTATCGTTGATGGCCTTCGCGGGAAAGTGTTGGGCGTGCTCCCTCCGCAACTGGAATTTGACGCTGCCGAAGGCTGTTATCACCTTGGTGTCCCCGGGCCCGTCTTGCGGCTTCGGCTGGCAGATGGCCTCGTGGGTGGCGGCGAAGACCTCCGATCGTCCCTCGCACCCTTCGGCCCGGAGCGCCCACTCGAAGACATCCATGTGGGCGATGGCATTGGGAGATAGTTGAGATAGCGTGATGTGGAACAGGTCCAGTACCTCTGCTAGGAAATCGATGGCCGGAAGTCCCAAACCCGCTTCGAAGAATGCCTTGAAAACCACAACTTCTCCGCTTCGTTGCCTCGGGGTTGATTCCGACCCAGGGACTCGAGTCCTCAGTCCGGTCCCCAGCTTCCCTTCCACGGCCTCTTCAATGGACTCGGCGGTGCTCGTGGACTGGCCAATGAGGAAGCTCTGGGGAATCTTCTTCTTGGATGGCGGGCGGAGCTCTCGAGGGTTCTTGGGCCAGGTGCCGCCCGGAGCTCCCGCCATTGCTGCCGCAGCCGAGGCTGCCCATGCTTGCCTCTGCGCCAGGGTGCCCACCACTGCCAGAACAGTGTGGCTGGTTCTCGCCATGGCTCGGTGGATTGGAAAGTTGTGAGAATTGAAGGATGAAGAGAGTGGTTCGCAGGCGCTGGGCACGGTAAAAAGTCTTGGGTAACTTCTAATCCCCTTTTTATAACCGTCCGCTGGTTTCTATGCTTCGATCGCATTCACACTGCAGGTTAGACTTCCACCGCTGGCGGGTGGGTCTAGGAAGTGGAGCGGCGAGAGACTGCCGTAAATTTCGACCGTTACCTTTTACAGGGTGTAACGGCTACTTGCGCCGTAACGGCTATAATCAAACGGGTCCTCATGACGTTTGGGCTTCGAAGCGGTTCTCTTCCCCACGGAGTGTTCACACAACGTTGAGAGATCGGAGTCGGGGTCCGAATGCTTTGGATCCGAGATCCTCCGAAAGACTGTAATGTGTTCAAATTCCCTCTAAGTCTCAGAATATGAAAATATTCCTTGCATATACTGCCTCCCTTCTGTACAGGTTAAAGTCGGAGAGGCGTATTCGAGGGCTACTGTTGGGGGAAATTGCTTCACTTTCAGGACTTAGAGATTAATAGCTCAAAGACTCACTAAGCTTCGGAGCTGATGAGCTCATACTCGAAGGTGGAGGTATTAAGCCGAAGGGTGCTTCGATCTGAAGTCTGAAGAAGCCCTCCGTAAAATACGAGGCTCCGAAGCGGAGCGACAGAATTGATAAGATGTTTGCTTATCCGTCTGCCCCGGATAGCTTTACCTTTTTTACCCTACTCAGGGTACCGAATAGTTTCCACTATGTCGGTTGTAATCTAGGGATAAATAGGTCTTTTCCTTAAACAGTCTTGCCTATAAATACCCCCTCTCTCCCCTGTAATGATGACCGAAGACTCAATTACTCAAATACACACATTCAAACTACCCAAGCTATTATCCTTTCGGAGGCTTGGGCTAGTCCTTAAACACGAACTCGTAGTTTGACTCTTCTTGATCTCAGAGAACCTGTTAGCGTAATCTTTTACGCCAACAGTATCCTCTGCAGATTTCGATTCAGATTATCAGCAGAAAGCAAAACAGAATTCAGAAGAGAAAAGGAGCAGTAGTATCAATTGATCTAAACTCTCAAGAACTTGTCATGCACAAAAAGTCATAGATATCTCATCACATAAACATGCAGAATACTATCAAGTATTTTAGCAGAACAACTTAACCTCAGGATGAAGCATTCAAAACCTGAGATTACTTAAGCTAAATAACTGAAAATACCTCTCTGTATTTACTCTCTGGTACTTGGAACAATTGATCAAGTAATGCACAGCATCAAGAATCAGAAAACCGAACATAATCAATGAACAAGGCAATCCACGGCTGAAACACACCGAATAGAAAAAGCAATCCACGGCTGAAACAGTGATGCTCTGAAAATATTCACACAGAGATGGCAGCAACCAAATTGCATTGGTCAGCCATAGAGGACCAAATAGGTTCTTGCACAAAAACTTTTAGACTTGCATCAAAATTTAATGGGAAAAAGCAAACATTCAGAAGATGTGTGTGGTTTGTAAGTATTGTTAATCAGAGTTAAGAACCCAACAACAATCTCTTGGCCTGCCGTGTGTAATTATCAGAGGAAACACACCGAATAGAAAAACACACAGAAATCAACGAAGAAAGAAAACCAGAAAAAAATGAGATGAACAATGACTTCTCTGGAAAACCAGTGCACAGTAATTTCTCAAAAAAAAAACAGAAGCACTGACTAACCGTTGGTTCGGGAGCATGCTAGCTTCGGTGTTGCTGGCTGTAGATAGACAAGGCGCTGGTGCTTCTCTGTAGCCGATCCGGCAATTCGTACAGTGCTGAAATCTCTAAGCAATGAACAGTGCACGTAAAGGAGAAACACAGAAAAACTCTTGAGAAGGAAAACTCTGGATTTCATTTACAGCCACCAAAATGTTCAGCCTAAAGTTCCACCTAACCCTTAGGCATGGGGTCCTTTATGTAGGCAAGCCCATCAAGGTATTCCCCAAAATGCCATTAGGGTTAAAAGACCAAATATTTACCTAAATACCCTTATATATTTTCAGAAATATTAATTCTGAAGAATACACAAAAGTATACTCCTAATTTACTACATCATTGACCCTATTCTTTTAATATTTTTCAGAATTAAGAATTCCGAAAAATACTAAAAGATTACACTTAATCTAGACGACTAATCAGAAAAATAAACTCCTATTTATTGGAATTTAAAACACTTTTTTATACGACGGTTTTCAGCCGAAACCGACAAAGCCTTCCCGATTGCCAACATGTGACTCCAATCCGCAAACTCGTCTGCCAGCAAGTCTCTCCCGCTCTCGATCCCCTTGAGCCGCCTGATCACTTGCACTGGCCTCCCTTTCACTGACTTGCTCACCACGTTGTTTCGATCATCCGTCTGTCCATGTCTTACTCTATCTCCCCGTGCACTCCTTAGATCAACCCCAACTTCACCCGGCCTTGTTGATCCTCTTGTATTGAGCTCCCTGCTTGACCCTTGATCACCCACCGTTGACGGTTGACTAGCATCTCCACCCTGCACACATGAGACAAGCCAAAACATGAAACGCGACGAACACCGATCCCCTCGGCACACAATCCATATTCACACATCGATCCCATCGATGCAAGCAAACCTCCACTCACTCATCACTCTAGATCGATTAAACTTGTCAACTACTCATCACAAAGACAAAAACACAAGTGCGACCTCACTTTGTTTCACATTCGGTTCCTCTAATCTTGGGCCTACAAAGATCTCGACGCTTTGAAAATTGTACTCATGATTACTTTTTGTCGAACGTTGCAGGTGGCCCCACCAGATCCGATGGAATTGGCTTGACCCGACTGCCGAGGAGTTACTTCTTTCTTTATAAGTACCCCGGTCACTCCTCCTTTCTTCTTCATGCTTTCTACCCACTATTCATTCTTGCCCTCCCCCCGAGCTCGCCGCCATGTACTTGCGACCGCCACCATTCTTCTTCTTCTTCTTTGCCGACCCACACACCGGTAACACCAACGATGGCCACCATCGACGTGATCCCCAAGGTAAAATTTTTGCATTCTTCTCTTTCTTCGGTTCTTCTTGGTTCGTCTACTGCTTTTACTCACTATTCATCTTTTCTTTTACTTGTTTTTTTGCTTTTTTATAGAATCTGCATAACCAAGTTATAATTCCCATTGGTACCCATCCATCTTGTTTCTTCTTAGGCCCTATGGGTAATCCCGACCCTACGGATATTATCAATGCTGAATCCTACCAAATCCCTTTCAAGTTTTCTTCTATGCTTTCTTCCGCCTGACATTCTAGTTTTGAACCCTTTCCTCCTTCACTCCTCGGCTGGCGTGACTGGTACATTAGGGTATCGGCCTTCTACCGTGCTGATTGGGAAGAAATTGACATCGGCCATTGCATCGTCCTTTCCCGTGCCGAGACATACCAAAATGAGCCAATGCTGGCCACTTCTTGTTATTTTTGGTCTGATGCTTTGAATGCTTTTATCTTTGGTCATGGTCCGATGATTCCTTCCTTGCTTGATGTCTTCTTTCAGACCTACCTCAATATAGATTCATCGACCAACCCCTCCTCATTTCATTCTTGTTGGGGGAAAATATCTCATCTTCGGGGTTATTGCCAAACCAGCATGAAGACAGCCAACCAGTTCGAAGATTATCCGAAGGCCATCTTCGAAGGTGCTTGAAGCCTGGTTCGAAGCCCGAAGGCAGGCATTGGTTCGAAGTATGTCTTCGAACCAAAGCCCTTCAGGATCTTTTCTGCCAGCTAAGATGGAAGACTTATCTTCTATCCTATTAGATTAGTCTTTTACCATTTTAGCCCTATTAAGGAAACCGAATAGTTTCCTTAATGTCGGTTGTAATAAAGGGGTAAATAGGTCTTTTCCTTAATGTTCAGGCCTATAAATACCCCCCATTTCATCCTGTAATAAGGACCGATTACAAGTGATTCAATACACACTTTCGAACTATTCTAAGCTGTTATCCTTTCGGAGGCTTAGAACAGTTTGCTTCGCAAACACTTCGTTTGTTAGTTTCTTTCATACAGAAACCTGTTAGCGTAATCTTTTACGCCAACAGTTGGCGCCGTCCGTGGGGAACCTAGTCCAAAAAACTTCGTTCTCTACCAACCTCTTGCATCATGCCTCCTAAGCGGAGCGCACCTCGCAATCCCACTCGGAGGTCCTCTCGGATCTCCGGAGAGATACCCTTCGACACAGTCGAAGTCGGAGGGTCTTCGACTATCCCTCCACCTCAAACTCCGCAAGGGGCTTCTATCCCTCGAGGATACGAAACCTCTCCACCAACCCCTTCCATACTCCGACCGCCCGGAGCCACTCTGCCACCCTCCATTCCGATTCGAACTGATCATACCAGCTCGCAAGACCCGGAAGGTCCTTCCGGAGGAGATGAAGATAGCCTTGGAGACATGGCCACTCAAATGGCCAATCTTCAAGCCGAGGTAGCGAGGTGGCGACAGGAGGCTGCGAACAGGCTTCGCCCTCAAGCCACCCCAGCTATCCCAGAAGTGCACGAAGACGACGATCTTGATTATCCCGAAGCCCCGGAGAATGCTTCTTATGACAGTGAATCTCCGTTGCATCCCGAGCTTCAGAAGGTTCGCTTCGATCCGAAGTTCAAAGCTTCGAAGCTTTGCAAGTATACCGGAGACGAAGATCCCAGTGAGTTTGCGCGTTCTTATGCCCTAGCAATTGAGGCTAGTGGCGGAGACAGAGAAACTATGGCAAAGTGCTTCCCGTTGGCTCTTCAAGGAGTGGCGTTGAGATGGTTCTGGTCTTTAAAGCCAGGATCAATCGCTTCGTGGTCGCAGTTGAAGAGGAAGTTTATAAGTAACTTTCAGGGCACCTTCGTGCCCCCCATGACGACAGGAAGCCTTTTCCAAGTGAAACAGCTCCCTGGAGAAACATTGAGGCAGTACTTCAAGCGCTTCGCTCACACGAAGTCGCAAATTCGGGGGCTGTCCACATCCTCAGTGGTTGATGCGGCTCGGGAAGGCGTCAGTCATAAAGGCCTTCTGGATAAATTGCATCGGAAGAGCATCACCACAGTATCACAGTTGATGTCGTACTTCGAGGAGTACTCGAAGTCGGAAGAAGGTTGGCTTCGGAGGACTACTGCTACTTCGACAGTGTTGACAGAAGTTAAAGCAGAAGTGAAGACTTCGGCTCAGCCGCAAGAACCAGTCCCTGAAGTGCAACATGATAGAAGAAGAGGGCAAAAGCACCCTCGTTCTGAGGTCTTAAACATTGCACCCCCACAGAAGTTTGCACCAAGAGCTCCACAGTCTGCGGGGAACAAGTCCAGCGGCTGGAGGCCGCCAGGGAAAACGGCTGGCAAGGGCCAGACCCTTTTTTGCTGTATTCATGGAGAGAATCGAAGCCATGCAACTGACACCTGCAAGGCTATTCTTACCCTTCGGGGAGAATACTTGGAGAGAACTTCGGGTCGAGGTAGTACCGACCGAAGTCTAGCAGCAGCAGTGCGCTCGGAGCCGGTCCAGGCTGTGGCGCGGATAGAAAATTTTGATGCTGCAAGGCATCCTCCGGTGGCCAATGTTATGCCACCTCCGAAGCAAGAAGAAGGGCAAGATAGAGGGAAGAGAGTAGTTCTCCCTATCTCCGGAGGAGGTACTCTCGGAAGCATGTCCAAGAGACAGCGAAGAGAGTACGTTCGAGAAGTAGGCCACATTGGGACTTCGTCATCTGCAGCTGCAATGCCGGAGTGGTCTCATGTTCCAATATCTTTCTCTGCGGAGGATGCAGCTGGTATCAAGTTCCCGCATGCAGATCCATTGGTTATTACTGCTGATATTGCAGGAACAGAAGTCCGAAGGGTGCTAATTGACGGAGGTAGCTCGGCAGATATCATATTTGTGCAAGCCTTCGATCAGTTATGCATTTCCCGGAAGCATCTCCTCCCAGCGGCTCGTCCTCTGCAAGGCTTCGCAGGACCTCCGCTAGATGCACTTGGCCAGATAGGCCTGGAAGTAACCTTCGGAGAAGGTTTACTAGCCCGAACTGAGGAAGTTATCTTTGATGTAGTGGATGCCCCGTATGCTTATAATGTTATCTTTGGGCGAGGCATGTTGAATCAGTTCGGAGCTGTGGCGCATCACAACTACTTGTGCATGAAGATGCCCACACAGTCAGGAGTTTTGACAATCTTGGGAGATCAAGCCATAGCTCGGAGGGCAGAATATGGTCATGGCCCTCCTCTTGATCCGAGGCAAGTAAACAATGTCCAAGATAATGGAGAAATTTTTTCAGCCTCCTCCGAAGCTTCGAAGAAGTCATTTCCAAGACCAAGCCCCGAAGGAGAGATTGCAACGAAGGTCATTGTCAAAGATGGTAAAGAATACACTTTTCAATTTGGTAAAGATTTACCTCCCGAAGTTGCAACTTCCTTGGAAAAGGTTGTAGAAGAAAATTTGGATGTCTTCGCTTGGTCTGACGAAGATATCACCGGAGTCGATCGGGATATTATTGAGCACAGCTTGCTTGTAAACCCGAAGGCCCGGCCTGTTCGACAAGGGCTCCGGAAGATGTCCGCAGAGAGAGCTGCTCTAGCTAAGGACGAAGTTGAGAAACTGTTGAAGGCTGGGATTATCAGAGAAGTGGCCCATACAGAGTGGTTAGCCAACCCAGTCTTCGTCAGGAAGAAGTCCTCCGGAAAGTGGCGCATGTGCATTGATTTCACATCTTTGAATAAAGCGTGCCCACGTGACCCCTACCCCATGCCCCGAATTGATCAACTAGTTGACTCCACTGCAGGTTCGGAGTTACTAAGCTTCCTTGACGCGTATTCCGGTTATCATCAAATATGGTTGAAGCGCGAAGATGAAATCAAGACGAGCTTTGTAACTCCTTCGGGAGTCTTCTGCTATGTAAGAATGCCCTTCGGCCTAAGAAATGCCGGGGCTACTTTTTCAAGATTAGTTGCTAAGGCTCTAGGTCATCAACTAGGTCGCAATGTGGAGGCCTATATGGATGATATTGTAATAAAGAGTGCTTTAAAGCACCAACATAGCCTAGACTTAGCAGAAACATTCAATAGCCTTCGGGCATGTGGGATCCGCCTTAACCCCGAAAAATGTATATTCGGAGCTAAGGCTGGAAAGTTGTTAGGGTACTTAGTTTCAAGCAGGGGAATTGAAGCTAGCCCTACTCAAATAACTGCGCTGCAGAAGATGGCTCCTCCCGAGAATTTAAAGCAAGTGCAAAAGCTGACTGGACGTCTGGCCGCACTTAGCAGGTTTTTATCAAGATCTGCGGAGAGGAGTTTGCCGATCTTTAAAGCTTTGAAAGGGTCCGAAGATTTTGCATGGACACCGGAGTGTCAGAAAAGTTTCGAAGATATTAAAGATTATCTCAGCAATCTTGCTACACTTACGGTGCCTATTGCGGACGAAACCCTACTTCTGTATCTTGCAGCCACAGGCTCAGCAGTTAGCGCAGTCCTTGTCAGAGAAGCTGATATCAATGGGAAGTTGGTCCAAAATCCTGTCTATTTTGTATCCGAAGCATTGTCAGGAGCGAAGACAAGATACTCCGAACTTGAGAAGTTCGTTTATGCCCTGATAATGGCTTCGAGGAAGCTAAGACATTATTTTTTGGCTCACAATGTAATTGTACCAACTTCGTATCCTTTAGGAGATATGCTCCGAAGCAAAGATTCCACTGGAAGAATTGGAAAGTGGGCAGTAGAACTAGCACCCTTCGGCATATCTTTCCTGGCAAGGACAGCTATCAAATCTCAAGTCCTAGCAGACTTCGTAGCAGAGTGGACTCCACCTGCGAAGTTGACTCCGGAGAAATCAGATGACGGAGTTTGGACTATTTACTCCGATGGGGCTTTCCAAGCATCCGGAGCAGGCATTGGGGCAGTATTAATTTCACCGTCAGGACAAAGAGCAATGTACTCCGCAAGACTCAACTTTAAGTCTACCAATAATATAGCGGAGTACGAGGGAATTTTATTGGGACTCCGGAGAGCACGTGCTCTAGGGGCTACAAGGATAATTATAAAAACAGATTCTCAGATAGTAGCAGGGCACGTAGATAAGAGTTTTCAAGTCCGACATCCACAGCTTGCAAAGTACTTGGAAGAAATTCGCAAGATCGAAGCACATTTCAAGGGTATTTCCATTCGGAGTATACCAAGAGCTGAAAACGTGCAAGCGGACATTTTAGCGAAGGCTGCTGCCGGAGCTGTGGATGTACCTGACGAAGCTTTCTATGAGGAGCTCAATTTACCTTCGGTGCCACAAGTTGCTTCTGCAGAGATTCTCTGCATTCCTAGTACAGATTGGAAAGACTCAATCATAGAACTCTTGCAAGGAGGAACGAATTTGCCCGAAGAGCCCCAATTGTCAAGGTTAAAGCTCAGAGCAAGAAATTATCAGCTAATCAACGGTATATTATACAAGGCCGGAGTATGTTCCCCTCTACTCCGATGCATATCTCAAGCCGAAGGCCAAGAAATTCTTCGAGAAATTCACGAAGGCCTTTGTGGAAGTCATTTAGCCCCTAGAGCTCTGGCAGGAAAAACACTTCGCCAGGGGCTTTATTGGCCTACAATAACAGCTGATGCGGAGAGCTTAGTCCGCACTTGCCAAGGATGCCAGTGGATGGGTCGACGGAGTCATCGCCCACCAACAGCTCTTCAAGTCATTGCTCCGGTATGGCCTATGGCCAGATGGGGTATGGATCTAATTGGTCCCTTTCCGTTAGCAAAGGGAAATCTGAAGTTCGCAGTGGTAGCTATTGAATATTTCTCTAAGTGGGTAGAAGCAGAGCCCTTAACAGCTATCACTTCGAATAATGTACAGAAATTCTTCTGGAAAAACATTATTTGCCGGTTCGGAGTGCCTAGATATCTCACAGTTGACAACGGAACACAGTTCGACGCAGAACCCTTCAGGAAGTTTTGCGAAGACCTAGGCATTCAACTATGTTTTGCTGCAGTGAGACATCCTCAGTCAAATGGAGCAGTTGAGCGAGCCAATGGAAATATCTTATCAGGGCTAAATCGAAGAATAGTAGGACTAGCAAAGGGACTGTGGACCGAAGAGCTACAGAAGATTCTGTGGTCCATTCGGACTACGCAAACAAGGTCCACAGGTTTTACTCCGTTCAGACTGCTATTCGGCGATGAAGCTATGACTACAACGGAGCTCAAAGGGGGATCACTTCGCAGCACCGAACCAGACATCGAAGAAGAAAGACAAGCTTCGTTAGATTTGTCAGAAGAGACAAGACTTCGAGCTGTAGCCAATTTATCAAAATATCATCAGCAGACGAAGACTTGGTATGACCCGAAGGTTAAGCTCAGCGAGTTAAGACCGGGTCATCTTGTTCTACGAAGCATTATAGCACCAGGGAAGTTAGGCAATAAATGGGAAGGTCCATATCTAATCGTCCGCTCGGGGCGCCCTGGTTCATTTAAATTAGCTAATTTAGAAGGTGAAGAGTTAGCACATACTTGGCATGCAGAGCACCTAAAGCGATACTTCGCATAAGGGCTCCTTGTAATTCGCTTGTAATCACCTCTAAATTAATAAAGCATACACCCGGTGGTTTAACCTTCCCCTTGACACTCCTAGTCTCCCGAGCGGACGCGCTGGGACGGAAGTCGATCGAGAGGGAAGTGTTATCAAGCTGGGAGGTATTTCCGGACTTCGTACCCATAAAGTCGAAGCCTCCGGCGTGGTGGCTGAAATCCATCCGGAGCCCAAGCTAATACCTTGTAGGCATCCGTAAAAGAGCCAATACCACATTCTACGGAGTCCAAGCTTCGGCTGGTAGACTTCCGTAAAAAGAGCCGAAGGTGGCCAAAATCTGCGGAGTCCAAGCTGCAGCTTGTCAGACTTCCGTAAAAAGAGCCGAAGGTGGCCAAATTCTGCGAAGTCCAAGCTCCGGCTGGTAGACTTCTGCAAAAAAGAGCCCATAGTGGCCAAATTCTGCGAAGTCCAAGCTCCGGCTGGTAGACTTCTGCAAAAAAGAGCCCATAGTGGCCAAATTCTGCGAAGTCCAAGCTCCGGCTGGTAGACTTCTGCAAAAATGGCTACAATTTCTGCGAAATCCAAGCTCCGGCTGGTAGATTTCTGCAAAAAACAGCCGAAGGTGGCTAAAGTAAAACAACATTTAAGCCATGAGCTTCGAATGTCTGTTCATATGCGTCCAAAGTGACAAATTTCTTAAGACACTAAAGTGTCCTCAAAGTTATCTTAATTGATTTCTTTCGTAAAGCAAACAAAGGTACCAAGTTACCATTCTTCTGATTACAAAGGTCGAAGACATTTCATAAGATTTCAAAAGATCTTTAAAAATGACAGAGGGGCTCCGAACCCCCAAGAAAAATTGTACTCCGAAGTTTTTTCTTTGCGCATAACCATCTTTGAATACAGTTCGAAGTTGCTTATACCCAAAGAGGGGCTAGTAAATATGGAGACAATTTTAAATCGGCATTCATTATTGAAACAAATGTGTTTACAGATTACATTATGAAAAATTGGTATCTATACCAAGAAGGAATCGGAGACCTCTTCGGTCCCGAGAGCTAGGGGCGGAACGACTAGTTCCAACATCGGAAGTTCTAAGAACTTTACGTTTAACTCTCTTCCTCCCCTTCGAAGCTCTAAAATCCTTCTGTTCTTGTTGAAGCTCGGCCCAAGTTCGAAGCCGCTCGGGGCTTCTCTCCCAGCTTCTAGGATCTTCAGATCTTTTATTTTGGGCTTCACCTTCGTCTTCGGACCAATTAGTGTCTTCAGAAGACGAGGTGTTTGCGTCAATCTCTTTATCTTCCTCTTTAATATAAGACAATATGTCTTTGATTACTTCGGGCGCAATAACGCCGGAGTCATCTCGAGGGATAAGGAATCGAGGACGCTTATAACTCTTTAGAAGTTCGAAGGTGTTCCACAGTGAGCGAAGTTCGCTGTTAAGCTCTAACACTTCGATATCTTCGATAAGAGGCAAAGCCTAAAAATATAACAAACAAGATTTTCATTGATAAATGTTTACAAGCACAAAGCTTTACATGGTTAAAAATCCTAAAACATTCCTAAACCTGTGGGTTTGAAGGAGGTTGGCTGCTTGAAGCTTGGCTTCGAACATGCTTCTGGCGTTGGCCTTCATCAATCCAAGCCTTGATCGCAGATCGACCTTCGGCTCTCCACGAAGTTTGGAAGGCCCGCCAAGCAGCAGCTACACCTTCGGAAGGTTTGAGAAGTCGGTCGTCGTCAAAGGTGATTGGACCTCTTCCTGCGTCCGGAGTTATTGATCGGCCCAAATCCTCGTAATAGCGAAGTAGACCAACAGCAGACACATGACCGGAGAGTTCTCCGTATCTAATGCCCGCTGTCTTCATCTGCTTCGCCACCCCTTGGATCCTTTTCAACCGGCGCAGAAGGCTGATGTTATCATCAGAAGGGAGAATTCCAGTAGTACCGAAGTACTCCAGGACTTCTAACAACTGATTCATAATCTCCGCAGCCACCTTCTCAGACTTCAACTTATCTTCGTTCAGCGCATCCTTCGCCGAAGTAACTTCGTCCAAAACCCCAGAAAGCCTAGCATTCTCAGTGGTCAAAGTGTTTTTCTGTGTCAACAATTGGCTAGCTTCCTCTTCAAGCCGGACGAGCCTAGATCCTGCAGTAGCATGCTCCGCCCGCAGTTTATCAACTTCTGCTCGAAGCACAATCCTTTCCGCTTCGAGCTCCTTCTTTACAGCTTCCAAGCTTTGCCTGGCCCTTCGCTCTGTTAATATTATATTGTCCATTTGAGTCACTCGACTTTCAGAGATGTTAAAATTCCTTCGAAGAGTGCTATTTTCTTCCCGAAGCCGAGCGATTTCTTCGTCATTGCATAGACTTGCAGCTCGGGCCAAGACAGTTTGCTGCCAAAGTAAAAATCAAAGTAAATATTCATTCGAAGATAAATTCTATAATAATTTGCAGTTGTTTCATACCTGATAAGCTGTACGTTCAATAATGGCATTAAGCTCCGTCCTGTCAGCCTTGCGCAGGATGGCCACTAATTCGGTCTCCCCTATCTCACGACTAGCTCGATCCAAAGGTTCGAGCAAAGTCCGAAGACCAGTTGTTTGCCCTAAGAAAGGAGCCAGCAAGGGGAGCATGCTTATTGCCTCTTGGTCATCTTCGTTCAATGAAGGACCGGAGCTTTGGCCTGCGGTCTTCGGAGCCACTGGAGTTTGAACCTCCCTGGAAGATTGGCTCTCGTCTGTTGAATCAGACGGAGTTGATTCGGAGCTTATAGCAGGCAGGGGCTCTATTTGTCTTTTGCCTCTTCCAGGCCCCTTTTGAGTAACTCTTGGGGCTGGCTCCGAAGTCGTCGAAGGTTCAGGAATTATTTCCTCCTGACGGACTTCTTCCATAGGAGTGGGTTCTGCAAAGTAATCAAAAGTATTATACATAGTATAAAAATTCAAATAAATATAGAAGTTCTTCGAAGTCCACCTTCGGTAGTCCGTGGAGGAGTCGTTGTCGGACTGATTGGTGGATCGAAAGCTAATTCTTCATCTGAATCAGCCGTTGAATCATGGACTACAGGAGCATCGTCCTGGGTAGTCCTCGCTGCTTCTTCGGGAATCGAAGCCATAGTGACTTCAACCCCACTTTCATCCACAGGAACTTCGTCCTGAGCTACATCTTCTTGAACTACCGAAGTCCTTGGTTGATCAACATTTTCTCCAGACTCCGGTACGTTCGCAGGAACTCCGGTTTGTGCTGCCCTTTGAGTTTCATTCTCTTCCATTAGGCGCACAAGTAACCTTTCCACTTCTTCTTGGGAATCGGAAACCGAAGCTCTGGAGCTCGAAGGTAAAGGATCTAAAGGTGCGAGGTTCTTCGGCTTCCGAGCCACCCTCTTCACAGGAGTTTTTGCTGAACTAGAAGTTCCAGCTTCGGCTTTCCTTTTTTGAGGCCCTTTCTCCAAAGGCGCCCAATCCATCAGAGGGGGAGGAGTGAGTTTCAGCATTCCCCATACTCTGTTAAATCTTTCCCAACTCCCAACCAGCTTAATTCGCCACTCTTTTTCGGTCGGAGTTGGAGCACCCAAGATTTTTTCCGAAGCCCTTATAATCTGTTCTGAAGTAACAGGGGCTGAAGATTCTACAAAATAAATAATTCAAGTCAGTTTTTCTTCGAAGTAAATATGTTCAATGCATGTTGTTTTCGAAGTTACCTGTAGGACTTGAAGTCAAGTTAATTCTGCGAAGACCACCTTCGGAATCATCTTCGAAGATAATAGGCCAGTCAGCCATCAACGGAGGAATTTGAAGACCGATGAACTCTTCGGCCAAGTCCCGCATACTAAGTCTTCGGCTAACTTTTTCAAGCAAGTTCAGACGGGCTTCGAATTGGCCTTCGTCAGGGCGCACCAAAGCTTCTTTTCGGAACTGGATTTCTCTAAGAGGTCCGGCCAGAGGATTGTTTGCCCCGACTTCGGCATAGAACCATTTCAGCACCCAATCAGTATACCATCTAGCATTGATGGCCTTAGCAGGGAATCGCAGAGCGTATTCATCTCGAAGCCTAAAATTGATGCTTCCGAAGGCAACCACTACTTTTTCACCTCCGGAGCCTATGAAGGTCTTCGGCTGACAAGTTGCTCTATGCAATGCTGCGAAGATTTCAGCCCTTCCCTCACAACCTTCGGCTCTCAGAGCCCACTCGAAGATAGCTAATCTAGCTACAGCATTCGGAGACAGCTGGGGGAGGGTTACATGAAACAAGTCGAGGACTTCAGCCAAGAAATCTACAGCAGGGAGGCCCAACCCTGCTTCGAAAAAAGCTTCGAACACTACGACTTCTCCGGGCCTTGGTGATGGGATTGCTTCTTTCCCTGGTTTTCGAATCATAACTCCCGCACCTATATTTCCTCCTACTGCCATTGCCAGGGACTCTCTTTTGCAGGTTGAAGATCCTAATCCAAAGGATTGGTCCAGATATTTGGTCGATGGAGGGCACAGACCTTGATCATCGGCGATTTGGGGATTTCTTCCCCCTGCCGCCATGGATGATCCTGCTTGCATCGAGGGTGCCGCCGCCAATGTCGCCGCCGCTGCTGCTGCGGCTGCCTGCTGCCTAGCCAAGGTCGAAGGCGGCGCAGATCCTTTGGTCTTCACCATCGTGATTGCCGGATTAACCCGAGAGAATGGAAGCTAGGGCTCAAGAACTTGAAGGCTAGGGTTCAAGAACTCAAAGGGCTCAAAAGGTTTTTGACTAAGAGGAAGCGGTGAAAAGGTAATCGAGTAAGTTCTGGAGTTCCTTATTTATAGCCTAAACTTTCCGTTTGTTACCGTTTGGGCTCTGCCCTTTCGCATTCCCGCTTGTTATTTTCCTCCGAAAATAACGCTTCGTATAACTCCGTTAGAAACAGAAACTAACGGCTATATTTTCTAAGTCCAAAAAGACTTTCGAACTTCCTGAGTCAGTTCTAAGATAGTTCGAAAAGTAATTACCTTATGACTGATTCGAAGTTCATACCTTCATGTATTTCGGAGATAAAACAAAAATCAATAACCCCTATGATTGGTTATCTTTTCTTTCCGTATACTGCTCTCCTAACGTTACAGGTCGAACGGAGAAGCGTATTCGAGGGGCTACTGTTGGGGGAAAATATCTCATCTTCGGGGTTATTGCCAAACCAGCATGAAGACAGCCAACCAGTTCGAAGATTATCCGAAGGCCATCTTCGAAGGTGCTTGAAGCCTGGTTCGAAGCCCGAAGGCAGGCATTGGTTCGAAGTATGTCTTCGAACCAAAGCCCTTCAGGATCTTTTCTGCCAGCTAAGATGGAAGACTTATCTTCTATCCTATTAGATTAGTCTTTTACCATTTTAGCCCTATTAAGGAAACCGAATAGTTTCCTTAATGTCGGTTGTAATAAAGGGGTAAATAGGTCTTTTCCTTAATGTTCAGGCCTATAAATACCCCCCATTTCATCCTGTAATAAGGACCGATTACAAGTGATTCAATACACACTTTCGAACTATTCTAAGCTGTTATCCTTTCGGAGGCTTAGAACAGTTTGCTTCGCAAACACTTCGTTTGTTAGTTTCTTTCATACAGAAACCTGTTAGCGTAATCTTTTACGCCAACAATTCTAAACCAACCCATTCTTACCCTCTAGTTACAGAGGTTCGTCTTTTGTGTATCGGCTTTGGGCCCAACCTTCCAGTTCCAATTCATGGCTGAACACCTTGTTACCCGTGCAAGGATTCCTCTTGGCTGGTGCCTCCTTGGATCCGCTTATCACCTTCTTCACCTCACATCGGTCAAACTCTTAGCTAGTAATCCCATCGGTCATCTTAACGACACGTGGTGGTTTGTCCAGCTCTGTCTTAATGTATACACACCAATGTCGTCGGAGGACCTTCTCTCACCCGAATGTGTTTTCTTGCAGATGTCCCAGCATCGGCTACTCCCGTCTATCGTCGCTGCTCTTCCTTGGGTGAGCCGACAACATGTTGTTCTGCTTTTACCTTCTCTTCTGCATCTCCGGCTACTTGTTTTAGGGGTTTTTACCTTGGCTTTTCCGGTCGGACTATCTAGTACCCTTTTGAGCACTACTCTGAGTATGAATGCTCTGATCGGCTAATCCTCTTTGAGGTGTTTTGGGATAAAGAGTCCCTCCATAATTTCACGGCCTCAATTTTCCCTTGTCTTTTGCCTGTCAACTTTACCAGTGATCATCCTCAGAAAGGCTCTTATGAGTTTTATTACCCGTCGGTCTTCGTGAGGTAGTTATGCTTCGGTAAACTCCCACCCCACTTCTTCTTCATTGATCGAATAAAATTCGTGGGGAAGTCAAGAATACATTGAAGTGGTACCGCCTCTTCCATATGACCGACGAGATATTTGCTAGTGATTTTGCCTCCTGGACAGACTATCGCTCATCCTCCATCATCTTCCTTCAATGGTGGGACGAGCTGAAGAAGCATGTCTTCAACTATTCTTCGATGATCTATTGGTGGCGGCTTCACCCAGGTGAAATCGATGTGGGACTTGACGTGGGTATCTTGATTCCCCTTTTACTTGGTTCCCACTATCTCCTTTTTGTATGTTTTAACTTTGCTTTTTGTAGGTGAATGACCTTGACGCACCTTCGGTGAGTTCCAGTGGTCCGTCGATACGATACGTACCAATGTCGGCCACTACAAACATGGGAACCGGTGCCCCTACCCCCACAACCTGGGTAAGTGGGAGGCAGTCCAAAGGTTTAGCGGGCAAGCGTCAGACATCGCCCCAGTCCGTACGCCGATCCACAAGGAACCGAGTTGGCCAGATGAACATGCCTCCTTTGGTGCTGATCGTCTCTTTGACTGGGTCGGCCCCTGCCGCTCTTGCTCCATCGACCGCCGGAATCCAATCGTCTTCCCAAGTGTGATCTTATCTTTAGTGTCAGCGTTTCTTCTCCTATGTTCGTGACATTGGACATCATTTTCATCTTTATCCGCAATCATCTCTAATCGATGTCAACTCCCTTTACACGGGGTTTGAACATATGTTAGTTGTACCCACCGACCCTCGATCGATGGGGCCTGCTGGAGTTGCCGCATAGGTCAATGTTCGAGTCGATACACCGGTAGCTGTTACCACCCATCCGAATGTATCGGTCATCACCGATGTTGTTGTGGTTGCTGGGGTTACGCCTGCTAGTGCCGATGCTGCTAGGAGCGATACACTAGAAGATGTTGTCACTATCCCCGAAGCATCGACTATCGGTGCTGATACAACTCACAAGGTATCTTTATTTTCCCATCTTTTGTTTTCTTTTGCTACCTTTGATGTGATTTACGCCGGCCTTTGAACGTATCCGATGCTCGAGAAGGATAGCCCTGATGAGGAGCATTGGCCTACCTCCCCGAGTGTTACGACGCAGGATGCTGATTTGCCTTCTCTTGCTACCGATGCCTCGTGGACATCCATTCCAGTCTGGTCTCCTACGTAAGTATCCTTGTATTTATACTAGCATACCTCTCTTCTTATCCATCTAAACTTCTATTGACGCCAAGATTTGGTAAATCCCAGGCCCACTAAAGATGCCACACGATCAATAGAAGTCAAAGAAGATCTGGTCAAAGATGGTCAAAGAAGCCCGTTCGTTATAACACTCACTGTGTATAGAGGAGCCGATGAGGAGAAGATAATGATTATCCATAATCAGTTAAGATAGAGTACTTGGACGGAAAGTCTCCAGACTATAAATAGGTATTCCTAGTTTGCTTAGAAAAACACACATCTCTGTCAAAAAATTACTCAGCGCATTGCCACCCTTGGTTCCCAATATTTATCCCGGCGGGGTTCGGCACTCGAAGCTATGCTGCATCATTTCGATCAACATAGAAGAGGTGAGTACCGCCACCCCCAACGACCGTATCGACTAGGTTAGTATCCTCATGACTACATCGGATTGATCTCTTGAGGTGAATGTCGAAACAGTACGGTCGCTAGTTCTCGGTGTATTGGATAGGTCGAAGGCTGCATTAGATTGATCTCTTATATTGATGTGATCTAGGTGTGGTAGTTTGAGGCTTCATCGGTTAAGTCCGACATCTCTTGTTATTGTATCTTTTTCATGTTGTATACCGTTCATCTTGTTAATAGCAAAAAATGGCATTAATGGCTAGATTGTCAAAATATCAATTTTGGTGATTTGGGTCGAAAATAAACATGTCCAGGGTCATACCGAAGCCCTACAGGGCCGAAGGTCCATTGGGCCATGGGCTATGAAAGCCTCTAGCCAGCCCACGGGCTTCGACCCAAGGAGTAGGCTTCGACGGGCCTGGTCGGAGCCCACTTCGATAGAGACAGAGTTGGATACCATTCCAGCTAAGTTTTTTATCTCTATCCAAGCTGAAATATAGCAGATTAGATGAGAAGTTTGGCCCTATAAATAGAGAGGCGAGGCCAGCTTAGAGGCCCCCCAACACACAAATCAAACCAAAGCCCTAGCTTTGATCGTATTTACTTTACCTTTATTTTTCCTGTACCTCTTCGTGGGTTTGCCTGGAAGCCCTCCGCCGGCCACTTTGGAACAGTGGTAACCCTTGTTACTTCGCTTGTGAAGTATCTGTTAATCTACGTAATAGATTGCTATCGCCTTGTTACTTCGCCTGTGAAGTATTCGCTAATCTGCGTAACAGATTGCTACCTTCGCTACTAGTGCAACACTTAGCAGAATTCGGTCCTCAGGCCGAATTGGTACTTGGAACACTCTTTGTTGCAGGTTCCCAAGTTCGGAGCTACTTCATCGGAGGTGTCCGGAGCTAAGAGATCAGTTTCGGAGGTCTCCAGGACACCCTTCAGCGAGACTACAGGCTCCGACGACAGGCTTCGCCAGCACACTGGATGAAGTTAAGCTCGCGCGTGGCCCTCGCATCATTATTCTGTAATTTGCCATATCAGAGACCTCACACCGAACCCCACTGTTCAGAGGTGATCATCGCATCCAGATCCGTTTGGAGTCCATCTTCGGTCGGATTAGTCCGAACACCGAAGCACCGTTCGACGAGATACTTCGCACCAGACGCTGAAGGTACACTTCGGTGACCTCTTCGCACCAGACTTCGAAGCAGACAGGCTCCGACCAGTTTGCTGATTCTATTCTATTTAATATATTTCTTTCGGCTAATTGGATTCTTTTGTGTGATATGATTGCCTGGCGACTCCACCCCCTTATCACGGCTAAGGGTAGTCGGAACACGACGTCGGTGCTGCGTCACGCTTAGGCTTGTCCCTAAGTATCCACGCACTTTTGGATCGTCGAACTGACCCAAGTGCGGGGCACGTTCTCGTGTCAACACACTTTTTGGTGACTCCGCTGGGGAAAGCTACGCCAACATGATAAGTGCATCCACATCAGCCACCGGTACATCTACGTCGACTACTACATCTACACCACTGATGGACACAATAGGAGGCGCGTATATGGACAACCGCAACATCTTGACACCTACACTTGAAGATATCCCCGCAGAAGACCTAGTAGAGATCAAGGCAAAGTTAAAGGCACTCCAATACATGATGCTTGGGGGCTACGTTAAGACACGCGCAGGCTTCATCAAGTGTGACATCATCACCCCCGACCTCTCTCAGGTCCAGGTAACACCTGTATCGCCTCATTTATCTTCTTTAGAGATTGAGCAAAAAATAGCCGCATCAGTAGATCAAGCTATTAGCGCTTCGCTAGCCAACCGTTTAGACTCAGCGATCAGCTCCCAAGTAGAGGCAACTCTTAGGAGGTTCAGCTTTACTAAGGCCGTACCCCTGGTTCCTATTGCTAGTGCACCTCCGGCAAACCACGTGTATGGCAGAACTAATGACAGCACTGGCACAACCATGTCTCCGGCCTCAACACTCATGGCCGAGACTAATCATTGCACCTACGGTCAAACTAGCACTACGTACCATGCACCACCCCCTTGCGCCGGTACTCGCGCTGCCCGCACCACATGCGCACGCACCCAGACACTAGCACGTCATACAAATAGCGCACAGGGAAGAGGCACATGGCCAACACACCGATATCCCACCGCGTGTTGCGCCCCCGCATGAGAGGCGCGCACAAGCAACATGCCAAGATGACAGAGAGGAGCGGGTCCGCGCACTATTCAGAGAGTGTGCCGTCTTCGTGCCCAAGGGACAGGTTAGGGTTTACCATAAACCATACCCCGACCATCTTGATACAATACCCTACCCCCACGACTATAGAATCCCTGAGTTCACTAAGTTCGATGGCGAGGGTAGCAAAACTACACTAGAGCACATTAGTCAATTTTTGGCACAGTGTGGAGAAGTTAGCGAGATAGACGCCCTAAAGGTTAGACTATTTTCTCTCTCACTATCTGGCACCGCTTTCACTTGGTTTTCGGCGCTCCCGTCGAACTCCATTCAGACATGGGACGACTTAGAGCAGAAATTCCATGATTACTTCTACACGGGTGAGACAAAACTTAGGCTTTCACATTTGACATCGGTTAAGCAGAAATCTAACAAGAATGCCTCTGAGTACATCAAGCGTTTTAGGGATACTAGAAACCTATGTTTTAGCCTTAATATTTCGGAAAGGGACTTGGCGGAACTAGCTTTTAATGGTTTGCATTCTGAAATTAAAGAAAGGTTAGATACCCAAAACTTTTTAGAAGTCAGCCAAGTTTTACAGCAGACTCTGGTCGAGGAAGGCCGAACCAAAGATAAAAGGTTTATTAAGACATTTAACAAGCCTAGGGCTGAAATCCACATCATGGAACGCTCTGATGAGGAGTCAGAAGAGGAGGATTCAACCGACATGTACGCGACCGAATGGGTTTGGAACGCTAAAAATAAACCTGTCACCTGCTCCGAGTTGCGGCCATCCCCCACGAAGAATCGACCTATTGAGGTTAAGTACTCATTTGATATAACTAAGTGTGATAAAATATTTGATTTTCTCTTAAAAAGTCAGCTTCTCAGGTTACCTAAGGGTCAAGTCATTCCACCTGCCGATGAGTTAAAGAAGAATCCGTACTGTAAGTGGCATGATTCACATTCACATAATACTAACAACTGCAATGTTTTTCGACGATAGATCCAATCGGCCATAGAAGAAGGACGATTGAAGATAGACCATAATTTGAAGATGAAGCTGGATAAAGATCCTTTTCCCGTCAATGCCGTCGACCTCGGCGAGAAGAAGGTGTTGATTCGGCCAGAACAGGCCGAGTCGGCTAAGGGGAAGGATGCAATTGTTGGAGAGCCGCGCACTCGCACGCTCATACCGAAGAACCCCGAGGTAGGAGTGTGGAAACAAAACATTAATTCCCCTTCGGCTAAAGCTCCCAAGAGGCCGAAGGTAACATACAATATGCTGTTAAACAAGCATCAAAGAAAGACCAAGGAAGCAGGTCCACACGCTAAGAAGCTAAAGCAGCCGAAGGGCCCGAGGCTTTCGGAGGGCGGCTTCGGACCAAAGTAGGCACACCCTCCGCACAGTGGCTTCGGGACACAGTGGCCTGACTCTCCGCACGACCGCTTCGGGCCACGGTGGCCTCACATTCCGCACGGTGGTTTTGAGCCACAATGGCCGAACCCCCCGTACAGTAGCTTCGGCCCCCAATGGCCGAACCCCGCACCGTGTTGGACTTCTCCGATAGAAGGCTTCGGCCCGCACTGGCCGAACATGCCTCCGCCCTAGCAGGACCCTTCGTTGGTGTGGTCCGAGACACCATCAACTCTGCCGGACCCCATTCTGGGTAATGGGCTCGACTCTCAGTGGGCGAAGCCACTAGAGCCACCAATGCCTCCACCATACGACTAGGAAGGAACCCCGTGGGCTCCGTACGTATCTAGGTCGGAGTACCCTCCACAATTTAACACTATGTCTTGTTTTCCTTTGGAGTATTTGTAGCGCCCCGATTTAACAAATCGAGACATTATTGAATTTCCATAGAAAAACAATAATACAAGAGGTTCATCATGCGACAACATACATACGACAATATCCATGGTACACAGACCATATTTATTACATCAAAGTTTTGGGTAAGAACAGTAATAAAGATAATTAAAAATCTGCATGACGAACATCTCCTTCAGGATCTTTCTTCTCGACTGGGTCGCTACTCTAGACCGTCTTCATAGTAAGCATCCTCTGTGGGGTCCAACGGGTATGAGTACAAAAAGTACTCAACAAGCCACCGCAAATGCAAGTAATAATGCAGGATAATAAACAAAGAAGGGTAATGGCTAACATTGCGGAAAAGTGCATTTTTCAGTTATTGCAATTAGTGTAGTCAATTTTAATCATGCGAAAAGTAAACATGAGTAATATTAACATCATCTAACTCGAGGAGTATGTTTTACCTCCTCGCACAACAGTCCTTACATGTCAACCAACATGTGCATCCATATTTAAGTAATCTAACTAGGGGATGTCACGCAACCCGCCCTTGACCGTGGGCTCGGCTTTTCGAAAAGATTAAAGACTATGATCAGAGATGTACTACTGTACCCACAAGGCACGCACTCATCCCAAACGAGATGACCCATACCACGGGAACTCGTGCCAAAACCTTGGCATGAAATGTTCCAAGCGATAACCACCCGCTCTAGGTTTCGCCGGCGCGCCGGGCCGCATCCCGGCTAACGTCGCACCCCCTTTTGCGCCACATTGGTACAAGCCACCCGCAGGTGCTGCTTGACCCATCTCCAAATGGTGGCCTCGGTTTGGAACAATCCATACCTTAGTTAGGACTTACCCACTAGACATGTGGTTAGTACGGAATTGTATTGCAACGGATCCCTTACACCGGTCCTTATAGTGCCCCGGGTGCTACCGACCAATGCCCTAGCTTGCACCCGGAACCCACCATGCATTCACTCACAACCACAACTCCAACACCGACAGAATTCCATAGATGAGAAACAATGGGGATCATATAGTAGAACCATGTACTACGACTCATTTTTATCCTATAGCGATCGTGTCGATACATCGGACACTAGCTAATAACATTTATCATATGGTGACAAGGAGTTTAGGCTAGAGAGCATGGCTTGGGTTGCACATCAAGGTCGGGGGATCCTAAATAAATATATTGTAAGGGTTCATTGGACTAATGCATATATAGCCTATGTGTTTTAGCGATAGTTTAATCAAACATGGGTTCAATATGCTCAAAAGATTAGTTTGGTGACTTGCCTTGTTCAGCGAAAGGCGAGGGAGGGACTTCCGGGAAGTATTCCGGCTCCTCGGTGGCGTCGTAGTCTTTTCAATGTAATAAAGTAAAATAAAATGAACACATCATTCAATCAAACAATATAATAATACATGATAAGCACATAGGTTAAAGTTGGTTCGATTAAAAATAAATAAATTTAATTGTTAAGGTTCTGAGATTTATTTCATACTTAATTTTAAAGGAATTAAAATGAAAAGTTGTCCTTTTTAGAAAGGGTTGTTTAAATGTTATTATTGTCATATTAAGTTTCCTAGTAAATTTTTAAATGGAAAGTTCATGTTAGTTTAATGGTTCTCAGTACATGGACAGAAAAGAATAATTATAAATTTTTATGAAGTTTAAATATTTGAATTTGTATTTTAACCCTAAAGGCATTTGAATATTCATTTGAATAAACATAAAATGTCCAAAGTAAACCCACTGTTTTTATTGCATAATCATGTAGAGAATAATATTATGAATTTTGTGAAATTGGAATGGCAATTTTTAGAGTTCAAATGCGCCAGATATGAATTTTACAAGTTTTAAACCTTTTCTAGAATTTATTTTCAAATTTAAATCCTCTCGGGTCCACGGTGAGCCAGGCTCACGGTGAACCCGCGCACTGTGCGCGTGCGCCGGATCAAGATCCACCGTTGGATCGCGATCGGGCGGTCACTGGCGAGGCGGGGGAGTTAAAATGACGTGGACGGCTGAGATTAAAACGTTCGAACTGGTACGCGATGGACGCTCCAGATTAAACGTGGGTTTTAAATACCAACGAACGCACGAGATCGCACCGTACCGCTTCACTCAGATCTGACGGCCCGGATTAAACCGAACAGATGATTTAATCTCTGGCGTTGGATCTGGATCGCACGGCCGGGATTGAATCCGGCATGGTGCGTGTCAGGGGGGGCAAAGTACCCCTTCTTCCCCGACTCCGGCGATGCGACGGTGAGCGATCCCGGCGACGGCGAGGGTTATCTAGTCTAGCTAGGACTAAAAACGGAAAGAGGGTACCGAGGGGAACAAGAGGGTACCCTTGCGGTGGTCCGGGGTCGACGGGGTGAGGCCGGCGACGAGCGGAGGCGGCGAAGGCTTTCGGTTCCTTGGCGGCGACGGCGATCCGGCGGGGTCCGGCGTCGATGGAGGGGTGGCCGAGGTCGGGGACGTCCTTGCGGTCACGTTGGTGGCGGAGGCGCGAACAGAGGCGGTCCTAGGCGACGGCGAGTGGTGGCCAGAGGTGAAACAGGAGGAATGCGCTAAAAGGCGAAGTGCGGGCGCTCTGCTTGGTCTGAGTGCAATTGGACGCGTGAACCGAATGCGGTGGAGGGCAGTGGTTTAAATAGGGGTACCGCCAGGGGCAGGGAAGGCGCAATTGACGGTGGCCGGGGATAAATGCGTTTTGACGCCGGCGAGCTCGGGTTGAACGCGGTTCATCGAACCTGGACGCGAATCGGCCGAGTTTAATAGGGGGAAACAGTCGACGCGTTGAGGGAAATTCATTGCCGGCGATGGATTAAAGGGAGGGGGTCGGCGGGGGCGGATCCGAGGCGAGATTAGGGCTTCGGCCGGCGAGGGCGGGGGGATTTGGGGGCGGATCTCGCGGGGACGACGAATCCGACAGGTGGGGGCCACCTACCAGTGAGCACGAACGAGCGAGGGAGGCGGCTGACGGGTGGGGCCGTGGCGTCGGGCCCGCGCGCGAGGGGAGGCATTCGACGCCGACAGGTGGGACCAGGCTGTCAGCCTAAGGCGAGCGGGGTAACGGGCTGGGCCGGCCGGGAGAGGGAGAAAGGGAGGGGAGAAGCCCATTACTGTTTCCAAGGTTTTCAGATTTAAAATAATTGCAGAAACTGGATTAAATATTTTGGGGTATTTCCAGAGTGGATAAAAATTTGTAAAAATTCTCAAAAATATATTTTGGCCATGGGAGTTTATACAAAAATTTTCAGCTCCTGGTTTGGTCATTAACTCTATGATGTAGTTTAAAAGGGTATAAAAGGGTATTAAAGGTATTTTCAGAAATATAAAATCCAGGAAATTGAATTAAATAATATTTTTATTGTTTGAAAAAATTTGGGGTGTTACAGTATTATGGATGGAAGGGACAAACAAACGCAGCGGAGGAGGGCATCGTCCCCAGACTATCCGTGGTACCTCCGAATCAGACCATGTAGAACGAAGCCGAAGGGTGGGGGCACACGGAGGCCAAAGTCAGGGAGTCCGAAGTCATCACCATCAGAGTTGGGTCTCAGGAAGTCCCAATCCCGATGACTCTATCGCCAAAGTCTGATGGAGGTAAGTCCCATGCTTCAGCTGGGCTCTGCGCCGAAGCCTGGTTTGATCGGCCGAACAAGGCCGGTCCATCCGTCGGGGTCCGCAGTGAAGGCCCCTCCGAGCGCAGGGTGCACAAGGCTGAAGGGTGTAGTACCACTTCGGCTAGAGTTGACAAAGGCCGGGAAGTAGCGCCCAGCACCAAGCCGCAGCCATCTTGGGCACCTCCAGGCATGTCCAAATCACAGAAGAGACGCCTACAACGACTGCGGGCACAGGAGATGCGTGAGAAGGAAGCCGAGGTCGAGCACGACGCTATCTTCGAGGAAATCCGCCCTCGGCCAGCTACAAGATAGGTATGGAGGGAGAAGCCGGTTAAGATAACCAACCTGGCTCCTAGTCCGAGCGACGATGACGACGACATGCTCAATGACGATTACTCGCCCGTCTATGAAGGGCTCACACCCAGGTGATGGACATCACCATCGTCATGCTACTCGTCGAGTTTGCCCTGCCACAAGACAAGGCCGAGGTCACTCAAATGAACCTCGGCCCACGCAATGCCATCTTCGAGGAGCCCGAGGATTCGGCTCGCCATCTGAAGCCTCTCTACATTAGGGGTCACATCGATGGAAAGCCGATTTCCCGAATGCCCGTCGACGGTGGCGCCACTGTTAACTTAATGCCTTACTCGTTGTTGAAGAAACTTGGCAGGGATGAGGATGACCTGAAGAAGACCAACTTGATCCTCAACGGCTTCAATGGTGAGAGCACCGAGGCCAAGGGTGTACTCTCTATGGAGTTGACGGTGGGCAACAAGACGTTGCCAACAACATTTTTCGTCGTCGACGTACAAGGTAACTATAGCGTACTACTCGGGCGCGACTGGATTCACGCGAACTGTTGCATTCCTTCTACTCTACACCAGTGCCTAATACAGTGGGACGACGATGAGGTAGAGGTCATTCCCGTGGATACTTCGGCCCAAGTAGCATTGGCCGATGTATCGGTTGACGTCGTCCATAACAAAGTAGAGTATTTGTCAGGTAGAGATCTTTCAGATTACGATTTTGTTAGTGTATCTAGAGGACGTTTTGTACAAGTGTCTGTAAAGCCGGCTGGAGTAGCACAACTGTTTTTGTACTAATAGTCATGTCTAGCAAGAGTAATCTAGATTAGCTAAAGTCTCGTGTGGAGCAATATCGGTCTAGCAAAGACGGTATTGCCGAGGCCATCGGGGACTTTAGCGAAGTAGAGAAATTAGGACAAGCTTTTGCGTCGGCCGATCCTTTGGAGGAAGTCGACATAGGTAATGGTAGCATCCCAAGGCTGACTTTTGTAAACCAACATTTACAACCCGATGAAAAGGCTGAAGTAATAAAGTTACTTCGGTCGTATGTCGATTGTTTTGCATGGGAGTATAGCGAGATGCCAGGACTAAGCCGCGAGCTCGTGGAGCATCAGCTGCCTATCAAGTCCGGATTTAGGCCTTATAAGCAGCCTCCCCATCGCTTTAACTCAGCCGTCTATGACCGAGTTAAAGAAGAGGTGGCGCGACTACTCAAGGCTGAATTTGTTAGGCCGTGCAGGTACGCGGAATGGGTTGATAACATTGTGCCTGTAGGGAAGAAATTGAGCGGCAAGATACGAGTATGTATTGATTTCAGGGATCTGAATAGAGCCACTCCAAAGGATGAGTATCCAATGCCGATAGCCGACATGCTAATCAACGATGCTTCAGGACATAAGGTACTGAGTTTTCTTGATGGCAATGCTGGTTACAATCAAATCTTTATGGCCGAAGAGGATGCCTATAAGACTGCCTTTCGATGTCCTGGTTTTGTCGGTTTGTTCGAGTGGGTCGTCATGAATTTTGGTTTGAAGAATGCTGGTGCCACGTACCAGCGCGCTATGAACTTAATCTTTCATGACTTGTTAGGGGTTATGTTAGAAGTTTACATCGATGATGTCGTAGTAAAATCGGACGCTATGTGAAACCATTTAGCCGATTTGAAGGTTGTTTTTGATAGAATGTGACGGTATGGTTTGAAAATGAACCCACTCAAGTGTGCTTTTGGTGTGTCGATGGGTAAGTTCTTAGGCTTAATGATTCACGAGAGAGGCATAGAAATTGATCCTAAGAGACTTGATAAGATTAGAAACATCACAGCACCGACGTGCAAAAGGGATGTACAAAATTACTAGGCAAGATGAACTATTTGCGTCGCTTTATATCCAACTTGTCCGGTAAGATTGATGCCTTTGTCCCCATACTCCGGCTAAAAAACGAAGCCGAGTTCACTTGGGAGGCAAGCCAGCAAAGTGCTTTTGAGAAGATCAAGGAGTGCTTGCCATCACCACCTGTGGTGAGAGCGCCCAAAGCTAGGATTCCATTTCGGCTATACATCGCTGCTGAAGATAGCGTGATTGGGGCCGTCCTAACCCAGGAGGTAGAGGGAAAAGAGTACATCATCACATTCTTGAGCCGCCGCCTGTTGGACGCCGAAAACAGGTACGCGTTTGTAGAACGATTGTGTTTATCACTTTACTACGCGTGCACCAAATTATGCCACTATCTTCTCCCCACTACATGTGTTGTCGTTTGCCAAACCAATGTTATAAAGAAAATGTTCAAGAAGCCGATTCTAAGTGGAAGAATCGGAAAATGGGCTTACGCGTTGATTGAGTACGATTTGGCCTACGAGCACCTGAGAGCGATGAAGGGCCAAATCGTCGCCAACTTTATAGTTGATCACCACGTAGATGTCATCTGGAGTGACAATATTGCTCTAGTTGAGGTAGTGCCATGAAAACTTTATTTTGATGGTTCGGCTTGCAAGAGTGGCCAAGGTATTGGAGTGGTTCTCATATCACCTAACAGAATGCACTTTGAAACATCGGCCTGTCTAGAATTTTCTTCCACTAATAACCAAGCCAAATATGAAGCTTTATTGCTAGGTCTTGAGTTACTAGAATTTGTAGATGCTAGACATTTCCACGCATATGGTGATTCTTTGTTAGTAGTGCAACAAATAGCTAAAAGTGCTCAATGCTTTAACGGCTTGCTGAATAGTTACTTGGACAAATGTCTAGACATAGTTGCTGCTTTTGATGACTTCAAAATCTCTCACGTGTCAAGAGAAGCCAGTTCAGTCGCAAATGATTTGGCTCAGCAAGCATCTGGTTACCAAATCAGGAGAGGAAAATTTTCTGTATTGGAGAAGCCGATGCTTGGCCTCACTGCCGTAGCCAGTGATGGTGGGCAGGCGCACCCTCCGGGTCGAACCCCTCCTGCCGCCGAAGGTCACTACGTGTCGAGGTTCCTGGGCCAGAGTACTCTGCCAACCGAGGAACCTGGCACGCCGGAGTCTGTAGGCCGAAGCCTCCTGCACGGAGAAGGCTCCCCGGAGTCCGAACCTTTCGGAGGGCTTCGGACCAGCACACTCCGAATGGCAAGCCAGGCCAGGCTTCGGCAGAGGCAGGAACGGCTCGGGGGGCACCCCGAAGTTAGTAATTTAGAAACTTTTTTAGAAGGGGAGCCAACGAGACCCTCTGAAACCTATAAGGGCGATTGGAGGATCCCAATCATCCAGTATTTGAGAGATCCAAGCCAAAGGGTTGATCGGAAGGTTTGGCGACAAGCATTCAAATTCGTGTTGATAGACGACACGTTGTACTGCCGAACCATCGATGGAGTACTATTGAAGTTGTTGGCGTAAAAGATTACGCTAACAGGTTTCTGTAGAAAAGAAACTAACAAACGAAGTGTTTGCGAAGCAAACTGTTCTAAGCCTCCGAAAGGATAATAGCTTAGAATAGTTCGAAAGTGTGTATTGAATCACTTGTGATCGGTCCCTATTACAGGGTGAAATGGGGGGTATTTATAGGCCCAATCATTAAGGAAAAGACCTATTTACCCCTCTATTACAACCGACATTAAGGAAACTATTTGATTTCCTTAATAGGGCTAAAATGGTAAAAGACTAATCTAATAAGAAAGAAGATAAGTCTTCCATCGTAGCTGGCAGAAAAGATCTTGAAAAGCTTTGGTTCGAAGACATACTTCGAACCAGTGTCTGTCTTCGGGCTTCGAACCGGGTTCCGAGCATCTTCGAAGAAAGTCTTCGGACAATCTTCGAACTAGTTGGCTGTCTTCATGCTGCTTTAGCAATAACCCCGAAGATGAGATATTTTCCCCCAACAGTAGCCCCTCGAATACGCTTCTCCGTAAGACCTGTAACGTTAGGAGAGCAGTATACGGAAAGAAAAGATAACCAATCATAGGGGTTATTGATTTTCGTTTTATCTCCAAAATGCATAAAGATATGAACTCCGAACCAGTCATAAGGTAATTACTTTTCGAACTATCTTAGAACTGACTCAGGAAGTTCGAAAATCTTTTTAGACTTAGAAAAAATAGCCGTTAGTTTCTGTTTCTAACGGAAGCTATTTGAGGCATTATTTTCGGAGGAAGATAACAGGCGGGAATGCGAAAAGGCAGAGCCCAAACGGTAACAAACGGAAAGATTAGGCTATAAATAGAGAACTCCAGAACTTACTCAATTACCTTTTCACCGCTTCCTCTCAGTCAAAAGCCTTTTGAGCCCTTTGAGTTCTTGAACCCTAGCCTTCGAGTTCTTGAGCCCTAGTCTTCGTTCTCTCAGATCAGTCCGGCAATCGTGATGGTGAAGACCAAGGGATCTGCGCCTCCTTCAGCCTTGGCTCGGCAGCAGGCAGCTGCAGCAGCAGCGGCGGCGACATTGGCGGCGGCACCCTCGATGCAAGCAGGATCATCCATGGCGGTAGGGGGGAGAAATCCCCAAATCCTCGATGACCAAGGTTTGTGCCCTCCATCAACTAAGTTCTTGGATCAATCCTTCGAATTAGGGCCATCTACCTGCAAGAGAGAATCTTTGGCAATCACAGCGGGGGGTAAGATTAGCAATGGGGTTATGATTCGGAAGCCGGGCAAAGAATCAATTCCATCACCAAGACCCGGAGAAGTTGTGGTATTTGAGGCTTTTTTCGAAGCAGGCTTGGGTCTCCCTGCTGTGGATTTTTTGGCCGAAGTGCTCGACTTGTTTCATGTAACCCTCCCTCAGTTGTCTCCGAATGCTGTAGCCAGATTAGCCATCTTCGAGTGGGCACTGAGAGCCGAAGGTTGTGAAGGGAGGGCTGAAATCTTCGCTGCGCTTCATAGAGCAACTTGTCAGCCAAAGACCTTCGTAGGCTCTGGAGGTGAAAAAGTGGTGGTCTCCTTCGGAAGCATCAATTTCAGGCTTCGCGATGAATATGCGCTGCAATTCCCTGCTAAGGCCATCAATGCCAGATGGTACACCGACTGGGTCTTGAGGTGGTTTTATGCCGAAGTTGGAGCAAGCAGTCCTCTGGCGGGGCCCCTCAAAGAAATCCAATTTCGGAAGGAGGCCTTAGTGCAACCTGACGAAGGCCAGCTCGAAGCTCGCCTCAACTTACTTCAGAAAATCAGCCGAAGGTTAAGTATGCGGGACCTGGCCGAAGAATTCATCGGACTTCAAATTCCTCCGTTGATGGCCAACTGGCCTATTGTCTTCGAAGATGACTCGGAAGGCGGTCTTCGCAAGATTAACTATACTTCGAGCCCTGCAGGTAACTTCGAAACCAACATGCATAGTACATATTTACTTCAAAGAAAGATTAACTCGAATTATTTTTTTTTAGCTTCTTCAGCTCCTATTACTTCAGAGCAAATTGTAAGGGCTTCGGAGAAGATTTTGGGTGCTCCAACTCCGTCGGAAAAAGAATGGCGAATCAAATTAGTCGGGAGTTGGGAGAGATTTAACAGAGTATGGGGAATGTTGGAATTAACTCCGCCCCCTCTGATGGACTGGGTGTCTCAAGAGAAAGGACCCAAGAAAAGAGTAGCCGAAGCTGGGGCCTCTAGCTCCGCAAGGACTCCGACGAAGAAGGTGGCTCGAAAGCCGAAGAACCTCGCACCTTCAAGCTCAAGAGCTTCGGTTTCTAGCTCTAAAGAAGACGAAGGTATACTTTTAATGAAATTGATTGAGGAAGATGCAGCTCAACGAAGTATTCACATTGAAGATACTGCAGGTATACCGGAGCCCCAAGCCAACGTCGAAGAAGTAAGAGCTCCGGATACCCAGGAAGGACAATTCGAAGCCCCTATGGGTGTAGATGAGGCCGAAGTGCCTGCGAACGTACCGGAGTCTGGAGATAATGCTGATCAACCAATGACTTCGGTAGTTCAAGAAGATACTACTCAGGCCGGAGTTCCTGTGAACGAAGGTGGGATCGAAGTCACTATGGCTTCGATTCCTGAAGAAGTAACGAGGACTCCCAAGGACGATGCTCCTGCAGTCCAAGATTTAACGGCTGATTCGGATGAGGACTATACTTTCGATCCTCCGATCAGTCCGGTACTCGATATTCCAGAGAATGTCGAAGGTAAATTTTGCATAATTTTTATCAATTTTTTGCAAAATTATACAATGTATAATATTTCTGTTTTCGCAGAACCTCCTGTTGTCGAAGCATTTCACGAAGATACAATTCAAAAACCTTCGACAACTTCGGAGCCACGACCAGAGGTCACTCTACCGGGGCCTGGAAGAGGAAAAAGACACATAGAACCTCCAACTCAAGGATCGACTTCATCTGACTCAACAGATGAAAGTGAATCAACTGAGGGAGGGCCATCTTCAGAAGTTCCAAGGGCCTCGGAAGAGCTCTCTGGACCTTCGCTAAGCAGGGCTGACCAGAAAGCTTCAAAACTGCTTCCTCTCATAACTCCTTTTTTGGAGGAGAAAACCGGACTTGGGACTTTGGTTAAACCTTTGGGTGAAGCCAGTCGCCAAGTCGGGGAAACAGAATTGGTAGCCCGCTTAAGCAGAGTGAAGGGTTCGGAGCTTAACCTTGCTGTGGAAAGAGCAGCTTATCAGGTATAAAGCATCCTCGAACCAAATAACAAATTACATATGAATAATTTCTTATTTCATTTTTTCTTTTTTCTTAGCAAGCAGTCTTAGCCCGCGCTGCAGCTTTATCGAGCGAAAACGAAATTGCTCAACTTCGGGAAGAGAACGAAACTCTTCAAAGGAATTTTAACTTCTCCGAAGGTCGAGTAGCTCAAATGGACAATGTAATACTAGCAGAGCGAAGGGCTAGGCAAAGCTTGGAGGCTGCGAAGAAAGAGCTCGAAGCAGAAAGAATTGTGCTTCGAGCGGAGATTGAAAGACTGCGGACAGAGGATGCTGCGAAGGGGTCCGAACTTGTAATGCTACAAGAAGAGGCTGGTCAACTCCGAACTCAAAAGAATGCTTTGACTACGGAGAACGCTAGAATCTCCGGAGTTTTAGCTGAAACAACTTCGGCCAAAGATGTGCTTATTGAGGAAAGGCTTAAGTCTGAGAAGGTGGCTTCGGAGGTCATCGAACAGATGTTAGGTGTCTTGGAGTACTTCGGTACTACTGGATCACTACCTTCGGATGACAATGTGACTCTGCTGCGCCGGTTAAAAAGGATCCAAGGAGCAGCGAAGCAAATGAAGACGGCAGGCATGCGTTATGGAGAACTCTCCGGACAAGTGTCTGCCCTTGGATTACTTCGTTACTACGAGGATTTGGGCCGAGTAATTACTCCGAGCGCAGAGGGCTCCATCACCTTCGACGACGCAAGACTTCTGACCCCTTCCGAAGGCGTGGCTACTGCTTGGCGAGCCTTCCAGACTTCGTGGAGAGCCAAAGGTCGATCTGCGATCAAGGCTTGGATTGATGAAGGACAACGCCAAAAGCAAGTTCGAAGCCAAGCTTCGAGCAGTCAGCCTCCTCCGAACCCGCAGGTTTAGGATTATTTAGGATTTTTTGATTATGTAAAACTCATGCTTGTAAACATTTATCAATGAAAGTCTTGTTTGTCAAATTTTTAGGCTTTGCCTCTTATGGAAGATATCGAAGTGTTAGAGCTTAACAGCGAACTTCGCTCACTGTGGAACACCTTCGAACTTCTAAAGAGTTATAAGCATCCTCGATTCCTTATTCCTCGGGATGACTCCGGCGTTATTGCGCCTGAAGTAATCAAAGACATATTGTCTTATATCAAAGAGGAAGATAAAGAGATTGACGCAAACACCTCGTCTTCTGAAGACACTAATTGGTCCGAAGACGAAGGTGAAGCCCAAAATAAAAGATCTGAAGATCTTAGAAGCTGGGAAAGAAGCCCCGAGCGGCTTCGAACTTGGGCAGAGCTTCAACAAGAACAGAAGGATTTTAGAGCTTCGAAGGGGAGGAAGAGAGTTAAACGTAAAGTTCTTAGAACTCCCGATGTTGGAACTAGTCGTTCCACCCCTAGCTCTCGGGACCGAAGAGGTCTCCGATTCCTTCTTGGTATAGATACCAATTTTTCATAATGTAATCTGTAAACATATTTGCTTCAATAATGAATGCCGATTTAAAATTGTCTCCATACTTACTAGCCCCTCTTTGGGTATAAGCAACTGCGAACTGTATTCAAAGATGGTTATGCGCAAAGAAAAAACTTCGGAGTACAAACCCTCTGTCATTTTATAAAATATTTTCGACTATTTGTAGTCAGAAGAATGGTAACTTGGTACCTTTGTTTGTTTTTACGAAAGAAATCAATTAAGATAACTTCAAGGACACTTTAGTGTCTTAAGAAATTTGTCACTTTGGACTTATATGAACAGACATTCGGAGCTCATGGCTTAAATGCTGTTTTGCTTTAGCCACCTTCGGCTATTTTTGCAGAAATCTACCAGCCGGAGCTTGGATTTCGCAGAATTTGGCCAACTTGGGCTCTTTTTTGCAGAAGTCTACCAGCCGGAGCTTGGACTTCGCAGAATTTGTAGCCACCTTCGGCTATTTTTTTGCAGAAGTCTACCAGCCGGAGCTTGGACTTCGCAGGATTTGGCCACCTTCGGCTCTTTTTACGGAAGTCTGACAAGCTGCAGCTTGGACTCCGTAGATTTTGGCCACCTTCGGCTCTTTTTACGGAAGTCTACCAGCCGAAGCTTGGACTCCGTAGAATGTGGTATTGGCTCTTTTACGGATGCCTACAAGGTATCAGCTTGGGCTCCGGATGGATTTCAGCCACCACACCGGAGGCTTCGACTTTATGGGTACGAAGTCCGGAAATACAACCCAGCTTGATGACGCTTCCCTCTCGATCGACATCCGTCCCAGCGCGTCCGCTCGGGAAACTAGGAGTGTCAAGGGGAAGGGCAAACCACAGGGTGTATGTTTTATTAATTTAGAGGTGATTACAAGCGAATTACAAGGAGCCCTTATGCGAAGTATCGCTTTAGGTGCTCCGCATGCCAAGTATGTGCTAACTCTTCACCTTCTAAATTAGCTAATTTGAAAGAACCAGGGCGCCCCGAGCGGACGATTAAATATGGACCTTCCCATTTATTTCCTAACTTCCCTGGTGCTATAACGCTTCGTAGAACAAGATGACCCGGCCTTAAGTTGCTGAGCTTAACCTTCGGGTCATACCAAGTCTTCGTCTGCTGATGATACTTTGATAAATTAGCTAAAGCTCGAAGCCTTGTCTCTTCTAACAAATCTAACGAAGCTTGTCTTTCTTCTTCGATGTCTGGTTCGGTGCTGCGAAATGATCCCCCTTTGAGCTCCGTTGGAGTCATAGCTTCATCTCCGAATAGCAGTCTGAACGGAGTAAAACCTGTGGACCTTGTTTGCGTAGTCCGGATGGACCACAGAATCTTCGGAAGCTCTTCGGTCCACAGTCCCTTTGATAGTCCTACTATTCTTCGATTTAGCCCTGATAAGATATTTCCATTGGCTCGCTCAACTGCTCCATTTGACTGAGGATGTCTTACTGCAGCAAAACATAGTTGAATGCCTAGGTCTTCGCAAAACTTCTTGAAGGGTTCTGCGTCGAACTGTGTTCCATTATCAACTGTGAGATATCTAGGCACTCCGAACCGACAAATAATGTTCTTCCAGAAGAATTTCTGTACATTATTCGAAGTGATAGCTGTTAAGGGCTCTGCTTCTACCCACTTAGAAAAATATTCAATGGCTACCACTGCGAACTTTAAATTTCCCTTTGCTAACGGAAAGGGACCAATTAGATCCATACCCCATCTGGCCATAGGCCATACCGGAGCAATGACTTGAAGAGCTGTTGGTGGGCGATGACTCCGTCGACCCATCCACTGGCATCCTTGACAAGTGCGGACCAAGCTCTCCGCATCAGCTGTTATTGTGGGCCAATAAAGCCCCTGGCGAAGTGTTTTTCCTGCCAGAGCTCTAGGGGCTAAATGGCTTCCACAAAGGCCTTCGTGAATTTCTCGAAGAATTTCTTGGCCTTCGGCTTGAGATATACATCGGAGTAGAGGGGAACATACTCCGGCCTTGTATAATATACCGTTGATTAACTGATAGTTTCTTGCTCTGAGCTTTAATCTTGACAATTGGGGCTCTTCGGGCAAATTTGTTCCTCCTTGCAAGAGTTCTATGATTGAATCTTTCCAATCTGCACTAGGAATGCAGAGAATCTCTGCAGAAGCAACTTGTGGCACCGAAGGTATATTGAGCTCCTCATAGAAAGCTTCGTCAGGCACATCCACAGCTCCGGCAGCAGCCTTCGCTAAAATGTCCGCTTGCACGTTTTCAGCTCTTGGTATACTCCGAATGGAAATACCTTTGAAATGTGCTTCGATCTTGCGAATTTCTTCCAAGTACTTTGCAAGCTGTGGATGTCGGACTTGAAAACTTTTGTCTACGTGCCCTGCTACTATCTGAGAATCTGTTTTTATAATTATCCTTGTAGCCCCTAGAGCACGTGCTTTCCGGAGTCCCAATAAAATTCCTTCGTACTCCGCTATATTATTGGTAGACTTAAAGTTGACTCTTGCGGAGTACATTGCTCTTTGTCCTGATGGTGAAATTAATACTGCCCCAATGCCTGCTCCGGATGCTTGGAAAGCCCCATCAGAGTAGATAGTCCAAACTCCGTCATCTGATTTCTCCGGAGTCAACTTCGCAGGTGGAGTCCACTCTGCTACGAAGTCTGCTAGGACTTGAGATTTGATAGCTGTCCTTGCCAGGAAAGATATGCCGAAGGGTGCCAGTTCTACTGCCCACTTTCCAATTCTTCCAGTGGAATCTTTGCTTCGGAGCATATCTCCTAAAGGATACGAAGTTGGTACAATTACATTGTGAGCCAAAAAATAATGTCTTAGCTTCCTCGAAGCCATTATCAGAGCATAGGCGAACTTCTCAAGTTCGGAGTATCTTGTCTTCGCTCCTGACAATGCTTCGGATACAAAATAGACAGGATTTTGGACCAACTTCCCATTGATATCAGCTTCTCTGACAAGGACTGCGCTGACTGCTGAGCCTGTGGCTGCAAGATACAGAAGTAGGGTTTCGTCCGCAATAGGCACCGTAAGTGTAGCAAGATTGCTGAGATAATCTTTAATATCTTCGAAGCTTTTCTGACACTCCGGTGTCCATGCAAAATCTTCGGACCCTTTCAAAGCTTTAAAGATTGGCAAGCTCCTCTCCGCAGACCTTGATAAAAACCTGCTAAGTGCGGCCAGACGTCCGGTCAGCTTTTGCACTTGCTTTACATTCTCCGGAGGAGCCATCTTCTGCAGCGCAGTTATTTGAGTAGGGCTAGCTTCAATTCCCCTGCTTGAAACTAAGTACCCTAACAACTTTCCAGCCTTAGCTCCGAATATACATTTTTCGGGGTTAAGACGGATCCCACATGCCCGAAGGCTATTGAATGTTTCTGCTAAGTCTAGGCTATGTTGGTGCTTTAAAGCACTCTTTATTACAATATCATCCATATAGGCCTCCACATTGCGACCTAGTTGATGACCTAGAGCCTTAGCAACTAATCTTGAAAAAGTAGCCCCGGCATTTCTTAGGCCGAAAGGCATTCTTACATAGCAGAAGACTCCCGAAGGAGTTACAAAGCTCGTCTTGATTTCATCTTCGCGCTTCAACCATATTTGATGATAGCCGGAATACGCGTCGAGGAAGCTTAGTAACTCTGAACCTGCAGTGGAGTCAACTAGTTGATCAATTCGGGGCATGGGGTAGGGGTCACGTGGGCACGCTTTATTCAAAGATGTGAAATCAATGCACATGCGCCACTTCCGGAGGACTTCTTCCTGACGAAGACTGGGTTGGCTAACCATTCTGTATGGGCCACTTCTCTGATAATCCCAGCCTTCAACAGTTTTTCAACTTCGTCCTTAGCTAAAGCGGCTCTCTCTGCGGACATCTTCCGGAGCCCTTGTCGAACAGGCCGGGCTTTCGGGTTTACAAGCAAGCTGTGCTCAATAATATCCCGATCGACTCCGGTGATATCTTCGTCAGACCAAGCGAAGACATCCAAATTTTCTTCTACGACCTTTTCCAAGGAAATTGCAACTTCGAGAGGTAAATCTTTACCAAATTGAAAGTGTATTCTTTACCATCTTTGACAATGACCTTCGTTGCAATCTCTCCTTCGGGACTTGGTCTTGGAAAGACTTCTTCGAAGCTTCGGAGGAGGCTGAAAAAATTTCTCCATTATCTTGGACACTGTTTACTTGCCTCGGATCGAGAGGAGGACCATGACCATATTCTGCCCTCCGAGCTATGGCTTGATCTCCGAAGATTGTCAGAACTCCTGACTGTGTGGGCATCTTCATGCACAAGTAATTGTGATTCGCCACAGCTCCGAACTGATTCAGCATGCCTCGCCCGAAGATGACATTATAAGCATACGGGGCATCCACCACATCAAAGATAACTTCTTCAGTTCGGGCTAGTAAACCTTCTCCGAAGGTTACTTCCAGGCCTATCTGGCCAAGTGCATCTAGCGGAGGTCCTGCGAAGCCTTGCAGAGGACGAGCCGCTGGGAGGAGATGCTTCCGGGAAATGCATAACTGATCGAAGGCTTGCACAAATATGATATCTGCCGAGCTACCTCCGTCAATTAGCACCCTTCGGACTTCTGTTCCTGCAATATCAGCAGTAATAACCAATGGATCTGCATGCGGGAACTTGATACCAGCTGCATCCTCCGCAGAGAAAGATATTGGAACATGAGACCACTCCGGCATTGCAGCTGCAGATGACGAAGTCCCAATGTGGCCTACTTCTCGAACGTACTCTCTTCGCTGTCTCTTGGACATGCTTCCGAGGGTACCTCCTCCGGAGATAGGGAGAACTACTCTCTTCCCTCTATCTTGCCCTTCTTCTTGCTTCGGAGGTGGCATAACATTGGCCACCGGAGGATGCCTTGCAGCATCAAAATTTTCTATCCGCGCCACAGCCTGGACCGGCTCCGAGCGCACTGCTGCTGCTGGACTTCGGTCGGTACTACCTCGACCCGAAGTTCTCTCCAAGTATTCCCCCGAAGGGTAAGAATAGCCTTGCAGGTGTCAGTTGCATGGCTTCGATTCTCTCCATGAATACAGCAAAAAAGGGTCTGGCCCTTGCCGACCGTTTTCCCTGGTGGCCTCCAACCGCTGGACTTGTTCCCCGCAGACTGTGGAGCTCTTGGTGCAAACTTCTGCGGGGGTGCAATGTTTAAGACTTCAGAGCGAGGGTGCTTTTGCCCTCTTCTTCTATCATGTTGCACTTCAGAGACTGGCTCTTGCGGCGGAGCCGAAGTCTTCACCTCTGCTTTAACTTCTGTCAACACTGTCGAAGTAGCAGTAGTCCTCCGAAGCCAACCTTCTTCCGACTTCGAGTACTCCTCGAAGTACGACATCAGCTGTGATACTGTGGTGATGCTCTTCCGATGCAGTTTATCTAGAAGGCCTTTATGACTGACGCCTTCCCGAGCCGCATCAACCACCGAAGATGTGGACAGCCCCCGAATTTGCGACTTCGTGTGAGCGAAGCGCTTGAAGTACTGCCTCAATGTTTCTCCGGGGAGCTGTTTCACTTGGAAAAGGCTTCCTGTTGACATGGGGGGCACGAAGGTGCCCTGAAAGTTACTTATAAACTTCTTCTTCAATTGTGACCATGAAGTGATTGATCCTGGCTTTAAAGACCAGAACCATCTCAACGCCACTCCTTGAAGGGCTAACGGGAAGCACTTCGCCATAGTTTCTCTGTCTCCGCCACTAGCTTCAATTGCTAGGGCATAAGAACGCGCAAACTCACTGGGATCTTCGTCTCCGGTATACTTACAAAGCTTCGAAGCTTTGAACTTCGGATCGAAGCGAACCTTCTGAAGCTCGGGATGCAACGGAGATTCACTGTCGTAAGAGGCGTTCTCCGGGGCTTCGGGATAATCAAGATCGTCGTCTTCATGCACTTCGGGGATAGCTGGGGTGGCTTGAGGGCGAAGCCTGTTCGCAGCCTCTTGCCGCCACCTCGCTACCTCGGCTTGAAGGTTGGCCATTTGAGTGGCCATATCTCCAAGGCTATCTTCATCTCCTCCGGAAGGACCTTCCGGGTCTTGAGAACTGGTATGATCAGTTCGAATCGGAATGGAGGGTGGCAGAGTGGCTCCGTGTGGTCGGAGTATGGAAGGGGTTGGTGGAGAGGTTTCGTATCCTCGAGGGATAGAAGCCCTTGCGGAGTTTGAGGTGGAGGGATAGTCGAAGACCCTCCGACTTCGACTGTGTCGAAGGGTATCTCTCCGGAGATCCGAGAGGACCTCCGAGTGGGATTGCGAGGTGCACTCCGCTTAGGAGGCATGATGCAAGAAATTGGTAGAGAACGAAGTTTTTTGAACTAGGTTCCCCACGGACGGCGCCAACTGTTGGCGTAAAAGATTACGCTAACAGGTTTCTGTAGAAAAGAAACTAACAAACGAAGTGTTTGCGAAGCAAACTGTTCTAAGCCTCCGAAAGGATAATAGCTTAGAATAGTTCGAAAGTGTGTATTGAATCACTTGTGATCGGTCCCTATTACAGGGTGAAATGGGGGGTATTTATAGGCCCAATCATTAAGGAAAAGACCTATTTACCCCTCTATTACAACCGACATTAAGGAAACTATTTGATTTCCTTAATAGGGCTAAAATGGTAAAAGACTAATCTAATAAGAAAGAAGATAAGTCTTCCATCGTAGCTGGCAGAAAAGATCTTGAAAAGCTTTGGTTCGAAGACATACTTCGAACCAGTGTCTGTCTTCGGGCTTCGAACCGCGTTCCGAGCATCTTCGAAGAAAGTCTTCGGACAATCTTCGAACTAGTTGGCTGTCTTCATGCTGCTTTAGCATAACCCCGAAGATGAGATATTTTCCCCCAACAGAAGTGTTTAGACCACGAACAATCCTAAGTGGCTATGGGAGAAGTCCATGAAGGACTTTGCGGCACTCATCAGTTGGCCCAAAAAATGAGTGGATGCTCAAAGAGCGGGTTTATATTGGCCGACTATGACTGAAGATTGTTTCAAGTACTATAGAGGGTGTGAAGCATGTTAGAAGTTTGGCAATATTCAGTTGGCTCCTGCCTCATTACTCAACCCTATTGTCAAGCCATGGCCATTTTGAGGTTGGGGTTTAGACTTCATCGGCAGATTCACCCTCCTTCCTCAAAAGGGCATCGGTTCGTGTTGATGGCGATAGATTACTTCACTAAATGGACCAGAGGCCATGCCTCTCAGGATATGACTCACAATGAGGTACGGGATTTTATTTGAAGCACATCATACATAGATTTGGCTTCCTCAGACTCTTACCACAGATCAAGGTAGTTCATTTGTTTTCTGGAGAAGTGAGGGACTTCGCCGAATATTATCGTATTAAGTTGATAAACTCTTCACCTTACTATGCTCAGGCCAATGGTCAGGCCGAGTCTAGTAATAAAACTGTGATTAAGCTCATTAAAAAGAAAATTGAAGAGTTCCCTAAAAGGTGGCATGAAGTGCTTTCCGAGGCGCTATGGGCTTGTAGAATTGCAAAGCACGGTGCTACCAAAGTCAGTCCATATGAGTTGTGTATGGACAAGAGGCCGTTCTGCCCGTGGAGGTAGATCTCGGCTCCTTAAGAGTGTTAAAGCAAGATGGCTTATCGGTCAGTGAGTATGAGACTCTTTTGAAGGATATCTAGAGGAAGTGACCGATAAGAGACTAAGGGCTTTAGAAGCCATAGAAGTAGACAAGAAGAGATTAGCTAAAGACTAAATAAGAAGGTCAAACCAAAATCGTTTCAAGTAGGAGATTGGTTTGGAATACGATTTTACCCTTAGGCACGAAGAGTCCCAGATTTGGTAAATGGTCACCTAGTTGGTAAGGTCCTTTTAAGATAGCCGAAATCGCTCCTAGCAATGCATATGTGTTGGAATATCTGCAAGGAGAGTGGTTTCGAAGAGCTTTGAATGGTAGGTACTTGAAAAAGGTATTTCCCAAGTGTGTGGCAAACATCATAAAGAGTGTCGAAAAGCCGATATGGATGGTATCGTCTTCAGCTCGTTGTGCTTTTAGTTCACTCAGTTCACTAAAAGGCAGGGGGGCATGTGTTGATAGCAAAAAATGGCATTAATGGATAGATTGTCAAAATATCAAGTTTGGTGATTTGGGCCGAAAATACACATGTCCAGGGTCAGACCGAAGCCCTACAGGGCCGAAGGTCCATTGGGACATGGGCTCCGAAAGCCTCTAGCCAGCCCACGGCCTTCGACTAGGAAGCCTTCGGAGGCCCACGCCGCCGAAGCTTCGGCCCGAGGAGCAGGCTTCGACGGGCCTGGTAGGAGCCCACTTCGACAGAGACAGAGTTGGATACAATTCCGGCTAAGTTTTTTAATCTCTATCCAAGCTGAAATATAGCAGATTAGATCAGAAGTTTGGCCCTATAAATAGAGAGGCGAGGCCAGCTTAGAGGCCCCCCCAACACACAAATCAAACCAAAGCCCTAGCTTTGATCGTATTTACTTTACCTTTATTTTCCTGTACCTCTTTGTGGGTTTGCTTGGAAGCCCTCCGTCGGCCACTTCAAATAGTGGTAACCCTTGTACTTCGCTTTTGAAGTATCCGTTAATCTACGTAATAGATTGCTATCGCCTTGTTACTTCGTCTGTGAAGTAGCTGCTAATCTGCATAACAGATTGCTACCTTCGCTACTAGTGCAACACTTAGCAGAATTCGGTCCTCAGGCCGAATTTGTACTTCGAACTCTCTTTGTTGCAGGTTCCCAAGTTCGGAGCTACTTCGTCGGAGGTGTCCGGAGCTGAGAGATCGGTTTCGGAGGTCTCCAGGACACCCTTCGGCGAGACTGCAGGCCCGACGAGAGGTTTCGCCAGCACACTTCATCACAATAGGCTTCGCCACGATCGCACTCCGCACTGGAACGAAGTTACACCCTGCGTGGCCCTCGCGTCATTATTTTGTAATTTGCTGTATCAGAGACCTCACGCCGAACCCGCTGTTCGGAGGGATCGTCGCGTCCATATCCTTTGGAGTCCATCTTCGGCG
>JAAALK010000081.1:53647103-53678341 GCA_019279435.1 Zizania palustris
GTGGCCCATGTTCCTGCATGTGGACTGCTGAGGCAGCAGTTTCACAGTTCCGGCCGACCATTCACATCTGCATGCAAGGTATTTGATGATTAGTGCTCGAGATGCAAGGATTGGTTAGTGGGGCCCACGTTGCATAGAGTCATGATGAGCCTATTCAAGCTGTACTAGTACGTAGTCATCAAGTAGTCTGAATCTCAAAAAAACACACTAAACAGTAATATGTGTTGGCGTAAAAGATTACGCAAACAAGTTTCTGAAGATTAGAAACTAACAAACGAAGTGTTTGTGAAGTAAACTATTCCAAGCCTCCGAAAGGATAATAGCTTAAAATAGTTTGAAAGTGCGTATTGAATAACTTGTATTCCGTCTGTATTACAGGGTAAAACGGGAGGTATTTATAGGCCCAAACATTAAGGAAAAGACCCTTTTACCCCTCTGTTACAACCGACATAGTGGAAACTATTCAGAACCCTTAATAGGGCTAAAATGGTAAAAGACTAATCTAATGAGAAAGAAGATAAGTCTTCCATCTTAGCTGGCAGAGAAGCTCTCAGAAGAGTCCAAGTTCGAAGATATACTCCGAACTCGAGTCCTTCATCATACTTCGAACTTGATTCAATGCATTCCCGAAGTTATATACTGGAAATCTTTGACTTAATCACCAGCCTTTGTCCTGTTACTGTAATAACCCTGAAGATGGAATATTTTCCCCCAACAATATGTCTTTTCAATCTTTGTGCATCTGCGGTATTGTTTTTTATAGATATTTTGTGTTCAATCTAATATTTATCTGCATTTTATAATCATATTCAGATTGCACATTGAATATCCATTGATAAATTTGTGAGATCATTTTATTTGTTGCATTGATATTGACTAGATTAAATGCGTTAAATATTGCGCTCTCTCATATATGTGAAATGTCTGTGAAATTGGGGATGATCTGCAAATGCTTGATGGATTCTCTGTGATTTGATGAAACTTTTGTGTGGAATTTATTTGCTTGGTGAGTAATCTTCACCCGCCTTTAAATATTGTGGTGGTGTCTTTTTGATTAGGACACCAGTCGTTTTTAGGCTAGATTATTTTTGAGCTTGTGATTTGTTTTGGATTTGCTGATTGTCTGTTAAGGTGCGTTGGGTGTTGGGAGAAGGCCATCGATTTGAAAGAATTTTGAGACGCCCATTCTCCCCCCTATGGTAACTACTCTCGGTTCTACAACCCCGTCAAAGACCAGACGAAGACCCCGATGGAGGCCCAAGGCCTCCAAGGGTGGCTCCGAAGGAAGCCACAACAGAGGCTCGGCGTGGGGCCCTCTGAACCTCGGTGGCCTCCGGACGGTAAACACTAAAGTGAGGACGTGACAGCTACAGTGCTGAGTGGCTAATGTTGAATGGGACATGAGGGCCCTATAGCAGTCAGGTCATGACTAAGCATACAACTGGGCCATACATGCGCCGTCACTCCTACCATATGTAGCTCTACACAGGAGGGTGTGTAAAACTGGTACCGTCGTACCCCTACTAAGATAGGAGTACAGGGTCTATAACGATGTATGTAACTTGGGGGTAAAAGGCTATTTGCCCTGCAAGGGTCCCTCCTATAAATACCTTCCCCCTGTGTTGCAGAAGGATTATACTTTCTCGGAGAAAGGAATACAACTTGGCAGCAGAGTTAGTATCCTTCTCAGAGGCTCTACCCAAAGGAAACCCATCCACTTAGCCTAATCCACTCAAACCTCTTGATGTAATCCTTTACACCAACATTATATATTATGAGTCTTCAAGATGCACACGTTTATAACATTAGTACTAAGAAATAATGACTAAATGATTTGAATCCTACCTATGTCTGGCATTGTCGTTTAGGTCATATAAATTAGAAGCGTGTGCAGAAGCTCCATAGTGATGGACTTTTGGAGTCATTTGTTTTTTAATCATATGACACATGCGAGACTTTCTTACATGGCAAAATGACAAAGACACCTTTCACTAGATAGAGTGAGAGGGTGAGTGAGCTATTGGCCATCGTACATACTGATGTGTGTGGTCCAATGAGTCACACGCCTAGGAATGGCTTTCAGTACTTTATCACTTTTACCAATGACTTTAGTAGATATGGCTATGTCTACTTGTTGAGGCATAAGTGGGAATCCTTCGAAAAGTTCAAGGAGTTTCAAAATGAAGTACAAAATCATAAGGGCAAGACAATTAAATTTCTACGATCTAATCCTGGAGGTGAATATTTGAGCCATGAGTTTAGTGATCATCTGAAGTAGTGTGGAATTATTCCACAACTGACTCCACACGGCATGCCCCAATGGAATGGGGTGTCCGAGCGGAGAAACCACATTGTATTGGATATGGTGTGGTCCATGATGAGTCACACTGATCTTCCATTATCCTTTTGGGGTCACGCTCTCGAAACCATTACTTTCACGATAAATAGAGTTCCATCTAAGTCAGTCTAGAGGCGTCCCAGTTTGTATTTTCTAAAGATTTGAGGATGTGAGGCATATGTGAAACGTATGACATCTGACAAGCTCAGTCCTAAGTATGACTAAGTGCTTCTTTGTGGGATATCCTAGGGAAACCAAAGGATACTATTTCTATAATAGAGAGGAGGGCAAAGTGTTTGTCTCTTGGAATGGTTTATTCCTTGAGAAAGAGTTTCTCTCAAATGGAGTTAGTGGGAGGACGGTGCATCTCGAAGAGGTTCGAGAGCCGTTGTAAGGTTTTCCAGATCCCATTGAACAACAACAGGATGAGCAAGGTGTTGCAGAACCTATTGTGCATGCGCCGACCCCACAGAGCTTTGAGAGGGTTAGCCATGCGCTAGAGATTTTCATGTTTTTGACCACCGGGAATCGTGACGTGTTGTTGTTGGACAACGATGAGCCCAAGACCTATGCGGAAGTAGTGATGGGACCAGACTTTGAGAAATGGCTTGGAGCCATTGGATCTGAGTTGGAGTCCATGCGAGAAAACCAAGTCTGGAACTTGGTCAATCCACCCGATGGTGTAAAAACCATTGAGTGTAAATGGATCTTCAAGAAAAAGATAGACGTTGATGGAAATGTTCACATCTATAAGGCACGATTCATGGCAAAAGGTTTTAGATAGATTCAAGGTGTTGATTATGATGAAACATATTCGTCCATCGCTATGCATAAGTTTATTTGGATCATCCTAGCAATTGCTGCATTTTATAATTATAAGATATGTCAAATAGATGTCAAGATGGCTTTCCTGAATGGGAACCTAAGTGAGGATGTGTACATGACACAGTCAGAAGGTCTGGATGATCTGGAAAGTGCTGGGAAGGTTTGTAAGTTGTAGAATTCTATTTATGGACTAGAGCAAGCTTCTCTGAGTTGGAAACTTTGCTTTGATGAAGTAGTCAAAGGGTTTGGCTTCATCAAGAATGAAGAAGAACCTTGTGTTTACAAGAAGGCTAGTGAGAGCTCACATGTGTTTCTAGTCTTATATGTGGTTGACATATTATTGATCGGAAATGACATTCCTTTATTAAATGTTGTCAAGACTTCACTGAAAAATAGTTTTTCAATGAAAGATCTTGGAGAGGCGGCATACATTTTGGGAATTAAGATCTATAGAGATAGATCAAAGTGGCTAATTGGATTAAGCTAGAGCATGTACATTAATAAGGTTTTGAAACAGTTGAAAATGCAGAATTCCAAGAAGGGTTTTCTACCAATCTACCATAGACTCCTCTCCTCCCTTTCTTGATCTCAATTGTTGATGTCGAGGATTTCCCGTCTATCACATACGGTGCTAGCACACTACCGTGGGAGGTACTCCATCCCTGTATGTGTGGATACTGTGGAGGCGTTGCTTAAATAGCCACACTTGTGGACTTCTTCACGTGAACAACTACGTCATCTTAACCAATCGAATTGGTGAGGACCGGCCAGGACAAAGCGATGATAGGCTTGATGCTCTACTCTGACATCTTCTTTCGCTGCACCTAGCGCGTCTCCTGCTAGAAGGTAATGATCTATGATCTCACACGTGCATGGATCTTGTGCTTAGGGTGGAAATTTTGAATTTGCCGGCTAGCGTAGCTCCCCTATTCCCCAACACTAGCCTCATCGTCCCTTGCGGCTATGGAGTTAGCCGAGAGTGCTACAAATTCTGTAGCAGACTGGACTGAGTATCGGGGTGATACGTCAGACCTTGTAATGGTTCTTGGGATATAGTGCCATCAATGGTCTTCTTGATCAGTTCGTGGAGGGTGTTGACCATTGTTCTAGATTGATTGCTGAGCGCGTGGTGAAGTGTGTTGTCGACAATCTCCTGGAAACCGACATGTGGGCTTTCTGTTGGCTGATTGGTCTCCATGGCCATCGCTGGTCTTGGAAACAGATCCCATAAGATGGGACCTGCCCTAGTAATCCTGTAGGCTTGCAGGAAATAGCTCCTAGAAAGCGCCAATGTGTCTTTGTAACTCCATCCTCCGTTCCTCAGTCAAAGTCTCCATGGTGATCGGAATGATGTTGTCGTCATTGAGTTCACCCGCCATGGATGGATTGCTGAAGTATGGTCCCACCGAGCGTGCCAAAAAGCATGTTGGTGTGTTTTTAGTCACACTTTGACACACGCATGGCCTGGGAGATCTGCTTAACTCCAATACAGGTCTTACGTTCTTAGAAAAAGGGGTTCAAGGCATGCCAATCAGTTTCACCCCGCAACTGATTAGGAAATAGGAAAATATAATCAATAGCATAGCCTATCGGCTATCGAGACGATGACCGTGATGAGGATGGGATATTCATGGAATATCATGTCAATCGGCCATAAGGGCGATGACTAGGGGTGAAGCAATCAGGCGAGCATGCCCTCGACCGATAAGATGGGTAGTTTTACCACATAGGCCGATGAGCGCTTTTTCGATGGCAAATAAGATGTGATGTTGAATTGAAGATAACCAATCGGCTTGTATTCCGACAGATATAAATAAAATATGCTACATAACATATCTATATCATGAAAATCATCCCAATAATTAGATCGGACCTAACCAAGATAGTAGTTGTTGGGGGAAATAGTTTTTCCCTTGAACAAGGGTCAAATGACGTCAACCTCCGAAGGACTTGTGCTCATATTCTACTAGCTAACGAAGCCCAAAGACGGACTCTGGAGCCCTCCATCCCAGATTACTCCAAGTGCCGCAAAGAATTACTCGATTGAAGGCCAAGCCTCTGGGCTCCCCCCAGAGCCAGGCACTCCGGGACTCCTCCGGGACCCCTCCGGAACCAAATGCTCCAGGCCCCCTTTGGAGCCAAGCCTCCAGGACCCCTCCGGGCCCTCCCTAAAGCCTCTTCGGAGCCCTCTTCGGAGGCCTCTTTGGAGTCCACTCCAGGACCCCTTCGAAGCCCCCTCAATAAGGTCCGACCGAGACCCTCCGATAGGTGCTCCGGTCCAGAAGATGAAGAAATATCACAGTACCACTATAGTGGAAAAGACATACCAGGGGTCCCTACCGCTGGTATGCCATATACCTACTCCTGAAGTGATGTATATCCACCACGTCTATAAAGCTATATGTATAGTAGCCTAGCCTTTTTCCCCTCTTATCCCTATAAAGCCTATGAAATGTAAGGGGTAATTGGGTCTTTTCCTTTGGCCTGCGAGCCTATAAAAGCTGGGCCTTGCCCTTGTAACAAGGACACACAAGATAGAGGCAAAATTATGCCAAATCCACTGTAAACTAGACGTAGGGTTATTATCCCTCTTAGGTGGCTCGAACCAGTATAAAACCCTCTCCCTCTGTGAGAACCCTTCGAGGTTCATATCCTATATTCTACAACTTCTCATAGAAACCTTTTTGTAACTAACACAATTGTTAGAATAGTTGGCGCTGTCCGTGGGAACCCTAATACTAAAAAGCTAGCGTCTCTGCCACCACTCGTGCCTCGGAGTACACCTTTCGGCAAGGTGCTTTGGGCACTCGTCGAAGGCCTTGGGAGCCCTAGGGTCTACGAGGCAATCTCCCTTCAACCACGCGAAGCCGCTCGATCTTTGGACCCAGTCAAGTTTCCAAAGGTATATACACTAACTGAAGCCTTGCTTCGTTCTATTAAAAATTGAAGCCTTGCTTCGTTCTATTAAAAACCGAAGCCTTGCTTCGTTCTATTGAAAACCAAAGCCTTGCTTCACTTTATTAAAAACCGAAGCTTTACTGTGTCCATATTAAGACTCGAAGTCAATGCTGTGTTCTATTAAGAACCGAGGTTACCGCTTCATATTAATAAGGACCAAAGCACTGCTTTGACCTATTTAAAACCGAAGCGCTACTTCCAAGGCTACACAACGTCTTTGGGCCCATAGCAGTGGGATAAATGACTCTAGGCCATCGGCCTGATGCGTCCAGGAATCCCGGGTCCCATACCCAGAGCATCCTAGGGTCGTAGGTGACCCAGGGTCGAAGGTGGCCCAGAGTCGAAGGTGGTTCAGAGTCGAAGGTGGCTTACACTATCACAGGTTCAGTGAATCCACACCATTCTCATTCCAAAATCAAGCTCAGAAGCCTTGCTTCACCATCTAAACACACTTCGAAGCCTTGCTTCGCATGTCAAAATTTAAGATCTATTGCGAATTAAGAATTTACAAGCCTTGCTTCGCTTAATTCAAATAATTCTTCGAAGTCATGCTTCGTTTCAAATCCGAGTGTTCGACGCCCAAGAAAGGCTTCCAAACGATACAACGTGATTATTCGAAGCAGCCCTAGGCACACCCATCCGCATTTTATAATTGCACGCACCGGCAATGCCCAAGTCCCTAACCGCCACATGCAAGGGGGGACCGAGGTATATGTATGCAAAGTGTGCGAATGAAATGTGCTATATGAGCATACGAAGCACGCAATGCATGCGAAGTATACGAACAAAGTGTGTGTATACAACGGAGTTTACCTACACAAGGTACAAGCAAAATAATTTCCATTCATTGAATGCCAAGTATAAATACGAAGTACACTTACAAGTACACTTCGAAAGCAAAAATACTACGAGTAATCTGTATCTAAGCCTAAGAAAAAGCAGGCCCGAGGCCCCGACAGACTCGACCCTCGTATGCTCTTCTTCCGGGTAGGGCCCCCTTGGCTAGACGAAGCCCCGTCGGAGCCAGACCTCCCGTGGCTGGACCGTCCATGCTTCATGACCCGTAGAACTCGTCTTTCTTCTTGCAGGTCGGCCCAAGTCCAAAGAGCAGGTGGTGTTGCATCGAAGGCAGAAAAGTTTAAGGCTTCGTCACCTTGTAAAACTGTACCCAAAGACTGCACCCCTTCGCCACTTAAGTCTACCTCAAAACAGATTAAGTCTAGAGAGGAAGAATGACTCCGAAGGGGCTCCGTCTTCACAAAGGTTAACAGATCATGGGCTACTTTGGGAATAACTTCGCCCCTAGGACCCCTCGGAAGTTTGAACCAAGAGGGGCCTTCGGACCTAGCTACCTCGAGCACTACCCAATGCTAGCGAAGCTCTTCTGAATCATCGAGCACTTCGAATTAAACATCTGAAGGTTGAGCCTGGGCATGTACAAAATACCCCCGTATTTATATTAAAAAATTGACAAGTCATTTTATAGGCCTATATCTAAGAATTACAAAGGAGCCTAAGGAGATCTACACCTTCAGTGGAGGAGGGTTCGATGCTGAAGGCCGAGCTGGCATGCCCTATGCCCCAGCTCGGCATAAGCGGGTGGCTTGTTGAAGCTCGAGGACTGCTTCACACCCTTGTGCCTTCCAAGGTTCTTGAAGCCTGCACCACGCTCCGCAGACTGTTGAGGCAGGCGAATCAGGTGAGGGCCTCTAAAGGCCACCGGTGTGACCAAGGTCGCTGCTTTGAGGTGATTGCACCCCGCTTCATGGAGAAGCCGCAACACCCCTTGGCCAGCCACCCGTCCGGCCATCAACCTAAAGCCCGACAGTGACTCCTTCATCGTCGCTGCGGCCATTTGGAGAAATTTGAGGCAATCACCAATTAGATCTTGACTATTGAAGTCTAGAGCCTGGCACTAGGTCCCCAAATGCTCCCAGACTTCGGTTAGAGTTGAGGTGGCCTTATCAACCCCTCAGACCATGAAGCCTTCTAGAGCTTTGCTGGTGGCGTGAAGATCAGAGTTCTCCGCCGCCAGCTTTGCATTGGCCTCCTCCAAAGACCGAAGCGCTTCCCGAAGCTTCTCCATCTCCAAATCCATTTTCTCTAGTGCTTCGTTTGCCCTGGTTGCCTCGGACTTCGCCGCCTCAGCCACCGCCTTGGACTTCACTGCCTCAGCAGCCGCCTCGGCATACTTATGTCTTTCAATGGCCTCCGAAGCCTAGCACCGAAGGGTTTCATATCCCTCTGCCAGGGAGTCTTCCCAGCAGCCCACGAAGATGGCTACCGCTTGAGTTAGTGTGAAGACCTAGCAATATTCAAGAAGTCTTTAATATTAAGAAGAGATAAGTGTCGCACGAACCCTGTGTGGAGCCTTGTTCACCTGAAGGATGGATTCGCTAGCATTTATAAAGAGGTCTCAGTGGCTATTGTAGCTGAGCTGTGCCACTAAGTCCCTCGTCGCCAAAGCCACGCTGCCATCATAGAAGACGTCGACGGCCACCTCTGTCGTAGGCCCCTCGGGACCAGGGGCCGAATTACGGGCGCCGGGAACATGGGCACCTCTGGAGCAGTGCTCCGGTCTACTACGTTTACCTCTTCGTCCAGATGTTCTCGAGGGGTCCCTCCGCCGCGGTTGCCCCCTCGTCTTCTTCGGACGTAGAGTACTCTTCAGACCTGGAACTGTTGCTGCCTCTGTTGCTGTCGGAGGTCCCCTCCACATATGCAACTGCAGCCCTCGCATCATCGCCAACACTTGAGAAGAAATACAAGTCAATACATACAAGTATAAGAAGAAGCATGATCCAAGCATTTACCTCCACCAGCTTCCTCCTGCTCGAAGAAATGTCTTGGAATGCCACGGGATCAAGGTGTCTCCCCCGGTCCCTCTGTTGGGCTGGCTGGGTCCTAGGCTCCACGTTTGAGGGGTCTCCCACAAAGCCTCCAGCGTCAACACTTTGGTCACCGCCGTAGCCTCCGGTGCCAGCACTTCGGTCGCTGCAGCGGGGGCATTCTCCGGCTCCCCTCCGGCAGCGAGGTTTGGGGATGCTTGCTCCGTCACGCTAGGGGATTCGGCCGCTAAGGGCTCCGAGCGAACCCTTGAAGATTCTATAGACTTCGAGGCCTCAAGCTCCTCATCATTCGCCCTCTTCCTCTTCGAACCACTCGCTGATGGGGCTGAGTCGGTGAAGTCCGGAAGTGTTTGGACCACCCTCGACACCGAGCCAGGTCCTCCATACTATGTTCCATCTTTCCCAAGACCCCACCAAGGCAAGCGTCCGGGACTACTCGTCTGGTGTCGGAGGTCCCACGACATGTTCAACCGCAACTATGGCTTCCTCCGAAGGTCGTACCTCGCACGCATCTTCATCAGAAAATCTAAGTCAACACAAGCTAAATTTCAACAAGTACGAAGACAAAGAGCTCGAAGCCTTACCAAGATGCTCCACTGATACATCCCTCAGACTGTTTGGGTCCAAAGCCTGAAATAAGTTTTCCGGCCAAGAGTATGCGAGGGTGCTAAGGCGAATGGTGATAAACTCCTCGGCTAAGTCCTACATACTCATCTTCATTGCCACCTTTCGCAGCAACAAGATCCTCGACCGAAGTGTCTCAGAGTGTGACTCCACTTCGGCTTGGCGGTGGTATGAAATGAGCACGTTGGTACTCTGAAGAGGGGAGTCCATGCCCACCGAAGCATAGAACTACTCCTGGTCCCACCTCGAGTACCACTTGTTGTTGATTGCCCTGGCCGAGAAGTCATTCAAGAACTCCTTGTGGAGCTGGAAGTTGGCACTCCTGAAGTTGGCGTCATGAAAGGCGACGAAGACATCTGCTCGCCCTTCGCATCCTTCGGCTCTCATGGCCCACTCGAAGATCGCGAGCCTCGCCACGGCGTTCGGAGACAGCATGTATACCACAGGTATCCTGAGCCCTACCTTGAAGAAGGCCTCGATGACTACGACTTCATTAGGCCGAGGCCTCGGGATGGTTTCTATATTCGTGGGTACCCAAAGGAGGATGTCTTCGGAAATATTCCCTTCGCAGATTCACCGAATGGACTCCTCCATTGAAGCTGAAGCTCGCAACTCCAAGGTCTACTCGAACTTGTCTGACGGTGACCGGAGGTCTGTCGGCTCGAGACGCTTCGCTGCAGGCTTCGCCGCCGCCGCCGCTTGGGCTTGTACCGAGCTCGAGCCCCCACCCAAAGCCTAAGCTTTCTTCGACGAAGCCTTCTTTGGCATCTTGCGAGGGGCTCCAACAAGAAGGGTGCTAAGGGGCTCCGGAGTGAAGTGCGCACTGAGGAGCCATGCTGAAGAGCGTGGGCCTCATGGCTTCAGATGTGATGAGTCATTTTCAACAAAAGTCAAAGAGGACATGAAGAGAGGAGAAGACATGTTGTGTCTAGGCCGCATGTGACTCAGGTACACGGGTAGCGAGCGACTGTCGGGTAGAGGAGCTATGAAGTCGGGCTGGCCCAGTCCGGGTACATGGGCTAGGAGCAGCAGAGGATCCACTGGGCTGTTGACCAGGATTGACTCAGGTACACAGGCGGCGAGCGATTGCCGGGCTGAGAGAGATGCGGAATCGGGCCAACCCAATCCGGGTACCTGGTGCAAAGTCGGTGGACACTTTGTCAGTTTCGACGCAAAACTGATGACCGCTGATCTTGGATCAGACCGTCCTAGAGCAAAGCCGTAGTCGCTACGAAAGCTCCGCCTCCAGATAAGTCATCTGTAAATAGGAGTTTACTATTTTGTCCTTAGGCCCACAGTCAGTCAGTCGAGTCTGTAAAAATATCCTAAGGGAAGTTCAGTCTTTTTCATTTATTTCAGCATCTGTAAAAAACCCTAAGGGTCTTTTAGTATTTTCCTAGGCTATTGGGCTGCCTATAAATAGGGCCTCAATCCCTAGGGTTAGGGTTACCCTTTCAGAAATCACTTTACTAATTCCAAAAGATTGGGTCATTTTTATTCGGGTGATCTTCCGCCGCCGCCACACCTCATTGCATGCACGTTAGAATCTGCAACACAGGCACGTTGAGAAATCGCATATTCAGTTCTTATTCTTCCTGTCTCTCGAATCGTGCATTGCTGTGATCATGTGATCTCGTTTTGCGTGTTTCTGTGTGCGAATGGATTAGTATATGTTATTTCGTTCTTGTGCGTCTGAGAGATTTTTTATCATCGACTGGTTTGATTGCTTCTTTGTGCGTCGGCTTGTGACTAAATGACTAGCTTGTAGCTGCAGCATTTTTTAGTCATCGAGGTTCTTCGAGTTTCGGCTGGGTAGTACTAGTTGTCTCGTGTTTCATGTAGTAGCAGTTGTCTGAGTGCCTTGCAACAGCTAAGCGTTAGCTTCTAAGAGAAACTAGTTTTTGCTTGTGCTCATTGGTCACATCGCTAGCCCTGTAGACCGATTTCTTTTTCATCTAGCCTGCAGCAGTGGTCCTCTTTCGCCTGGTATCGCTGCCGTAGCTGATAGTAGCTAGGTGTAGCTGTAGTCCCTACAACTTGGCTCTTGTCTAGGTGCGAAGTGTGTGATCAGGCAAGATTCTGTAAAAGAAATCATTATTTTCTGCGTTGCTAGGCTACAGGCTTCGAGCCCCAGCACGAAAATTATTTTGAGCGAAGTGTGTGGGAAGCTATTTTTTCGGAGTTTTCAGTGTTTAGAGCTAGAGTGTGGGTCTTACACTTTCTGTTCTTCAAAGTTGCATGTGCTTCGAAGCTTAGGCTTCGGTATTTGTTTTGGTTCAAAGTCCTTCTTTCCGAAGGTGTGGTCGCAGGCTTCGGCCACATTCACTTCGGGGTTCGCAAGGAAGCCTGCAGAAAATTGTTTCGTGCGAAGCTACGTCGTCCAGGCATTTAGCCTTCGTTTGTTCAGGCTTCAGGAGTAGGCTTTGGGCTTCGCAGTCCCACCTCGAAGTGTTGACGCAGTAGACCTCACTGACGAAGTCAATCTTTGAAGTTTGCCTGTTGGCTTCGACGTCTTTTGCTGTGAACTCTGAAGCTAGATCATTTTAGGTTTTGTTGATCTGTTCATTTTTCCCGGCTAAGTCTGTTGAGGTGCGTTGAGTGTTGGGAGCATGCCAATTATTCGAAAGAATTTTTTAGGCGGCCATTCACCCCCCCTCTGGTCGCTACTTTCGGTCCTACAAGTGGTATCAGAGCATGGTTAGGGTTTTTCCATACCTTAACCGGTTCTAAACCCCATTAGTGATCATGACGTCTCCTGGAAAGGTCCCGTCCTTGGAAGCTTATGGCTACAATTATTGGAAGACTCGCATGCGAGCCTATCTCATGAGCCAAAGCTCGGACATCTGGGACATTTGTATTCACGCTACTTTCACAGTGTTGCCTGTTGCTGAGCGTAATTCTCCAGATATTATCGCCCAACATCAGAACAACAACAAAGCGGTGAATATTTTGTTTTCTGGTTTTGGTCCCACTGAATTTGAGCGTGTGAGCCATCTCACCACTGCTAGAGAGATCTGGGCTACCCTCCAGGCACACCATGAGGGGACAGCCCAGGTCAAGGCTAGCCTCTACCAGACCTACCGGCGTGAATATGAGAATTTCACACAGAAGCCGGGTGAATCTGTTGAAGCATTGTTTGGTCATTTTCAATCGATCATAAACAAGCTTCGTGACAACAAGGCTGAGGGTGTTCAGTTATTCTCAGATCATGAGCAGGCGCTCAAGGTTCTCCATACCTTGGACCCTAAGATCTGGGAGATCAAGGTATCCTCTATCATTGAGAGCACATCTTATGATACCTTGACAATTTCTGAGTTGTTTAGCAAGATGAAGGCCACTTAGGTTTATACCCGGTTGAGATCAAATCTCACTGGCTCTGGATCAAAGACCTTGGCCCTTGCTACACCTTCTACTGACCCCTCCTCTGTGAGTTGTGCTGGGTTCTCTTTGATGTCTATCACTAAGGACCAGCTCGAGTCATTAGGAGATGATTACCTGTGTCTTTTTAACAACCGAGTGCATCGTGTTTATGACAAGAGAATGTTCAAAAGACACGACATGAAATCTGGGTGCTTTGAGTGTGGTGACCCAGGACACTTCATTGCCGACTGCCCCAAGCGCAATGGTCACAAGAAGGGCACCGGTGGTGTCTTCCACGACTCCGGCAAGCACGACAACTCCTCCTTCACCAAGGGCAAGCCAAAGACCAGATTCTTCAGAAAGGCCCTGAAGGACTACCGGCGAGAGAACAAGAAGCGCGACAAGGCCTTCTTCACAGAGATGGAGAAGAGCTACTCCAAGCGGTCAACGTCTTCTTCCTCTTCATCGAGCTCAAGCGATGAGGAGATTGTCATCAGGAAGGGGAAGGACAAGGATGATCCGGCGGGCCTCTGCTTCATGGCCTTCGGGGACAGGCCGAAGAGCCGCTCACATCAACGCCGAAGATCTCGCAAGAGCTTCTGCTCAATGGCTCTTGGGGATAAGGAAGAAAAGGGCTCCTCCGATGACTCTGACGACGACGACAATGAAAAGGTATCATCTTATGAACGTGAAATTGTTGATTTACTTGAAAGCAATCGTCTGGAGTTAAAATATCGGGAAAAACTGCTTAGAGGGGCTAAGAAGAGGATAGATGAACTGGAGAGTGAGCTTGTCGTGGCCAACGACAGAATTAAGAGTCTATCTTCTTCCCCTTGCTTGGGTGATAACAGTGAGTGCCCAAAGTGTGAGGTGCTTCTATGTGACCTGTCGACTCTGAAGTCCAGGTACATAGAAAGGGTTGATGAGAGGGACACTTTGGCCACTGAGCTTGAGAGCGCTCAGCTGGAGCTAAAAGATGCTCATGCCACTGTAATCATGACCTGTGCTGATTGCCCATCTCATCTAGCCAGTCTAGCTGAGCTGAAAGCCAAGGGTGATGAGCATTTGAGCGAGTTGGAGAGAGTTAGAACTGAGTTGGGGCAGGCTAGGCTAGATCTTGAGACACTGTCAGTTTCACCCACTGTCTGCGAGAACTGCTTGTCTCTTAGATTGGAGTTGATTAAGCTGAAAGCCGAGAAGTCTGTCCAGGATGATAGAGAGTGTGAGACCTGCTTGTCTCAGGTGGAGGTACTAGCTTCTCTGAGAGAGGAGTTAGCTGATGTCCAAGATGGGAACTTTTACCTCCGTTCAATCCTGAGTTGGGTGAGTGCCAGAGAGTCACAGCTCGGCATGATGATCCAGCAGTTTAAGAGGCAGGATGGGTTTGGGGTCAGCTACACCTACACCAAGGCTGACTTTGAGAGTGCTATTAGCCGGGCTGTGGAGTGGAGTAAAATGACTCCTGAACAGAAATACCCCAAGACTCACTCCACTGAGTCTTTCCAGGCTAGTCAGCCCAAGGATGGAGTGTTCCAAGAACAGCCCAAAGCTCCACCCAAGAAGCCCATCTGGGTTCTGAAGCCCAAACACCTCTGCACTTCTCTAGACTCTCTTCCTAGACCCTCTCACACCAAGAAGACTGCACCAGACACCACTAAGCCCAAGAACCCCAAGCCTCAACCACATCCCAAGAAGCCCACCTATCACTGTGAGTACTGTCAGAGAGACGAGCATCTTGCGGAGTTTTGCTTCAGGAGGAAGCGGGTTGAGAGAGCAGAGAGAGCTCGTGGTGGCCAGGAGCAGTTCTACCAGCAGGGCGGTAGACTGAGAGTTCCTCGACGCGGGGAGAGGCTGGAGGCCAGGCCACGTCGTGTAGGTGGTGGTAGAGGAGACGACTTTCATTCCCATGCTCCGGATGGTGGTGTTCGAGCCAGCAGAGCTCCAGGCCGTTTTGGTTACGGTCCAGGACCTTGTAGTTGAGGTTTTAGGCAGAACCGAGGACCACACTTTGAGCCGCGTTTTGGTCCAAACTCTTATGATGATTTCTGCTTTCCGTCTTTTGAGCAGATGGCTCGACACTAGTTTAGTTCCTTTGCTAAACCTGGTGCCGGACCATTTGCTCCCCCTTACAACCACTGATTGTGCAGGATCGGGGACTGGAGGGCGTTTGGATCATGGACTCAAGATGCTCTCGACACAAGACGGGACATCGTAGATGGTTCTCCAGTCTCTCTCCCCCGAGCTCCAAGGAATACATCACCTTCGGGGACAATGGTCAAGGGAAGGTACAAGGCATTGGCTCAATTCGCATCTCAGACCATTTCTCTTTGAAGAAAGTTTCTTTGGTTGGAAATTTGAACTTCAATTTGATTTCTGTTTCGCAACTTCTTGAGGATGGTTTGGAGGTTCGCTTTAAGAAGGGCAGTTCTTCTGTGGTTGATTCTAGAGGGTCTTTGATTTGCTAGATCTTACATTTTGGTAAGGTTTTTTGGATTGACTTCTCTAGTTCTTTTGGCCCTTCTCAATGTTTGATTGCTGGATCCTCCTCTGAGCTCTGGAAGTGGCATAGGAGGTTGGGCCATTTGAGTTTTCATCTACTAGTCAGGTTGAGCTCTATGGACCTCATCCGAGGATTGCCCAAGCTTAAGATGGAGAAGGATCTAGTTTGCCATCCCTGTCGTCACGGGAAAATGGTTGCCGCTTCTCACTCACCTGTGACTCAGGTAATGACATCGTATCCGATCGAGCTGTTACACATGGACACTGTCGGTCCAGCTCGGGTACGCTCAGTCGGTGGGAAGTGGTACGCACTTGTGATTGTTGACGATTTTTCTCGATTCTCGTGGGTTTTCTTTTTGGAGTCTAAGGATGAGACTTTTCATTTTGTTCATGACCTGATTTTGAAGCTGAAGAATGAGAACAGTGGTCGGATGCGAGCGATTCACTCTGACAATGGCTCTGAGCTCAAGAACTCTCAGTTCGTTAACTTTTGTAGTGATTAGGGTCTTGACCATCAGTTTTCTGCTCCTTACACTCCCCCATAGAACGACGTTGTGGAATGAAAGAACCGCACGCTAGTCGAGATGGCCAGGATGATACTCGATGAGCACATGACTCCTAGGCGCTTTTGGGTTGAAGCCATGAACACGGCTTGCTATCTGGCCAACCGCATTTTTCTTAGAGCTTACCTAGGTAAGACTTCGTATGAGTTGCGGTTTGGTAGACAGCCCAAGGTGAGCCACTTGCGAGCGTTTGGTTGCAAGTGCTTTGTGCTCAAGAAGGGAGGGCATTTGGACAAGTTTGAGTCTCGTTGCTGGGATGGAGTTTTTCTTGGCTATGCTTTGCATTCTCGAGGCTTCCGTGTTTGGAACCTCGAATTCCAGCAGCTAGTCGAGACTTGCGAGGTTTCTTTTGATGAGTCCTTGCCTTCTTTGACTCCTTCTTTTGAGCTATCTAGAGATGGTGAGCTCGGAGAATCCATCTTTGAAGAAGATGATGACACTCCAGTTGTTGATGAGGGTGGGCCTTCTGCACAGCCTGCAAAACCCATACCCTCTGAGACTTCGACTGAGGACGAGGGCGGACCTCTGATCACTTCTTCCACTTCGATCGAGCCCCCTCAGTTGAGTCCAGAGGTGCCAGCTGCTGACTCCGGTGAGGTGACTTCAGATCATCAGGGATCCCGAGCAGTTCAACGTTCTTCTGTTGACTCTCTTGCTGTGTTTGCTGAATCTGCTTTTGTTGCATCTTTTGAGCCCAGAGACATTTCTCATGCTCTTTCTGATTCGAATTGGATTAATGCTATGCAAGAAGAGCTTGAGAATTTTGTCCGCAATCGGGTTTGGACACTGGTTGAGCTGCCACTCGGATGCAACCCCATAGGCACCAAGTGGGTGTTCAAGAACAAGCAAGGTGAAGATGGGGTTGTGGTGCGCAACAAAGCTCGATTAGTTGCCCAGGGTTTTTGCCAGAAGGAGGGTATTGACTCTGAAGAAACTTTTGCCCCTGTTGCCCGTCTTGAGTCCATTCGCATTCTCTTAGCTTTTGCTGATTCTAAGGGTTTTAAGCTTTTTCAAATGGATGTCAAGAGTGTTTTTCTGAACGGGTACATAAAGGAGGAGGTTTATGTTAGGCAGCCCCCCGGTTTTGAGAACCCTAAGTTTCCTCGAAATGTTTTTAAGCTGCAAAAAGCTTTATACGGTCTGAAGCAAGCCCCCAGGGCTTGGTATGACCGGTTAAAGCATTTTTTGTTGGGGAAGGGCTTTGTGAAGGGTTCTGTGGAAAAAACTCTTTTCTTGCTCAGAGATGCTTCATATTTCTTAGTTGCTCAGATTTACGTGGATGATATTATTTTGCGGTACTACTGATGCTCTTTTGTCCAAGTTTTCTGAGCAGATGCATAGTGAGTTTGAGATGAGCCTCATGGGTGAGCTCAAGTACTTCTTAGGGCTCCAGATCAAGCAGACCAAGGATTACACCTTCATCCACCAGGGTAAGTACACTCGAGACATGTTGAAGAAGTTTGACTTTGGTGGAGAGCTGAAGCCTCAGATGACCCCAATGGGCACATCTGGGGGCCTGGACAAGGATGAGAGCGGCGTCAAGGTCAACGAGGGATGATCGGTTCACTGTTGTACTTGACGGCGACGAGGCCAGACATACAGTTCGTCGTGGGACTGTGCGCGTGCTTCTAGTCTTCACCTCGTGTGTCTCATCGGCAGGCTGTCAAGCGCATTTTCAGGTATCTCACCTATGCGCCTGATCTAGGTCTTTATTATTCAGCATCATCATCTCTTGATTTATCTGGCTTTTCGGACGCTGACTTTGGTGGGTGCTGGTTGGATCGCAAGTCGACTTCCGGTACTTGCCAGTTTCTTGGTTCTTCTCTTGTCTCTTGTTCTTCTCGAAAGTAGTCTGGAGTTGCTCTTTCGACCACTGAGGCTGAGTATGTAGCTGCTGCTAGCTGCTTCTCATAGTTGGTTTGGATGATTTCCACGTTGCGAGACTTTGGGTTATTCTTTCCTACCAGAGTTCCTCTGTTTTGCGACAGCACCAGTGCTATTTGTGTAGGGAAAAACCCTTGTCTTCATTCAAAAACCAAACACATTGATGTGCCCTTTCACTTTCTGCGGGATCAATATGAGAAAGGTGTCATTGACCTTGTTCATGTTGATACCCATCATCAGTTGGCTAACATTTTTACCAAACCCCTAGATCAGTCTACGTTTAAGCGTTTACGAGGGGATTTGGGTGTTGTGTATCCTTTTTAGGATATTTTGAGTTAGTTTTCTTTCTTCTTTACTTTTTTTCTTGAGTATTTTTGTGTGTGTTCATATCATGCATATTCACATATCACACTTTGAGCCTGCTTCTGTTATATGATTGAACTGCTTTACTTATTCTAGCCGGTACATGCTTTTGATTACTTGTCGATGATCATGCTTTGCTTCAGTTCACATGATATGTCTGATATCTGTCATATGCATGGCTTTTATGCTTTAAAATTGAAAAATGATCACCATTGCTTCTGGTAACTAGCATGTGTAGGCTAAATGCTTTTGCTATCTGTTACATGCCTTGTAGCTAGTTACTCACTTAGATGCAGATATGCAACTTAGACATCTATATGCTTTAACATGGAAAATATGCTATAAAATGATAAAAATAAAAAATGAATGAAAATTCCATGCCTTTTTATGTTTGAGTTGAAAAGATCCAGGTGGGTTTGCTTTGTCGCATTGCATTGCTCTAGACTGCTTACCATAGCACTTTGGTATGAACTAGGATAGTGTAATGTATGCCAAGACCAATGTCTTAAGCTTCTGATGGTCCAGTTTTGGCCTAGGCTTGACTTGGTCGGTTAGCATAAGGTCTAACATGCAAATAACCCCTGGCAAAAATGAAAAAGGAAAAAGAAAAAGCCTGAAAATGAAAAAGATAACAAGTTTGCTGAAGCACTTTGTTTTGGACAATGCTTATCTTGGTAGATATCAGTTAGTTTCTGCATCTCATGTTTTACCTTGCTCGTCAATGGGAAAATGTGGTGATTCTTTTGTTTGCGAAAATTGAAAAATGCGTGCTAAATGACTTTCTTTAGATATCATCTATTGCACTGAACATGTCATGTGTTTTAGACGGTATGTCTTTTGCTATACCTGTTATATGTTGTAATTGCAGTCAATCATATCTGAGAAGCATGCTTTCCTCACTCCACCATCACCCCAGTTGCATTCATTGCATATTTTGAGGGGGAGTTGCATTTTAGGGGGAGTCTGTGTATCTTAGAGTGCATTTAGTCTTGCTTGATGAGTCCACTTGTCAACAAGGGGGAGAAATTTTGGGAGAAGAGTTTAAGGGGGAGTTTTGGCCCTCTCTAAGAGTTGTTTCAGGGGTAGTTTTTGTCCCGTTTGTCCTTACTCTTTGGATATCCTTGTTGATAATTCTGAGATTGCACTCGTTTTTTTAGTCTTTACTTTTGGTTAACCATAATGACCGCTTTCTTGCTTTTGATTGGATTTTGGTCATTAGGGTTAAACTTTTACTTTATTTTCTTCTTCTCTATTTTCTTGTGTTTTGTTTTCGTGTTTCCACATGTGTTCGCAGGTACTAGAGAGCTGATGAAGAGAAGTGTTGACAATGCACTCATCAAGGGGGAGATTGAGGAGCCATGCTGAAGAGCGTGGGCCTCATGGCTCCAGATGTGATGAGTCATTGTCAACGGAAGTCAAAGAGGACACGAAGAGAGGAGAAGACCTGTTGTGTCTGGGACGCATGTGACTCAGGTACACGGGCAGCGAGCGACTATCGGGCAGAGGGGCTGTGAAGTCGGGCTGGCCCATCTGGGTACATGGGCTAGGAGCAGCAGAGGATCCACTGGGCTATTGACCAGGATTGACTCAGGTACACGGGCGGTGAGCGATTGCCGGGCTCAGAGAGCTGCGGAATTGGGCCGGCTCAATCCGGGTACCTAGTGCAAAGTCGGTGGACGCTTTTACAGTTTCGGCGCAAAACTGACGACCGCTGATCTTGGATCGGACCGTCCTGGAGCAAAGCAATAGTCGCTACGAAAGCTCCGCTTACGGATAAGTCATCTGTAAATAGGAGTTTACTATTTTTTCCTTAGGCCCACAGTCAGTCAGTCGAGTCTGTAAAAATATCCTAAGGGCATTTCGGTCTTTTTCATTTATTTCAGCATCTGTAAAAAACCCTAAGGGTATTTTAGTATTTTCCTAGGCTATTGGGCTGCCTATAAATAGGGCCCCAATCCCTAGGGTTAGGGTTACCCTTTCAGAAATCACTTTACTAATTCCAAAAGATTGGGTCATTTTTATTCGGGTGTTCTTCCGCCGCCACCACACCTCATTGCACGCACGTCAGAATCTGCAACACAGGCACGTTGAGAAATCACATATTCATTTCTTATTCTTCCTGTCTCTCGAATCGTGCATTGCTTCTTTGTGCGTCGGCTTGTGACTAAATGACTAGCTTGTAGCTGCAGCATTTTTTAGTCATCAAGGTTCTTCGAGTTTCGGCTGGGTAGTACTAGTTGTCTCGTGTTTCATGTAGTAGCAGTTGTCTGAGTGCCTTGCAACAGCTAAGCGTTAGCTTCTAAGAGAAACTAGTTTTTGCTTATGCTCATTGGTCACGTCGCTAGCCCTGTAGACTGATTTCTTTTTCATCTAGCCTGCAGCAGTGGTCCTCTTTCGCCTGGTATCGCTGCCGTAGCTGACAGCAGCTAGGTGTAGCTGTAGTCCCTACAACTTGCTCTTGTCTAGGTGCGCAGTGTGTGATCAGGCAAGATTCTGTAAAAGAAATCATTATTTTTTGCGTTGCTAGGCTACATGCTTCGAGCCCTAGCACGGAAATTATTTTGAGCGAAGTGTGTGGGAAGCTATTTTTTCGGAGTTTTCAGTGTTCAGAGCTAGAGTGCGGGTCTTACACTTTCTGTTCTTCAAAGTTGCACGTGCTTCGAAGCTTAGGCTCCGGTATTTGTTTTGGTTCAAAGTCCTTCTTTACGAAGGTGTGGTCGCAGGCTTCGGCCACATTCACTTCGGGGTTCGCAAGGAAGCCTGCAGAAAATTGTTTCGTGCGAAGCTACGTCAACCAGGCATTTAGCCTTCGTTTGTTTAGGCTTCGGGAAGAGGCTTTGGGCTTCACAGTCCCACCTCGAAGTGTTGATGCAGTAGACCTCGCTAACGAAGTCAATCTTCGAAGTTTGCCTATTGGCTTCGACGTCTTTTACTGTGAACTCTGAAGCTTGATGGAGTTCGAAGCATACTTCGCAGGAATTCGAAGCTGTTTCGAAGCTAGTCTTGATACTTTGAATTTTGTGTCATAGACTTCGAACTAGAGACATTTTTCTTTAACAGTAAACTTCACCTTGGTTTGCGTGCACTTGAAGTTAGATGCCTGGGATGTTTTTTTATGAAGCTGAAATACTCTTGTCTTGATTGATCTATTAATCTGCCTTCGAACACTATGTTGGTGTCTTTTTACTTAGGACACCGGTTGTTTTTAGGCTAGACCATTTTAGGTTTTGTTGATTTGTTCATTTTTCCCGGCTAAGTCTGTTGAGGTGCGTTGAGTGTTGGGAGCAGGCCATTGATTCGAAAGAATTTTTTAGGCGCCCATTCACCCCCCTCTGGTCGCTACTTTCGGTCCTACACACACGAAGCTCAAGGTGGAGACAGATAACGAAGGTGGCTAGGGGCTCAAGCAAGAAGCAAATGGAAGGCATGAGCGGTGTCGTGGTACGCCAAGGCCTTTTATAGGCGGTAAAAAGCAATTGCGTGCCCCGTGGCCAAGATTTTTTCACCAGGAAACCAACCCCCGCAATCTCTGACCACTGGGGCCAAGGCAGTTTCTGAAGCAAACCATCGCGCCCTGCGCAGTTACGGCTCAATTTTTTTGACCATTGCGGAGCCGTTTTGACTCCCCGAGAGCATCCCATCCACTCCGTACGGGCGTTTAATGTTTGCGTGATTCGAAGCTGGCCTTCGCCTCTAGTCTCCGAAGGCTTGTCAACCACAAAGCATCTTTTTATCAACATCATTTGCACCAGGGCGCACGCACCCCTTCGCTGCAAAGGGCTACATGCGAGGGGCTACTATTGGGGGAAATAGTTTTTCCCTTGAACATGAGTCAAATGACGCCAGCCTCTGAAGGCCTCAGGCACGAAGCCCGCTAGCTAACGAAGCCCAAAGATGAACTCTGGAGCCCTCCATCCTATATTACTCCAAGTGCTGCAAAAAATTACTCGATTTAAGGCCAAGCCTCTAGGCTCCCCCCAAAGCCAGGCGCTCTGGGATGCCTCCGAGACCCCATCGAAGCCCCCTCAATAAGCTCCGGCTGAAACCCTCCGATAGGTGCTCTGATCCAGAAGATGAAGAAATATCCCAGTACCACTACAGTGTAAAAGTCATATCAGGGGCCCGTGCCACTGGTATGCCGTATACCTACTCCTGAAGTGATGTATATGCATCACGTCTGTTAAGCTATATGTATAGTAGTCTAGCTTTTTTACCCTCTTATCCCTATAAATCCTATGGCATGTAAGGGGTAATTGGGTCTTTTCCTTTGGACTGTGAGCCTATAAAAGCTGGGCCCTGCACTTGTAACAGGGACACACAAGATAGAGGCAAAATTATGCCAACTCCACTGTAAACTGGACGTAGGGTTATTATCCCTCTTTGGAGGCCTGAACCAATATAAAACCCTCTCCCTCTATGAGAACCCTTTGAGGTTCATATCCTATAATCTACACCTTATCATAGAAACTTGTTTGTAATTAACGCAACTGTTACGATAGTAGCTAATCATGATGATCTTAATAATATATCAAAGTATCGGACGTGCCCCCGCACTTGGGTCAGTTCGACGATCTAAAAGTGTGCGGATACTTAGGGACAAGCCTAAGCGTGACGCAGCACCGACGTCGCATTCCAACTACCCTTAGTCGTGATAAGGGGGTGGAGTCGCTAGGCAATCAGATCACACAAAATAATCCAATTAGCCGAAAGAAATATATTAAACAGAATAGAATCAGCAAACTGGTCGGAGCTTGTCTGCTTTGAAGTTGCGAAGGGGTCACCGAAGTGTACCTTCGGCGTCTGGTGCGAAGTATCCCGCCGAAGATGGACTCCAAACGGATCTGGACGCGACGATCACCTCCGAACAGCGGGGTTCGGCGTGAGGTCTCTGATACAGCAAATTACAAAATAATGACGCGAGGGCCACGCATGGGTGTAACTTCGTCCAGTGCGGAGTGCGATCGTGGCGAAGCCTATTGTGATGAAGTGTGCTGGCGAAACCTCTCGTCGGAGCCTGCAGTCTCGCCGAAGGGTGTCCTGGAGACCTCCGAAACCGATCTCTCAGCTCCGGACACCTCCGACGAAGTAGCTCCGAACTTGGGAACCTGCAACAAAGAGAGTTCGAAGTACAAATTCGGCCTGAGGACCGAATTCTGCTAAGTGTTGCACTAGTAGCGAAGGTAGCAATCTGTTATGCAGATTAGCAGATACTTCACAGACGAAGTAACAAGGCGATAGCAATCTATTACGTAGATTAACGGATACTTCAAAAGCGAAGTAACAAGGGTTACCACTATTCTGAAGTGGCCGACGGAGGGCTTCCAAGCAAACCCACAAAGAGGTACAGGAAAAATAAAGGTAAAGTAAATACGATCAAAGCTAGGGCTTTGGTTTGATTTGTGTGTTGGGGGGGCCTCTAAGCTGGCCTCGCCTCTCTATTTATAGGGCCAAACTTCTGATCTAATCTGCTATATTTCAGCTTGGATAGAGATAAAAAAACTTAGCCGGAATTGTATCCAACTCTGTCTCTGTCGAAGTGGGCTCCTACCAGGCCCGTCGAAGCCTGCTCCTCGGGCCGAAGCTTCGGCGGCGTGGGCCTCCGAAGGCTTCCTAGTCGAAGGCCGTGGGCTGGCTAGAGGCTTTCGGAGCCCATGTCCCAATGGACCTTCGGCCCTGTAGGGCTTCGGTCTGACCCTGGACATGTGTATTTTCGGCCCAAATCACCAAACTTGATATTTTGACAATCTATCCATTAATGCCATTTTTTGCTATCAACACATGCCCCCCTGCCTTTTAGTGAACTGAGTGAACTAAAAGCACAACGAGCTGAAGACGATACCATCCATATCGGCTTTTCGACACTCTTTATGATGTTTGCCACACACTTGGGAAATACCTTTTCAAGTACCTACCATTCAAAGCTCTTCGAAACCACTCTCCTTGCAGATATTCCAACACATATGCATTGCTAGGAGCGATTTCGGCTATCTTAAAAGGACCTTACCAACTAGGTGACCATTTACCAAATCTGGGACTCTTCGTGCCTAAGGGTAAAATCGTATTCCAAACCAAATCTCCTACTTGAAACGATTTTGGTTTGACCTTCTTATTTTAGTCTTTAGCTAATCTCTTCTTGTCTACTTCTATGGCTTCTAAAGCCCTTAGTCTCTTATCGGTCACTTCCTCTAGATTATCCTTCAAAAGAGTCTCATACTCACTGACCGATAAGCCATCTTGCTTTAACACTCTTAAGGAGCCGAGATCTACCTCCACGGGCAGAACGGCCTCTTGTCCATACACCAACTCATATGGACTGACTTTGGTAGCACCGTGCTTTGCAATTCTACAAGCCCATAGCGCCTCGGAAAGCACTTCATGCCACCTTTTAGGGAACTCTTCAATTTTCTTTTTAATGAGCTTAATCACAGTTTTATTACTAGACTCGGCCTGACCATTGGCCTGAGCATAGTAAGGTGAAGAGTTTATCAACTTAATACGATAATATTCGGCGAAGTCCCTCACTTCTCCAGAAAACAAATGAACTACCTTGATCTGTGGTAAGAGTCTGAGGAATGCCAAATCTATGTATGATGTGCTTCAAAATAAAATCACGTACCTCATTGTGAGTCATATTCCTGAGAGGCATGGCCTCGGTCCATTTAGTGAAGTAATCTATCGCCATCAACACGAACCGATGCCCTTTTGAGGAAGGAGGGTGAATCTGGCCGATGAAGTCTAAACCCCAACCTCAAAATGGCCATGGCTTGACAATAGGGTTGAGTAATGAGGCAGGAGCCAACTGAATATTGCCAAACTTCTAACATGCTTCACACCCTCTATAGTACTTGAAACAATCTTCAGTCATAGTCGGCCAATAAAAACCCGCTCTTTTGAGCATCCAACTCATTTTTTGGGCCAACTGATGAGTGCCGCAAAGTCCTTCATGGACTTCTCCCATAGCCACTTAGGATTGTTCGTGGTCTAAACACTTCTGTTGGGGGAAAATATCTCATCTTCGGGGTTATTGCTAAAGCAGCATGAAGACAGCCAACTAGTTCGAAGATTGTCCGAAGACTTTCTTCGAAGATGCTCGGAACGCGGTTCGAAGCCCGAAGACAGACACTGGTTCGAAGTATGTCTTCGAACCAAAGCTTTTCAAGATCTTTTCTGCCAGCTACGATGGAAGACTTATCTTCTTTCTTATTAGATTAGTCTTTTACCATTTTAGCCCTATTAAGGAAATCAAATAGTTTCCTTAATGTCGGTTGTAATAGAGGGGTAAATAGGTCTTTTCCTTAATGATTGGGCCTATAAATACCCCCCATTTCACCCTGTAATAGGGACCGATCACAAGTGATTCAATACACACTTTCGAACTATTCTAAGCTATTATCCTTTCGGAGGCTTAGAACAGTTTGCTTCGCAAACACTTCGTTTGTTAGTTTCTTTTCTACAGAAACCTGTTAGCGTAATCTTTTACGCCAACAGTTGGCGCCGTCCGTGGGGAACCTAGTTCAAAAAACTTCGTTCTCTACCAATTTCTTGCATCATGCCTCCTAAGCGGAGTGCACCTCGCAATCCCACTCGGAGGTCCTCTCGGATCTCCGGAGAGATACCCTTCGACACAGTCGAAGTCGGAGGGTCTTCGACTATCCCTCCACCTCAAACTCCGCAAGGGGCTTCTATCCCTCGAGGATACGAAACCTCTCCACCAACCCCTTCCATACTCCGACCACACGGAGCCACTCTGCCACCCTCCATTCCGATTCGAACTGATCATACCAGTTCTCAAGACCCGGAAGGTCCTTCCGGAGGAGATGAAGATAGCCTTGGAGATATGGCCACTCAAATGGCCAACCTTCAAGCCGAGGTAGCGAGGTGGCGGCAAGAGGCTGCGAACAGGCTTCGCCCTCAAGCCACCCCAGCTATCCCCGAAGTGCATGAAGACGACGATCTTGATTATCCCGAAGCCCCGGAGAACGCCTCTTACGACAGTGAATCTCCGTTGCATCCCGAGCTTCAGAAGGTTCGCTTCGATCCGAAGTTCAAAGCTTCGAAGCTTTGTAAGTATACCGGAGACGAAGATCCCAGTGAGTTTGCGCGTTCTTATGCCCTAGCAATTGAAGCTAGTGGCGGAGACAGAGAAACTATGGCGAAGTGCTTCCCGTTAGCCCTTCAAGGAGTGGCGTTGAGATGGTTCTGGTCTTTAAAGCCAGGATCAATCACTTCATGGTCACAATTGAAGAAGAAGTTTATAAGTAACTTTCAGGGCACCTTCGTGCCCCCCATGTCAACAGGAAGCCTTTTCCAAGTGAAACAGCTCCCCGGAGAAACATTGAGGCAGTACTTCAAGCGCTTCGCTCACACGAAGTCGCAAATTCGGGGGCTGTCCACATCTTCGGTGGTTGATGCGGCTCGGGAAGGCGTCAGTCATAAAGGCCTTCTAGATAAACTGCATCGGAAGAGCATCACCACAGTATCACAGCTGATGTCGTACTTCGAGGAGTACTCGAAGTCGGAAGAAGGTTGGCTTCGGAGGACTACTGCTACTTCGACAGTGTTGACAGAAGTTAAAGCAGAGGTGAAGACTTCGGCTCCGCCGCAAGAGCCAGTCTCTGAAGTGCAACATGATAGAAGAAGAGGGCAAAAGCACCCTCGCTCTGAAGTCTTAAACATTGCACCCCCGCAGAAGTTTGCACCAAGAGCTCCACAGTCTGCGGGGAACAAGTCCAGCGGTTGGAGGCCACCAGGGAAAACGGTCGGCAAGGGCCAGACCCTTTTTTGCTGTATTCATGGAGAGAATCGAAGCCATGCAACTGACACCTGCAAGGCTATTCTTACCCTTCGGGGGAATACTTGGAGAGAACTTCGGGTCGAGGTAGTACCGACCGAAGTCCAGCAGCAGCAGTGCGCTCGGAGCCGGTCCAGGCTGTGGCGCGGATAGAAAATTTTGATGCTGCAAGGCATCCTCCGGTGGCCAATGTTATGCCACCTCCGAAGCAAGAAGAAGGGCAAGATAGAGGGAAGAGAGTAGTTCTCCCTATCTCCGGAGGAGGTACCCTCGGAAGCATGTCCAAGAGACAGCGAAGAGAGTACGTTCGAGAAGTAGGCCACATTGGGACTTCGTCATCTGCAGCTGCAATGCCGGAGTGGTCTCATGTTCCAATATCTTTCTCTGCGGAGGATGCAGCTGGTATCAAGTTCCCGCATGCAGATCCATTGGTTATTACTGCTGATATTGCAGGAACAGAAGTCCGAAGGGTGCTAATTGACGGAGGTAGCTCGGCAGATATCATATTTGTGCAAGCCTTCGATCAGTTATGCATTTCCCGGAAGCATCTCCTCCCAGCGGCTCGTCCTCTGCAAGGCTTCGCAGGACCTCCGCTAGATGCACTTGGCCAGATAGGCCTGGAAGTAACCTTCGGAGAAGGTTTACTAGCCCGAACTGAAGAAGTTATCTTTGATGTGGTGGATGCCCCGTATGCTTATAATGTCATCTTCGGGCGAGGCATGCTGAATCAGTTCGGAGCTGTGGCGAATCACAATTACTTGTGCATGAAGATGCCCACACAGTCAGGAGTTCTGACAATCTTCGGAGATCAAGCCATAGCTCGGAGGGCAGAATATGGTCATGGTCCTCCTCTCGATCCGAGGCAAGTAAACAGTGTCCAAGATAATGGAGAAATTTTTTCAGCCTCCTCCGAAGCTTCGAAGAAGTCTTTTCCAAGACCAAGTCCCGAAGGAGAGATTGCAACGAAGGTCATTGTCAAAGATGGTAAGAATACACTTTTCAATTTGGTAAAGATTTACCTCTCGAAGTTGCAATTTCCTTGGAAAAGGTCGTAGAAGAAAATTTGGATGTCTTCGCTTGGTCTGACGAAGATATCACCGGAGTCGATCGGGATATTATTGAGCACAGCTTGCTTGTAAACCCGAAAGCCCGGCCTGTTCGACAAGGGCTCCGGAAGATGTCCGCAGAGAGAGCCGCTTTAGCTAAGGACGAAGTTGAAAAACTGTTGAAGGCTGGGATTATCAGAGAAGTGGCCCATACAGAATGGTTAGCCAACCCAGTCTTCGTCAGGAAGAAGTCCTCCGGAAAGTGGCGCATGTGCATTGATTTCACATCTTTGAATAAAGCGTGCCCACGTGACCCCTACCCCATGCCCCGAATTGATCAACTAGTTGACTCCACTGCAGGTTCAGAGTTACTAAGCTTCCTCGACGCGTATTCCGGCTATCATCAAATATGGTTGAAGCGCGAAGATGAAATCAAGACGAGCTTTGTAACTCCTTCGGGAGTCTTCTGCTATGTAAGAATGCCTTTCGGCCTAAGAAATGCCGGGGCTACTTTTTCAAGATTAGTTGCTAAGGCTCTAGGTCATCAACTAGGTCGCAATGTGGAGGCCTATATGGATGATATTGTAATAAAGAGTGCTTTAAAGCACCAACATAGCCTAGACTTAGCAGAAACATTCAATAGCCTTCGGGCATGTGGGATCCGTCTTAACCCCGAAAAATGTATATTCGGAGCTAAGGCTGGAAAGTTGTTAGGGTACTTAGTTTCAAGCAGGGGAATTGAAGCTAGCCCTACTCAAATAACTGCGCTGCAGAAGATGGCTCCTCCGGAGAATGTAAAGCAAGTGCAAAAGCTGACCGGACGTCTGGCCGCACTTAGCAGGTTTTTATCAAGGTCTGCGGAGAGGAGCTTGCCAATCTTTAAAGCTTTGAAAGGGTCCGAAGATTTTGCATGGACACCGGAGTGTCAGAAAAGCTTCGAAGATATTAAAGATTATCTCAGCAATCTTGCTACACTTACGGTGCCTATTGCGGACGAAACCCTACTTCTGTATCTTGCAGCCACAGGCTCAGCAGTCAGCGCAGTCCTTGTCAGAGAAGCTGATATCAATGGGAAGTTGGTCCAAAATCCTGTCTATTTTGTATCCGAAGCATTGTCAGGAGCGAAGACAAGATACTCCGAACTTGAGAAGTTCGCCTATGCTCTGATAATGGCTTCGAGGAAGCTAAGACATTATTTTTTGGCTCACAATGTAATTGTACCAACTTCGTATCCTTTAGGAGATATGCTCCGAAGCAAAGATTCCACTGGAAGAATTGGAAAGTGGGCAGTAGAACTGGCACCCTTCGGCATATCTTTCCTGGCAAGGACAGCTATCAAATCTCAAGTCCTAGCAGACTTCGTAGCAGAGTGGACTCCACCTGCGAAGTTGACTCCGGAGAAATCAGATGACGGAGTTTGGACTATCTACTCTGATGGGGCTTTCCAAGCATCCGGAGCAGGCATTGGGGCAGTATTAATTTCACCATCAGGACAAAGAGCAATGTACTCCGCAAGAGTCAACTTTAAGTCTACCAATAATATAGCGGAGTACGAAGGAATTTTATTGGGACTCCGGAAAGCACGTGCTCTAGGGGCTACAAGGATAATTATAAAAACAGATTCTCAGATAGTAGCAGGGCACGTAGACAAAAGTTTTCAAGTCCGACATCCACAGCTTGCAAAGTACTTGGAAGAAATTCGCAAGATCGAAGCACATTTCAAAGGTATTTCCATTCGGAGTATACCAAGAGCTGAAAACGTGCAAGCGGACATTTAGCGAAGGCTGCTGCCGGAGCTGTGGATGTGCCTGACGAAGCTTTCTATGAGGAGCTCAATATACCTTCGGTGCCACAAGTTGCTTCTGCAGAGATTCTCTGCATTCCTAGTGCAGATTGGAAAGATTCAATCATAGAACTCTTGCAAGGAGGAACAAATTTGCCCGAAGAGCCCCAATTGTCAAGATTAAAGCTCAGAGCAAGAAACTATCAGTTAATCAACGGTATATTATACAAGGCCGGAGTATGTTCCCCTCTACTCCGATGTATATCTCAAGCCGAGGCCAAGAAATTCTTCGAGAAATTCACGAAGGCCTTTGTGGAAGCCATTTAGCCCCTAGAGCTCTGGCAGGAAAAACACTTCGCCAGGGGCTTTATTGGCCCACAATAACAGCTGATGCGGAGAGCTTGGTCCGCACTTGTCAAGGATGCCAGTGGATGGGTCGACGGAGTCATCGCCCACCAACAGCTCTTCAAGTCATTGCTCCGGTATGGCCTATGGCCAGATGGGGTATGGATCTAATTGGTCCCTTTCCGTTAGCAAAGGGAAATTTAAAGTTCGCAGTGGTAGCCATTGAATATTTTTCTAAGTGGTAGAAGCAGAGCCCTTAACAGCTATCACTTCGAATAATGTACAGAAATTCTTCTGGAAGAACATTATTTGTCGGTTCGGAGTGCCTAGATATCTCACAGTTGATAATGGAACACAGTTCGACGCAGAACCCTTCAAGAAGTTTTGCGAAGACCTAGGCATTCAACTATGTTTTGCTGCAGTAAGACATCCTCAGTCAAATGGAGCAGTTGAGCGAGCCAATGGAAATATCTTATCAGGGCTAAATCGAAGAATAGTAGGACTATCAAAGGGACTGTGGACCGAAGAGCTTCCGAAGATTCTGTGGTCCATCCGGACTACGCAAACAAGGTCCACAGGTTTTACTCCGTTCAGACTGCTATTCGGAGATGAAGCTATGACTCCAACGGAGCTCAAAGGGGGATCATTTCGCAGCACCGAACCAGACATCGAAGAAGAAAGACAAGCTTCGTTAGATTGTTAGAAGAGACAAGGCTTCGAGCTTTAGCTAATTTATCAAAGTATCATCAGCAGACGAAGACTTGGTATGACCCGAAGGTTAAGCTCAGCAACTTAAGGCCGGGTCATCTTGTTCTACGAAGCGTTATAGCACCAGGGAAGTTAGGAAATAAATGGGAAGGTCCATATTTAATCGTCCGCTCGGGGCGCCCTGGTTCTTTCAAATTAGCTAATTTAGAAGGTGAAGAGTTAGCACATACTTGGCATGCGGAGCACCTAAAGCGATACTTCGCATAAGGGCTCCTTGTAATTCGCTTGTAATCACTCTAAAT
>JAAALK010000081.1:53679341-53862976 GCA_019279435.1 Zizania palustris
TATATTATTTTTTAATCAAACCAACAGTAGCTTATGTGCTATTAATGTAATGTTGTTTGATTGAATGTGCTCTTTTTATTTTGCTTTATTATATTAAAAAGACTACGACATCGCCGAGGAGCGGAGTATCTCCTGGAAGTTCCTCCCTCCCCATTTGCTGAACAAGGCAAGTCACCAAACAATTCTTTTGAACATATTGAACCCATGTTTGAATTGACTATCGCTAAAACACATAGATTATATATGCATTAGTCAAATGAACCCTTACATTATATTTATTTAGGATCCCCCGACCTTGATGTGCAACCCAAGCCATGCTATCTCGCCTAACCTCCTTGTCACCTTATGATCAATGATATTAGCTAGTGTCCAATGTATTGACACGGCCGCTATAGGATAAAAATGAGTCGAGAAGAAAGATCCTGAAGAAGATGTTCGTCATGCCGTTTTCTAATTATTTCACTTTGCCGTTTTTATTAAACAATGATGTAATAAATATGGTCTGCGTACCATGAACGATGTCGTATGTACGATTGTCGCATGATGAACCTCTTGTATTATTGTTTTTCTTATGAAATTCAATAATGTCTCGATTTGTTAAATCGGGGAGCTACAAGATGGTAACAGAGCCGACTCGACTGTAGGAAGCCAAACAGACCCGCCTAGCCATTAGCCACAGGAAATTATTTCTCGAAAATCTACTTCATAAACTTTGTTCCTCTCCTCACTTTTATTCAACTTGCTGTTTTGTAGATGCCTGTCTACCAAGTCCACAGTTACTGCTGCCACTACGAGGGCTTCGTCCGGGAGCTCCGTATGATGCTCACCTTCCTCGGGTTCCTCTTCGAGCCCGAATTTCAAGGAGTGTACCCCGACGAGTTCGCCGGGCCTTGCGACGTCTCCCTCACCGTCCACGGCTCCGGAGAACACCTGCCGCCCTACACCACAGCACTTGGAGGCCCGACTTTCGACGTCACGTGCCAACGAGTCGCCCTTCAGGCCCTCATGGAGCTGAGGATGATCTACGACGATCGTCTTCAGAACTCGTCCTTCCGGCTCGTGCCGAAGCACACTCCCGGAGCCCACCGTAGCATCTACCTCGAAGTTCACTCCGCGCGTGATCCGGTCATGGCCCGGCAGTCGCGTCTTCTACAGGCCATGGATGATCTCCACACCGAGGCGGTGCTCGACGCCGACGAGCACCATGAGGCGGTTGAGTTCCTTCGTGAAGAAACGAAGAACTTGATCCAGCAGAACGGCGAGTTGCAGCGCAAGATTATGCAGCTGCAGAAGGATATCGCGGAGATGGTTCCTCTTCTTCCAAGGAAGAAGAAGCCCATCCGTGAGCCCCTCCCTCGCCCCAAGAGGATCCCGCCACGGCCCTCCCCCGCCAGACCCTCCACCAACGCTCCCACACCACGCCCCGGCCTCGTCTCCGACTCCATCATTGAGAATTTTCTCGAACCTACCATCCCTCAGGAGCCGCGTACCCGTGGTTCCGAGAGCACGGAGACCGCCTCCGGTGGCGAGTAGGCGTTAGGAGTCGCTAGTTTTAAATAAAAGAAAAATTTTGTATGTGGTGCTGCCCACGACGAGTGTGTCATGGTAGAATAAAAACTTGATTGTAATGAACAATTTCTACCACTCTATATATATTTATGTGCTTGAATCTTATATGATATTTGTGGTTGTATTATTGCTTCGTCATCTTTTGTCTTATCGCTATGAATACTCAGAAGATGGCCGACCACCAGAACACCGATTCCAACAACGGTGAAGGAGGAAGCCGCGACGCACGCGAGGGTGTTGTACCCAACTGGGGTGCGACAGGCCCGCGTCAATCTGGGTCGCCCTCCGCCAACCACCCCACCTTGGCGGAGATGATGGCGAATCAGAACCACCTGATCACCGCCCTCCTCACCCAAATGCAGCACCAACAGGCTCAGTTGGACCGTCTGCAGAACGGGGAGCCCGCCCCTCCCGCACCTGCACCCGCGCCCGCTCCGCAACTCTCCGAGTTCCTGCGCGTGCGCCCGCCCATCTTTTCGAGCACCACCAACCCGATGGAGGCCGGAGATTGGCTTCGCACCATCGGAAAGAAGCTCGACCTCCTCCCCTGCACCGACCGGGAGCGAGTGGCCTTCGCCACTCACCAGCTTCAGGGTCCCGCCGCGGAATGGTGGGACAACTACCGTGAGTCCCAGCCAGAGGGCCACGTGGTGACTTGGGCGGAGTTCACCATCGCTTTTCGCGCCGCCCACGTCCCCGCCGGTGTCATCGCGGTAAAACAACAGGAGTTCCGCGACCTGCAGCAAGGCAACAGGACCGTCATGGAGTACCTCCATGAGTTCAACCGCCTCGCCCGCTACGCGCCGGAGGAAGTGCGCACCGACGCCCTCCGCCAAGCCAAGTTCCTCAGGGGACTTAAGGATGAGCTGTCCATCCAGCTCGTCGCCGCCGACTTCGCCAACTTCCAACGGTTGGTCAACAAAGCGCTCATCCAAGAGACTGAGCAGAACAAGCTGGACCTCAAGAAGAGGAAGATGATCGCCTTCAAGCATCAGCAGGCGAACTCTCAGAGGCCCCGCTTCATCCCTCCGCCACCAGCGCCCGCCTACCATCCTCGGCCCGCCTACAGGCCACCTCACGCCGCCGGTGGATCCAACGCCGGGCATCCTCGCCCCGCTCCACCAGCTCCGGCCGCTCAGCCGACACCAGCCGCCAAGGCCCCGATCTTGAGGGATCGCCAAGGAAGGCCGGTCGTCTGCTTCAACTGCCGCAAGGAAGGGCACTATGCACACCAGTGTCCTCACCCCAAGCCAGCTCAGGGCGCGGCACCCAACCAGGCGGTTCGTGCCCGCGTCAACCACATCAGCGCGGAGGAAGCTCAGGAGGCTCCTGAAGTCATGCTCGGTACGTTTACTGTGAATTCCGTACCGGCCGTCATATTATTTGACTCTGGAGCAACCCACACCTTCATCTCGGAAAATTTTGTGAAAACAAACAAACTGGACGTGCTCCCTCTACCCATTCCCATGGTGATTGCCACCCCCGGCAATAGGACGTCAGCCCGCTCATACAGCCCTAAGGTTCAAATTGACATCCAAGGAGTACTGTTTCGGGCCGAGCCTGTCCTCATCCAATGCACCGGACTCGACCTTATACTAGGGATGGATTGGTTGATGAAGCACAAGGGAGTGATCGACTGTGCCAACAAGTCCGTCATGGTGACCCATCCTGAAGGCGTAACTGTCACCTTTCGGATGGCCAGTCGCAAACCACTCGGAGCATCCCTTCGCTCGATAGCTCTTGAAGAGGTACCTATAGTCAGGGAGTTTGCGGATGTCTTCCCTGAAGATCTACCCGGAATGCCTCCCAAGCGGGACATCGAATTCAGAATCGAACTTGTCCCCGGGACCACTCCAATCTCCAAGCGCCCGTACCGAATGGCCGCCAATGAACTAGCTGAAGTCAAGAGCAACATCGAAGACCTAGAGCAGAAAGGGTATATCCGACCGAGTACCTCACCCTGGGGTGCAACGGTTATATTTGCCATGAAGAAGGACAAGACCAAGAGGATGTGCGTGGACTATAGAGCTTTGAACGACGTAACCATCAAGAACAAGTACCCATTGCCTCGGATCGACGACCTGTTCGATCAGCTGAAAGGATCCTCGGTGTTTTCCAAGATTGACCTCAGGTCAGGTTATCACCAGTTGAGGATTAGGGAAGAAGACATACCCAAGACTGCCTTCACCTCCCGCTATGGACTCTACGAGTATACCGTGATGTCGTTCGGACTCACGAATGCCTCGGCCTTTTTCATGAACATGATGAACAATGTATTCATGGAGTTCATGGACAAGTTCATCGTGGTATTCATCGACGATATCCTCATATACTCCAAGACCAAGGAAGAACATGAGACACACCTCCGTCTGACCCTCGGAAAGCTAAGGCAACAGCAACTGTATGCCAAGTACAGCAAATGTGAATTTTGGTCGTCTGAGGTGAAGTTCCTCGGCCATGTTATATTTGCCGGAGGAATAGCAGTGGACCCAACCACCGTTGAAGCGGTAACCAACTGGCTGCAGCCCACGACGGTGACCGAGATCCGGAGTTTTCTCGGATTGGCCGGATACTACCGCGGGTTCATCGAGAATTTTTCCAAGATCGCCAAGCCTATGACCAGACTTCTGCAGAAGGAAGTAAAGTTTGAATGGACCCCCGACTGCGAAGAAAGCTTCCAGACCCTCAAGAAGAAGCTAGTATCAGCTCCTATTCTGACTCTGCCGGACATCCGGAAAGACTTCCACGTCTACTGTGATGCATCTCGTCAAGGGTTGGGATGCGTCTTAATGCAATAAGGGAAAGTGATATCCTACACCTCCCGGCAACTGAGACCGCACGAGCTGAACTACCCAACCCACGACCTGGAACTAGCAGCCGTGGTTCATGCCTTGAAGATATGGAGACATTACCTTGTGGGAAACCAGTGTGAGGTCTTCACCGACCACAAGAGCCTCAAGTACATATTCACCCAACCAGATCTGAATCTCAGGCAAAGGAGATGGTTGGAACTGATCAAGGATTATGACTTGGGCATCCATTATCATCCGGGCAAAGCGAATGTGGTGGCAGACGCCCTTAGTCGAAAAGGGTACTGCAATGCCATCATGATTCAGGACCAAGCTCCTTTACTGTACAAGGAGATGGAAAGGCTAAACCTAGGGATCACCACCCGAGCGTACCTCGCTGCCATGGAATCTCGGCCTGTCTTAATAGACCAGATCCGAGAGAAGCAGAAGGAAGATCCGGACATCCTAGAGATCCAGCAGAACATGAGGAAGGGTAAAGCCCCCGGATTTTCCGAAGACGAGCATGGTACCATCTGGTTCGGAAACCGAGTATGCGTACCCAACCTACCTGAGTTGAAGAGCCTCATCCTTCAAGAAGCCCATGATACATTATACTCCATCCATCCCGGGAGTACAAAGATGTATCAAGACCTAAAGGAAAAATATTGGTGGGTCAGCATGAAGAGAGAAATAGCTAAGTATGTGGCCAAGTGCGACACATGCCAGCGAGTCAAGGCAGAGCATCAGAGACCTGCCGGACTTCTTCAACCTCTCAAGGTCCCTAAATGGAAGTGGGAAGAGATAGGAATGGACTTCATCACGGGACTGCCCAGGACCCAAGCTGGTCATGATTCTATCTGGGTGATCGTCGACCGACTCACCAAGGTAGCTCACTTCGTCCCGGTCAAGACAACGTACACCGTCGCCAAATTGGCTGAGTTGTATATGACCCGGATTGTGTGCCTTCACGGAGTTCCTAAGAAGATTGTATCTGACCGTGGGAGTCAGTTTACCTCCAAGTTTTGGAAGAACCTTCAAGAGGAATTCGGCACCCGGCTGAACTTTAGCACCGCCTATCATCCACAGACCGACGGTCAAACTGAAAGGGTCAACCAGATATTGGAGGATATGCTTAGAGCTTGTGCTCTAGACTTTGGCGGAATGTGGGACAAGAACTTACCATATGCAGAGTTCTCCTACAACAACAGCTATCAAGCCAGCCTGCAAATGTCCCCGTTCGAAGCACTCTATGGACGTAAGTGCAGAATGCTGTTGCTCTGGGATCAGACCGGAGAGTCACAACTGTTTGGGACTGATTTATTAAGAGAAGCTGAAGAGAAGGTTAAGATCATAAGAGACCGATTGAAGGCAGCCCAATCCAGGCAAAAGAGCTATGCCGACAACCGTCGAAGAGACCTAGCCTTTGAGGAGGGCGATTATGTCTATCTCCGAGTCACTCCCCTCCGTGGCACTCAAAGGTTCAACATGAAAGGCAAACTAGCACCCCGCTACGTCGGACCTTTCCAAATCCTCCGTCGACCAGGAGAAGTGGCATATCAACTTGAGCTGCCTCCATCCTTGGCAGGCGTTCACGATGTGTTCCATGTCTCCCAACTGAAGAAGTGCCTCCGTGTACCCACCGAGCAAGCCGACCTTCAGCAGCTCAATGTCCAAGAAGACTTGACCTACATAGAAAGACCCATCAAGATCTTGGAAACCAAGGAGAGAGTAACCAGAAGTCGCGTCGTTCGCTTCTGCAAAGTCCAATGGAACAACCATCCCGCCGAAGAAGCCACTTGGGAAAAGGAAGACGATCTAAAAGCCCAATACCCCGAATTATTCGAGTAGCGTTCCAATCTCGAGGACGAGATTCTTGTAAGGGGGATAGGTTTGTAACACCCCAAATTTTCAAAACAATAAAAATATTATTAAATTCAATTTCTTGGAATTATTATTTCAGAAAACACTTTTAATACTCCTTTATACCCTTTTGAACTACAACATATAGTAGATGGCCAAATTAAGAGGTGAAACTTTTTGTATATGCTCCTAAGACCAAAGTATGTTTTTGAGAATTTTTATAAATTTTTATCCACTCTGGAAATACCCCAAAATATTTAATCCATTTTCTGCAATTATTTTAAATCTGAAAACCTTAGTAACAGTGATGGGCTCCCCTCCCTCCCTTCTCTCTCTCCCGGCCGGCCCAGCCCGTTACCCCGCGAGCCTTAGACTGACATCCGGACCCCACCTGTCGGCGCCGATTTCCTCCCCTCGCGCGCGCACCCGACAACCCGGCCCCACCCGTCAGCTGCCTCCCTCGCTCGTCCGCGCTCGCTGGCCAGTGGCCCCCGCTCGTCAGAACCGTCTTCAACCTCGCGCCAGCCCCCCCCCCTAATCCCGCCGGCGAGAACTTCGCCTCGGATCCCCTCGCCGGCTCCCCCTTCCGTTAGACCGAGGCCGGCATTAACTCCCCCGAGGCCCACCGGTTAATTAAGCGCGTTAAGGCGCGCGTTTAAGCCCCTGGATCGCCTTCATGCGCCCGGTCACGCCTTCGCCGGTGAGTAAAGCCCCCCCCCCCTCGGCTTTCCTTGCATGCGAGCCCCCTCCGGTGTCCTATTTAACCCCCCGGCCTACGCCCCGTCCGACCCCCACGCCCACTCGCTTCGAGAACGAACAGAGCGCCCTCCCTTCGCCTTTGAGCGTTTTCCCCCTGCTTCGCCTCCGGCCGCCCCTCGCCGTCGCCTCGGACCACCCCGGCCCGCGCCTCCGCCACCGTCGTGACCGCAAGGACATCCCCTACCTCGGCCACGTCTCCGTTGGTCAAGGAGATCGCCGGAACACCGTCGCCGTCGAGTACCCGAGGAGCCTTCCGCGTCTACCCTCGTCGCCGGCCACGCCCCGTCGTCCCCGGACCGCCGCCAAGGTACCATCGTGACCGCCGTAGCGTCCCCCTTCCATTTCTAGGCTTAGCTAGGACCGCCGTCGCTCGCCGTGGCCGCTGGCCCGCTCGCCGTCGTCGGAGAAGACGACCGGCACGGGTCGAGTACCCGTGCCGTGTCGGATCTGATCCCGACCGTGCGATCGCGATCGAACGACGCGCGTGAGCCCACGTACGCGATCTAATCCGCACCGTCGGATCTGGTCAAAGCGTTACATTTTGATCTCACGCGTTCGTTTTCATTTAAAACCGGCGTGCGATCTCGTGCGTCCACGTGGTACCCCTTCGCACGTTTTAATCCTGACCGTCCATCGTAACTTACGCGCCCCGCCCCGCCCTCGCGCGTCGGATCTGGATCCGACGGTCTAGATTGACCCGGCGCACGCGCACAGTGCGCGGGTTCACCGTGAGCCTGGCTCACCGTGGACCAGAGAGGGTTTAAAATTTAAAATAAATTCCAGAAAAGGGTTTAAAACTTGTAAAATTCATATCTGGCGCATTTGAACTCTAAAAATTGCCATTCCAATTTTAGAAAATTCATAAAATTATTCTCTACATGTTTATACAATAAAACAGTAGGTTTACATTAGACATTTCATGTTTATTTAAATGAATGTTTAAATACCCTTAGGCCAAAAATATAACTTTAATTATTTAAATTTCAGTAGAGTTTGTATTTATTTATTTCATGATGATATGAACAGATCACTAAGTTTTCTATGAAGCTTTCATTTTAGATTTATTAGAGAACTTAAAAATGAGAATAACCCCTTTTAAAACCCCTTTCTAAAAAGGATTACTTTTTAAAATTCCTTTAAAATTTATTTATGAGATAAACCACAGAACCTTAACAATTGAATTTATATTATTTTTAATCAAACCAACAGTAGCTTATGTGCTATTAATGTAATGTTGTTTGATTGAATGTGCTCTTTTTATTTTGCTTTATTATATTAAAAAGACTACGACGTCGCCGAGGAGCCGGAGTATCTCCCGGAAGTTCCTCCCTCCCCATTTGCTGAACAAGGCAAGTCACCAAACAATTCTTTTGAACATATTGAACCCATGTTTGAATTGACTATCGCTAAAACACATAGATTATATATGCATTAGTCAAATGAACCCTTACATTATATTTATTTAGGATCCCCCGACCTTGATGTGCAACCCAAGCCATGCTATCTCGCCTAACCTCCTTGTCACCTTATGATCAATGATATTAGCTAGTGTCCAATGTATTGACACGGCCGCTATAGGATAAAAATGAGTCGTAGCAAAATGGTTCTATTATATGATCCCCGTTACTTCTTATCCTTGGAAATTCTGTTGGTGATGAGTCATGGTTGTGAGTGTATGCATGGTGGGTTCCGGGTGCAAGCTAGGGCATTGGTCGGTAGCACCCGGGGCACTATAAGGACCGGTCTGAGGGATCCGTTGCAATACACTTACGTACTAACCACAAGTCTAGTGGGTAAGTCCTAACTAAGGTATGTGTTGTTCCAAACCGAGGCCACCATTTAGAGATGGGTCAAGTTGCACCTGCGGGTGACTTGTACCAATGTGGCGCAAAAGGGGGTGCGACGTTAGCTGGGATGCGGCCCGGCGCGCCGGCGAAACCTAGAGCGGGTGGTTATCGCTTGGAACATCTCATATTGAGGTTTTGGCACGAGTTCCCGTGAAATGGGTCATCTCGTTTGGGATGAGTGCGTGCCTTGTGGGTACAGTAGTACATCTCTGATCAGAGTCTTAAATCTTTTCGAAAAGCCGAGCCCACGGTCAAGGGCGGGTTGCATGACATCCCCCAGTTAGTTTATTCTGAATATGTATGTGCATGATGGATTGACATGTAAGGACTGTTGAGCGAGGTGGGGCTGACTGTACCCCTCGAGTTAGTTGATGTTGATGATGCTCATGTTTACTTTCCGCATGATTAAAATATGATTACATTAAATGCAATAACTGCAACTGCATTATTCTACAATGTTAGCCATTATCCTTCCTTGTTTATTACCCGTCATTATTATTTGCATTTGCGGTGGCTTGTTGAGTACTTTTTGTACTCATACCCGTTGGACCCCACAGAGGATGCTTACTTTGAAGACGGTCTGGAGTAGCGACCCAGTCGAGAAGAAAGATCCTGAAGAAGATGTTCGTCATGCCGTTTTCTAATTATTTCACTTTGCCGTTTTTATTAAAACAATGATGTAATAAATATGGTCTGCGTACCATGAACGATGTCGTATGTACGATTGTCGCATGATGAACCTCTTGTATTATTGTTTTTCTTATGAAATTCAATAATGTCTCGATTTGTTAAATCGGGGCGCTACACCACTTCAGCTTGAAGGTTGGCCATTTGAGTGGCCATATCTCCAAGATTATTTTCATTTCCTCCGGAAGGATCTTCCGGGTCTTGAGAACTGGTAGGATCAGTTCGAATCGGGATGGAGGGTGGAGAAGGGACTCCGGGCGGTCGGAGTACGGAAGGGGTTGGCGGAGAAGCTTCGTATGTTTGAGGGATGGAAGTCCCTTCCGGAGTTTGCGGAGGGAATGTCGAAGGCCCTCTGACTTCAACTGTGTCGAAGGGTATCTCTCCGGAGATCCGAGAGGACCTCCTAGTGGGATTGCGGGGTGCACTCCGCTTAGGAGGCATGATGTAAGAAGTTGGTAGAGAACAAAGTTTTTCGGACTAGGTTCCCCACGGACGGCGCCAACTGTTGGCGTAAAGGATTACGCTAACAGGTTTCTGTAGAAGAGAAACTAACAAACGAAGTGTTTGCGAAGCAAACTGTTCTAAGCCTCCGAAAGGATAATAACTTAGAATAGTTCGAAAATGTGTATTGAATAACTTGTATTCGGTCCCTATTACAGGGTGAAATGGGGGGTATTTATAGGCCCAAACATTAAGGAAAAGACCTATTTACCCCTCTATTACAACCGACATAGTGGAAACTATTCGGTTCCCTTAATAGGGCTAAAATGGTAAAAGACTAATCTAATGAGAAAGAAGATAAGTCTTCCATCTTAGCTGGCAGAAAAGATCTTGAAAAGCCTTAGTTCGAAGATGTACTTCGAACCAATGCCTATCTTCGTACTTCGAACCGAGTTCCGAGTATCTTCGAAGATGATCGTCTGGGAACCTTCGAATCCGCTGTCTGCCTTTATGTTGCTTCGGCAATAACCCCGAAGATGAGATATTTTCCCCCAACACTTTCTTATATATATTCTTTTCATATGCAATTTTTTATGTGAGAAAAACGTAAGTAGTATAACAAAACCTATGTGTCACCCATTTCAGACCAACATGTCTCACAAGTGTCATGCGTGTGAAATGTGTAGGTCCAGAATTGTCCTTTTTTAGATAGCCTCAGAGTGGGCGACAAAGCGTGGTATTTATGATGAGCCATGAGTCTGAATGAGATTTCAGTGTCACAACCTTGTTGTTCTCCATTGCACCATTATCAGGTGTGCAATTGGAGAACAGCGAGGTTATGCTTCTGAAATTTCGTCCGGACTCGTGGCTCATCATAAATACGACGCTCTATCGGTCATTCTTGGGTAGGTTTAGGACATATCTTTTCCTATGGACATAGGGCCATGGTATGTAGAAATGTATAGTACTTATGATCGATGCATTCTCGATCGAATGAATGTTTTGCCTCTAGAATGGCTAAGGACCGATGGTGGATGTATAGTGGTTGGAACAAAAGTGAAGCTCACTCGAAGGAGAGGATGATCAACACTGAGAAATTTGTTGACCGTACATTTGCTTTGACAAAAACAAGTGGCGTGAGGTGCCCATGCATGAAGTGCATAAATTCTCGTTGCCAAGACAAGAGAACGTTGTCACTGCACATTTGAAGTATGGTTTCTTTCCACGTTATGAAGTTTGGGTGCACCATGGTGAGATATTTCATGAAAAAATAGTATTAGCAGTGGAAGAAGATGATAGCACTATTGACGATAGGATGGATGAGATGCTTGATGCTATACGGCCGTAGTTTGCAAAAAAACTGAGGATCCTCCTACACCGGAGGATCAAAAGTTTTTTGACATCCTTAGAGCTTCAGAAGAGTCGCTGCATGAGCACTCCACAGTAAGCGTTCTCTCTTTCATGACCCGTCTTATGGTCATTAAGTCGAAGTTTAAATTCTCCAACAATTGTTACAAGGAGCTCGTGAACCTGATCAGCGATGTCCTTCCTATGAACCATAAGATTCTAAAAGACATGTACCAGTCAAAAAATGCTGCTCTCGGTATGGAGTATGAGAAAATTGATGTGTGCCAAGATAGCTGCATACTTTTCTGGAAAGAACATAAGAATGAGATGCAGTGGTTAAAATGTGGTAAACCGAGGTTTTTAGAGGTCATAAACGAAGACGTTGAAAAGGTGATGATAGAGGTTGCTCATAAGCAACTTCGTTACATGCCTCTTACACCTCGGGTGAAACAATTGTTTCTCTCAAAGAAAACTGCTAGGTATATGAGATGGCATAAGGAAGGTGTACGTGAGAACAACCAAGTAGTGGTGCATCCATCTGATGGTGAGGCATGGAAGGATCAAGATGATTTTGATGCGGACTTCGCTAAGGATGCAAGGAATGTTCGCATCAGGTTGGCAACAGATGGATTCACACCTTTCAATATAATCGCATTGTCGTACTCTTGTTGGCCTGTCTTTGCCATTCCATACAACCTTCCACCTTCATTTTTCATGAAATATGAATTTATTTTCTTGTGTCTTATTATACCTAGTCCAGAGAATCCTGGAACACGTCTCAATGTGATGCTGAAGCTCTTAATTGAAGAGTTGAAACAATTGTGGAAACAAGTTGAAGCATATGACCATGACTAGAAGCAAAAATTCAATCTTTGAGTTGCGTATCTATGGTCGGTCCACGATTTTATGGCATACAGTATTTTTTCTTGTTGGAGTTGTCATGGAAAGCTAACATGTTCGATATGTTGGAGGGAGGATTTGTTACTTTGATTGTCGTAGATGCTTTTTGCCCATGAATCACCGATTTAGGTTGTAAAAGGAACACTTTCAAGAAGGACATTGTTGTTGTAAAGGGACCGCCAAGGCGTTTAAGCGGTCCAAAGATCACTAATATGCTGAATGAGTTGGTCCTTAATTAAAATAGGGATGGATTTGTAGCATTCGGAACCGAACATAATTGGACCCACATATGTGGCTTATGGGAACTGTCATATGTCAAATCACTGATTCTGATGCACAACATTGACGTCACACATCAAGGATGTAATGTTGGTGAAAGCATTATAAGAACATGCATGGATTTTGCAGATAGGACAAAAGATAATCTAAAGGCGGGAAGAGATTTAGCTGAGATTTGTAATCGACCAACCCTTGAGTTGACAAATAGTGGTGGCAAGCCACGTGCCCCATTTTGTTTAAAACCTAAATAAAAGAAACAAGTAATGAGGTGGTTGAAAAATTTGAAATTCCCAGATGGTTACATCGCGGGATTTAGAAGAGCTATGAATTTGAAGACAGGGAAGTTAAATGGATTGAAAAGTTATGATTACCACATAATAATGGAAAGACTCCTTCATGTAATGTTTCGCGGGTACTTGAATGATGATGTGTGGAAGGCGTTAGCTGAGCTGAGCCATTTTTATAGACAACTTTGTGCTAAAGAAATTAAGAAAGAGATGATGGAGAAGTTGGAGAAACAGACACTGGTGCTTTTATATAAATTGGAAAAAAATATTCCCTTCAGGATTCTTCAATCCAATGCAACATTTACTAGTTCTCCTTCCATGTGAAGCTAAGGTAGGTGGCCATGTGCAATATAGATGGATGAATCACATTTAAAGGTCCCTAAAGAAGCTTAGAGCGATGGTTGGAAATAAGGCCAGAGTTGAAGGTTGTATCGTGGAAGAATTTAAATTGAAAGAGATAGCATACTTCACTAGTGTATACTTCGTTGAGCATCATAATGTCAACAAACCTGCTATGTGGTACCTTGTGGATGAATACAATCCTTGTAGTGACCTTAAAATTTTTCAGTGGAAGGGCATAATTGTTGGTGTCTCCATGACATATTATGTAACTCAGGAAGAACGGACATATGCCTTGCTCTATATGTACTCAAATATGGAAAAGATGGAACAATATTTCGTGTAAGTAAATGCTTTTTAGTTTTATATTTTACTAACGATGGTTCAAACCTTGTTTGTTTACCTATTCATTTACAATGACAGTATGTTTGATTTGAAATACTTGATTTCTGGTCTTCAACCAACGGAGAAGCAATTAGATAAGTTGCGTTGGGAAGGAATAAATGGAGAGCCTAGTTTCCTCACTTGGTTCAGAGAACATGTAAATCCTTAACTTTTGTGACACGTATTATATTACCATATCAGGTTAATTATCTTATAAACCCATATGATTTGCAGTGTGTGCTCGCCGTCAATGTACATATAGACTTACGACAGCTCTCTTATGGAAGTATTACTACCAAAAGTTACGGTTGATATGATGTGAATGGTTTCCGCTTCCGTTCAACTAATTTTGAAGGGTCTCGACCTCTGGCGGCAACAACTAATATTAGAGTTGTTACAAGGGTCGTTGATGCCCAAGGACATGAAACTAAGTATTATGGAATCATCAAAAATATAATCGAGTACAACTTTGCCAGGAATAAGGAGCTTAAAGTAGTCTTCTTCGATTGTGATTGGTTTGACCCCAAACATGGTACTCGAGAAAACCAAATTAGGATGGTTGAAGTCAAACACGTGGAACGACTACGTGGTTGCGATAATTCTGTCCTTGCTCACTAAGTCGAGCATGTGTATTATATTTTGTACCCATGTGAAAAATTGAGTGCTTGGTGAGTAGTGTACAAAGTGAATCCTCAAAAACGTCGACAAACCCCTAGTGATGTTGCTTATCAATTGGAGGTTGGAGAGGTCGATAAGGTTTATCAAGATGATGAATTGCCGAGTTCATTTAATGTAGAGCCAGATGATGAGGACATCACTTCACATGATACACACATGGAGCCTCCACCTACAATTCAATTACTAGGACCAATCACACGCGCCCGTGCCCGTCGCTTGAACCATGAGGTTAATTCTTTCCTTAGCAACTATGTCAATATTTGTTTGGACGGGATGCTACTGAATACTAGTGATATTTTGTTGCTTAGGAACATGGGAGATGGAATAGAAGAGTTGGAGCTGAAGACGGAGTCGCACGGATGTTTTGAAGTCAAGATTTCGCTGGTTCGGACTACATCAACCACCCTGCACAAAAATGGGCATAACTTCCTCATACAAAGTCTGATTGGCACGTTCTTTGACTTTTTGGAAATCTGAGGAGAAGACGGATCGTTTGCCGTTGGTTTCACCTCATTTGGAGTCTCGAGTCGTTCTGTGTGATTTAAACAGTCCTGCGTGACAGAACTGGGCCATATTGGCCCATAGTCTGAGTCTGTACGTCTTCTAGCCCACAGCCCGTGTCTGTTTGCCTTCCACAGGCTGCCGCCCTATATATTCTCACGCCAGCCGCCTCTAGGGTTAGGTTTTTCTTTGTTTGCATCTACACTTGTGTGTTTAGATCCCGCCTCTTGCATCGGACCGATTGGCTGCTGCATTGGCGTTTGTAAAACCTCACCTTATCATCGTTTGTTTGTGATTTGGCATTCGACTTGTATCCTTCCTGTTCTTGCTTGTGTTCTTGGGTTCGCTTGCAGGAATTATCCTTCGTGGCGAGGTCAATCGCGTTCTGCGTGGTTGATAACCAACGGAGACAGTGGTGTAACGATTGCAAGGTTTTGATCCGCCGGACCAGAGCCTTGGATCGCCAACGTCGAGATTCTCCACCAACCCAAGTTTATCCTTTACCTAGAGGAAGATCGGGACCAATCCCCCATCAGTTGGTATCAGAGCACAGATTTCCCGTTAGGTAATCTCGATCTGCTTTTGTTTTTACCTAGAGTCCAGAAAACCGCACCAAAAAAAATTCCCCACCGAGAACCCCTTTGTGCCTTGCGATTTTAATTTCAGATTTAACTTTGTTGAGTTCGTGTTCTTGGTCGAGTCTTGTTGCTGGTTTAGTAATCCCTTTGTGTCGTTTGAGTAGTAGTTGGTCTTGTGTCTCAAAAAATTCCCCACCGAAAACCCCCTTCTGCAACCCTATTCGTTTTCCACATCAAGTCTTTGTGACCTCCCTTCAGTAAAACAGGCATAACTTTTCGCTCGTTTGGCAGAAAAATCTGAAATTTTTTGAGCGTCTTCCTGACCCAATTTGGGTGGGTACCCTAACATGGTTCCCCTGTTAGCCCTCACCAAAATCACCAAAAAAATCAGGAAGATAAAGAAAAAAATTGGACAAAGTTTTTGCTCGCCGGACAGCGAACTTGTTTGAATTTTTGTGAGCCACATCCCACCTCAGTTGTAGGTGCCAATTTTTGTGGTTGCATCTCTGGTCATCCTTGTTCAAAAAAAATAGAGTGAAAAAAAAAGAGAGAAAAAAAATCAAAAAAAAGAGAAGAAGTGGTAGTAACAGCATTATCGGCGGCAGTAACAGATTCGGCAGTAACAGCTTCTCAGCGGCAGTAACAGATTCTGCTTGTCCAATCTCTTGTCCGAACTCTTGTCCGGTCAGCGGTAGTAACAGAGTTATCAGCGGTAGTAACAGATTCTGCTTGTCCGATCTCTTGTCCGAACTCTTGTCCGATCAGCGGTAGTAACAGAATTATCAGCGGAGGTAACAGATCCTTTGTCCGATCCCTTGTCCGATCTCTTGTCCGATCTCTTGTCCGATCTGCAGAGAGCTGAATTTGGCTTGTGTTGCTTCCATTTGAGTTTTGGGCACATAGTTTCCCTCTATTGCTTGAATTTTCACCTTGAGAGCACTAAGGCCAACAACTTTGACTAGTACTTGGGAATACTTATTGAACTTGGTTTAACTGTTATTATTATTGCTAATCCTTGCTACTCACTTTGCCTTCCAAGCTACACCTTTCTCTTGGTCAGGACAGGTTCATTCCTTGCAATTGCCACCACCCTCCACTTGGTTCATCACCTGTAGGCCGGTGACCTCACTACGGCGTGGTAAGAACACTTGCAAGTGTGGGTAAGGTGCTTGACGGATTGTTTCCACCACATATCCACCACCTCACCTAGCTGTTTTACATAAGGATTATTCTTTGTTGCTTTGTCTTTTCTCTAACATGGCAGCACTTATTGTACAACGTGACTTGAGCACTCACATGGACCAGGACGACCAGTCACAACGAAACAATCTGTTTCAGACCTTCTTCGTCGTCAATGACCGTCGTGTGCGTGTCATCATCGACAGCGGTAGTTGCAACAATTTGGTGAGCCTCGACGTGGTAACTAAGCTTCAACTTCCCACACGTGCACATCCACACCCTTACCACGTGCAATGGTTCAACAATAGCGGTAAGGTCATGGTAACACAAACTGCTCACATCAAATTTTCCATTGGTACATACTTTGGAGTTGCTGAATTTGATGTAGTACTAATGCAAGCATGTTCTCTATTACTTGGTAGACCTTGGGTATATGATACTGATGCTACACGCCATGGTAGGAGCAATAAGTACACATTTATGTATAAAGGAAAGAAAGTTACATTGCTTCCTATGACTCCTGCTGAAATTGTGAAATTTGAACAAGAAAAACGTGCTAGGGACGCACAAAAGAGCAAACAACTTTCTGAAAATCAGCAAGTAGCTAAAACGCTTTCGAGGCAACAAAAAGATAAAGTTGTTTCTCCTTCCTCATCACAAGTTATTAATCTAAAAGGACGTGTCATGCATGCAACTAAAACTAATCTTGCAGTACGTAGTTTTCTTGGTCTTGCAGGTTTCTACCGGCGTTTTGTGAAAGATTTCAGCACCATAGCCGGTCCTTTACCTGAGTTGACCAAGAAGGGAGTTACTTCTACTTGGGAGCCAGCACAAGAACAAGCTCTTGCCACACTCAAGGATCACCTTACACGTGCACCTCTACTTCAGCTACCCGACTTCAGTAAGCCTATTGAGTTAGAATGTGATGCTAGTGGTGTTGGAATAGGAGGTGTGCTGCTACAAGGAGGTAAACCCGTGACCTATTCTAGTGAGAAATTGCATGGTCCACAATTGAATTATTTTACCTATGAAAAGGAATTATATGCCTTAGTGCGTGTGCTTGAAACTTGGCAACATTACCTTTTGCCTAAGGAGTTTTTTATACATTCTGATCATGAAGCACTAAAATATTTGAGAGGGCAAGCTAAACTGAACCGTAGACATGTTAAATGGGTTGAATTTATTGAACCTTTCCCATACATTGTGAAATACAAGAATGGCAAAGAAAATGTGGTTGTTGATGCATTGTCTCGTAGGATTGTTCTTTTATCTCAACTTGATATCAACGTTCCAGATTTGGAAAGTTTGAAAGATTTGTATGTTGTAGATAAAGAATTTGCTGAACCATTCACTAAATGTAATGATGGGAAAGACTGGAAAACATTTCATGTTTATGACGGGTTCTTGTTCCATGCTAACAAGCTATGTGTTCCAGATTTGTCCGTACGTTTGCTGTTGTTGCAGGAATCACATGGCAGTGGATTAATGGAGCATTTTGGGAGAGAAAAGACTTTGGCCCTGCTGTCCAATAATTTTTATTGGCTAAAGATGCGGAGAGATGTTGAACGATTTGTGCAGCGTTGTGCCACATACCATAAAGCTAAGTTCAAACTTAACCCATATGGTTTGTATACTCCACTTCCTATTTCTAGTGCACCTTGGGAAGATATTAGCATGGACTTTATTGTGGGATTGCCTAGGACAAAGAGGGGGAGAGACTCCATATTTGTAAGAGTGGATAGGTTTTCTAAAATGGCACACTTTATTCCCTATCACAAGACCAACGATGCTTCACATATTGCTGATTTATTTTTCAGGGAAATTGTGAGATTGCACAGGATGCCTAGAACCATTGTTTCAGATCGTGATGTGAAGTTTATGAGTTACTTTTGGAATACAATGTGGGCCAAGCTTGGCACAAACTTGCTATTTGCAACAACCTGTCACCCGCAAACTGAAGGTCAAACAGAGGTGGTAAACCGTACACTCTCCATGTTGCTGCGAACAATGATTAAGAAGAACTTGAAGGAATGGGAGGACTGCCTTCCACATGTTGAATTTGCATACAATAGAGCTCTTCACTCAACAACACAATTGTGCCCGTCTGAAGTGGTGTATGGTTTTAAGCCAATCACACCACTTGATTTGCTGCCACTTCCTTTTCAAGAGAGAGCAAACATGGAGGCAACTAAGCGTGCAGAGTTTGTGAAAGCTATGCATCTGAAGACCAAGGAAGTTATAGAAAAGAAGGCACGCTATTTTGCTCAAAAGACAAATAAAGGAAGAAAGAAGATGTTTTTCAAACCAGGAGATCTTGTTTGGTTGTACTTGCGCAAGGATCGTTTTCCTGATTTGAGAAAGTTTAAATTGATGCCCCGTGCTGATGATTTAAAACCCTATTTGGGAGCTGACGATGAGCTTGAGTCGAGGACGACTCCAATTCAAGAGGGGGAGGATGATGAGGACATCACTTCACATGATACACACATGGAGCCTCCACCTACAATTCAGTTACTAGGACGAATCACACGCGCTCGTGCCCGTCGCTTGAACCATGAGGTTAATTCTTTCCTTAGCAACTATGTCAATATTTGTTTGGACGGGATACTACTGAATACTAGTGATATTTTGTTGCTTAGGAACATGGGAGATGGAATAGAAGAGTTGGAGCTGAAGATGGAGTCACACGGATGTTTTGAAGTCAAGATTTCGATGGTTCGGACTACATCAACCACCCTGCACCAAAATGGGCATAACTTCCTCATACGAAGTCCGATTGGTGCGTTCTTTGACTTTTTGGAAAGATGAGGAGAAGACGGATCGTTTGCCATTGGTTTCACCTCATTTGGAGTCTCGAGTCGTTCTGTGTGATTTAAACAGTCCTGCGTGACAGAACTGGGCTATGTTGGCCCATAGTCTGAGTCTGTATGTCTTCTAGCCCACAGCCCGTGTCTGTTCGCCTTCCACAGGCTGCGGCCCTATATATTCTCACACCAGCCGCCTCTAGGGTTAGGTTTTGCTTTGTTTGCATTTACACTATTGTGTTTAGATCCCACCTCTTGCACCGGACCGATTGGCTGCTGCATTGGCGTTTGTGAAACCTCACCTTATCATCGTTTGTCTGTGATTTGGCATTCGACTTGTATCCTTCCTTTTCTTGCTTGTGTTCTTGGGTTCGCTTGCAGGAATTAGCCTTCGTGGCGAGGTCAATCGTGTTCTGCGTGGTTGATAACCAATGGAGACAGTGGTGTAACGATTGCAAGGTTTTGATCCGTCGGACCGGAGCCTTGGATCGCCAACGTCGAGATTCTCCACCAACCCAAGTTATCCTTTACCTAGCGGAAGATCGGGACCAATCCCCCATCACCAAACTTGCTAGCATATTCTTTACTTGGTGATGCTAATGATGTAGCAGTTACCGAGAAAAGGAAACAACATCATAAGAAGAAAAAGTAACATGGCATGCTTTGGGGAGAAGGAGACAAATTGATCCTGATTTTGATTATAATTGACAAGTAATTGTTTTCACACAATGTGTATGTCAAATATATTTCATATTAAATTCTTTTTTATAAATTCTAACTTTTCGTACTAATAAATACTCATTTGTGCTTGTTTTCAATAGGATATCGAAAAATTTGAAGAGTATCACAAAGAAGCTTTTCGGCGGGAAGAGTACGACGAGTCAGGACACCCTATTCCAAGGTAGTTCACTTGGTTCAAGCAGATGTCGTCAAGAACTCTTGAGATACGTAGACCCAACATTGCGGGGTTGAATTGCAATTCTAAGAGATGAGGTAACCTTCAAATTGAATTTTATGCCTGTTATAAACTATTACTAATTGTTTTTCATACCATTTTGCAAGATGAAGAGAATGACCCGGAGGGTGAAGGGAAGGAGGATGACCTAGAGGGTGCGGGGCAGGAGGCTGACCCGAAGGGTCTGGGGCAGGAGGCTGGCTCAGAGGGTGTGGAGCAGGAGGCTCCAGGGTCTGCATCATCCAGCTCACATCATTTCAGGATGAGCCACCTGGTCACCCCACCTATAGCCCCTCTGGTTGGAAACAAGATCGAGATCACGCCTATAGGTGATGGGTAAGTCTCATGCATACTCTAGTGTTGTGTTTTACTGTCAAAAAATTATTTCAGATTATTAACTTTATTTATTATGTATTTCAAGATCTTGGATTGACTCTAGGTTTGACGACACTTCAAGGATCAGGCAGGTTAACCAGATATTGGGTAACCTGTGTTGTCTTCACTACCCAGGGGTGCTGACACTATCGACCAATGAGAAGCAACTCTGCACGAGTTGGGACCAATACTAGTTTGCTCCTAATGGGGACTACGGACGTGCCCAGGGCGCAGTGTGTCATGACTTCTGGGTATGATTTTTTCCATGCATTGTTTTGTTTAACACAAAACTTCTGGAGTAATAGTAGGTTACTAATCATGACTTTTGCAGTTACGTTTTTGCTTGCCAGAATCGGGAAATCACCATAATCATGCCCTTGTTGTCTTAAACAACAATGCGCATAAGGTTGCGCCAAGTGACATCGAGGTTTATATAGGTGGTCATAAAGGAGTAGATCCTTCACATACAGATATATTGTGTAGTCAATCAGCCATGGATTATTTGTTGAGATGTTAATAATTTTAAGAGTTTGCATCATTTTTCTCCGTCTAATTGGCATTTTTGGTTTTTTACAAAACGCAATATGGTCAACAAATGGTTCAACTCCATGGAGATGAGTATGATTGATGGAGGGAACATGTCGACCCAATGGTCGTGTAGTCTAGTGGAGGTGGAAAGAGCCATGGATGGTGAGACGTTGTTTCTCAATGTTTTGTGTGTGGTACTGTAATAGTAACTAATGTATTCAATGTTGGGGATATTCTATGTTCAATGGAGTAATTGACTCAAGGGCGGTGAGAGCGTAGAAGTCAACTCAGTCGTCGCAGGGCTCTTCAGGAGTTTGCTCTAGCTGTCGCCGCTCAGAAGAAAACCTAGAAGTGATTCAGCTGTCAGATGAATTGAGGCAGTCACACGAGCAAATGAGGTAGTATCAAGATTATTATGTTGCTTGCTTTGCACAGCAGCAGGCGATGATGCAGGTAAGTTCAGTTTGCCTCATTACAACTATATAGCATTTAGCAATAGGTTTAAAACTAACTGATTGCATTATAACATGTATAGCAAATAGCCCAGCAGCAAGGACTTGACATGTCGCAGTTCCAACTGATGCCTCTCCTAACACCATTTTTTCCAGTTGGTGCTCCTCCTGCAGCTGAGGTACCTCCTAACATGTCGTTAATTACTTGAGTTACTTGAGTTAGCGTTTAGATGGTAATTTGAGTTAGCTCGTTAGTTGATAATGTTTCTCTAATTTTATATATTGCTTCAAATTGTTCGTACTCCCGGTCAGCATAGACCCTCGGCTTCAAATGTGAATGATCCGAGAGGCAGCGGCGGCGCCCACAATTCGAACCAACCAAGTGATGGTGTTGAGTGAGTATGACTTGTCTATTTATGGATTTGAACATGACTTGTGAATTTGAACACAACTTGTGCCTTTAAATATGATTTGTGACTTTAAATTGTTAAGTTTGTGAATGAGAATGGTTTGTGAAAGTGGAGAATATGAATGTGAATGATTTGTGAATGTGGAGGTGAGTGGTAAGTTTGTGGTTTGTGAATGTGAATGGTTTGTGAATGTGGAGGTGAATGGTTAAGTTTGTGGTTTGTGAATGTGGAGGTGAATGGTTTGTGAAAGCAGAGAATGTTAATGTGAATGTGTTTATGGATGTGAATGTGAATGTCTGATTATGTTTTGGATATGTGAATGTGAATTTGTGATTTTGTGGTTGGATGTGAATATGATTGGGAGAATGAGAAAAAGAAAAAAAATACACTTAACTTCCGTCGGCTATGGTCAGCCGACGGAAGTTAGTGTGCATTAACTTCTATCGGCTGACCATAGCCGATGGAAGTTAAAACCCTTAACTTCCATCGGCCAGGCGTGGACTGATGGAAGTTATGGGCTTTTGCTGACGTGGCAAAAACCTATAACTTCTGTCAGCCCACGCCTGGCTGACGGAAGTTATGTTTTGTGGCAAAATGTCTCTGTTGGACCGGAAACGACGACCAGAGGGGGGTGAATGGGAGCTTTTAAAATTTCAGACTAAAAATAGCCTTCTATTTTAGTTCTGTCTTTTGCGGAACAGGCTTCGAACACACCCTTCGAAGTTCTGGTTCGGAGGTATTTTATAGCTCCGAAATCAGGCTTCACAAGGAGCAAAAGTTCGAAGCCAAGAAGACTTCGCTCCACCCACAACCCCAAAGATTTAGCTCTGCTAAGTCAGTGCAGGCTCCGCACACTGGGTGCCTTCGAGTAGGCTTCGTACTTCACCCTTCGCAAGAGCAGACTTCCCTCTGAGGACTTCGACCAAATACTCAGCAATAGCAACTCGTGCTAGGCTTCGTACTTCGAAGGTCTAAACGCACATTGAACACACTTCGCCGAGGACTTCGACAAGGGAAGAAAACGGGCTTCGATCTAAGCCAAGAATAGTGCTTCGCTAGTAATCGGAGAGGTCTTGCCTCCAGTTTACACAGAGCGAACAAACACTGAAAAGCACACACTTCACTCGAACAGGCTTCTCACACACTTCTCCAGAAAAGATTCAGTACACAAACTCAACTCAAAAAGAAGTGAGACATGGAGAGATCAAAGCATGCAGTGAAGTACGCATACAAGTTCAAGCAGTAAATGAAAACAGAACCAAAACTTCATTGCTTGAACAGGGAACACAAAATGAACTCACAGACTGAATACAAAGTGTGTGGCGGCTAGCACAGGAGCTTAAAAATGGCTGCTCAAAGTGTTGGTGTGACCTAGCTAGCATCCACTGTTTATAGGCACTATTCAGCCCTATGAATAGAGTACTTTACCCCTAGGGTTTACACTGTTTCTGTCTCATCAGAACAGGGGGTACAGCTGGTAGTCTACTTTATTTGGAGGCTTCTTTTGTCAGCTTCGCAGAGGAGACAACATCAACTTTTGCAAAGCAGACACGGTCAGCCTTTGCAGTTTTGGAGCCTTCTGAAGCCCCCCTTCGCACGCGAGGGGTGCGGTAGCTTTGGTGAGAAGCCTTGAGCCTGACGGCCTTCGCTTCACTTCACTGAAGTCTGCCTTCGATACAGTGACGGTTTTGAGCCGAAGCCGTCAAAGCCCTTGGGCCTTCGCACCAACACCTCCAGAGTGGACCACCACGGCTTCGCAGCTTCTCCCATCTCGAACTCCGTCAGTCCGTGTACCGAAGCCATGTATGGCCGAAGTACCTCAAGTCAGCCACACTCCGAAGCCCCACCATCGGAGTACCACCCTTCGAAGTCCCTCCTTCGTCCAAGGCCTCCGCATGAAGCATTCCATGAGCACTTCATCGCAGTGTCTCTCCCCGAGCACACTTCTGGATGAACCTCACCCGGACCATGCCTTCGATGCACCTCGACTTCTGAGACCTTCATCGGGTATACATTCGAGTGCCTCCCTCCGGAGCACACTTCGAATGCATTTCCTCATTGCTGAGGACTTCGTCCACCATACTCCGAAGCCACTCCATTCGGAGTACCCTTCAAAGTGCCTCGCCTCCGAGGACTTCATCTCAGAGTACCTTCAGCCGGAGCCACACTCCGCACTTACTGCCTTCTCCTGGCGCACCTCGACCCAAGGTCCGACCTCGACCCCTTCGCAGCCTTCGTGACCAAGCTCCCTGCTCGCCTGGCATCAAGCCTCCCGCTTGACCCAAGTTCTCAAGGGCCTCTCCACAGCATCTAGGATGCTTTCCTAAGCATAGATGCTAGAGGCAAGGGCAAGGAAAAGAACACTGTTGGTGGGTCATCCTCTGGACGCATTCTTATTCTAAAGTAGAAGCATGTCTCCTTTCTGCCTGATCAAGTAAGGAGGAAGTGTGACTACTCTCATTTCTCCAATAGAGTTTTCAAAGATAAGAACGGGGACACCAGAGTCTACGAGCGAGATGCTTATGACTATCGTTTCTACAACTCCTTCCATGAGAACTTCTACCACTAAGTAGTTGATCCTCAAATATCTCCAATTGCGACCATGAAGTGGATCAAATGTTGAGATTAAAGAAAAAGAACAATGCAGTATTCAATGAGATGATCAAGACTTGCAAGGCCAATCACATCTATGGTTTGATGGAGTTAAAGCAAGATTGGTGTGAGGAAGCAATCTGTTAGTTCTACACCACCTTGTTCTAGACCATTGTGAATGATGAACCAACCTTTCACTAGCGGATTGAGAGAAATAACTTTGAGGTCTCCATTGGCAAATTGAGGGAAATGACTTTAAGGTCTCCATTGTAGAAATTCTTGGGCTTGACAGCAATGATCTTCAATGTCACAGGCTGGACCAAGAGCCAACTCTGGAAGGTTATCATGTCCAATACCTCTATCAGCTGACTTTATATCTTGTGGGGACCATCAAGGGTCTCCTACCATTCTTTGAGGCCCTGAACAACATGTTCAGGAAGACCCTTTTTCCCAAGAAAGGGGATGCTACCCATCTACTATCTAATTCCAGAAACATGCTTGGTTCTATGAGGGAGGATCAACCTCCATTCAGTGTAGCCCACTTTCTATGGAATGAGATCTGTAATTGCTCAGTGACGCCAAAGAGGAGCTTTGAGTATGCCATCATACATTCAGCTTGTGATCAACAGGGTTACACGTCTCTAAATGGTGCTAGAAGTGGAGCACTATGATTTCTCTCCTAGAGTCCCCAAGACTCCATCTCTAGTTGCTTCAATTCCTCCTAGATCTTCTAGCCATCTAGCTCAGTCGAGTGGCCAAGCATCAGGGTTAGGATCCTCTTCCTCCTCTCCGATAAAGGGGATTCTATATAAGATATTCAAATAGATGTCTCCAAGATGCATCACCAAGCTATCAATGAGGAGTGCTAGCGTTCTAGACATCCTACCTTGCCTTGGGTTTCTTAGTATGATGCTTTTGATCCCACCATTAGAGCAGAGGTCGAAGATGATCCCTACTCCTACTTCTTTGGAGTGGCAGACTCAGTCTCCCTGCTGTCGTCATCGCCACTACCTCGTCAGCCCTCTTCATCTTTTGAGGAGTCTAGTAGTGGTGAGGAGGACGATGAAAGGGACTCTATGTGATTCTTTATCTCTTCTTCTCTCTTTTCGGTGTCCTTGATGCCATAGGAGGAGAAAATTCACCTAGTCCGTTTTAGCTATCTATTTTCGATCTTTGAATGTCATTAGCCATCCATCTATCTTTTATCATCTATATCATGAACAATTGGGTTATAATAATGTTTAGCTACAACTTTCTTTATGTGTGACATGGATGTAATGAACTATTACAGATGTTTTAAATGCTTAAGTCTAATCATGTTCAGTGTGAACTTGTGATGTTTGGCATATTTGGCACAATTATGACTTGTTGTGAAATTATGCAATGTGTATTTTGAGATGCCCTAAATGTTATATGTGTTATTTATGAACTATTGCAAACAATTAGTGGGACCCAAATTGTTAATATTTCATCTTTTGCGCACTTCATATCACTTATTTGATCATGTTGTCATCAACCACCAAAAATAGGGAGATTGAAATTGCATCAAGGTGCATCTAGGCCCATATTTAATTTTGGTGTATTAATGACAATATTGATCAAATGCTACTAATCAAGTTGTCAAAATTAATGCAGAGATTTCACAAGAAAAACGACAATCGTTGAAACAAATTTGGAGAAAAAGCTCCATTTGATCCAAATAGGCTCAAATATTAAATTTATATATTTATTCTTTATCTTGAGTATAGAACTGTCGTACTATTAAGATGGATGTGTTGGGTTTTGTTTCAAAACTTTTTGCTCAACGAAAAACTTTTTTTGAAAGCTTTTTGGCCACGTTCAAACTAAGTTCTGGATTTTTTAGAGTGATCGAAACTTTGAAAGTGGGTCGGGACTTTCGAGTTGAGCTCTCGACCTTGAATTAATTTTAGGTCAGAAATTCCAATTTTATCTCTCCATCTTGAATCATATTTCTGTCAGAACTTCCAATTTGAACTCTTGGTTTGAAATTAAATTTTGGTCGGAACTTCTGATTTGAGGTCTCGGATTGGAATTAAATTTTGGTCGGAACTTCCGATGTGCAATTGAAACTTCCGATTTGAGTTCTCGGTTTCAAAATTCATTTTGGATCGGAACTTCCGAGGCGGGTGACCAAAAATGCCCAAATGGTAAGATTTTGATTGTGAGGTATATATACCCCATCAACCATTTTAAACAGTTAACCCTCGCACTCTAACTCTCTCTCTCTCTCTCTTGCAAATCCTAATCCTAGTTCCCAAACTCTCTTGCATTCAAATTCAGATCTACAGCAAATCTTAGTGATTTGCCTTGAGAGTTCCATTGAAATCTTCTCGAGTTTTTATTGATGCGTCATTTAAGGAGATTTTTGTGGGTTGGTTTTATTGATTTTGTTGGATTTTATTGCAAATCTGTAAGCACAAAGATTTGAGTTAGCAAAATCTTTTCGACGCATTTGTTACTCTTAGAGGTTCCACCTCCTAGATGGCTAGGAGTCACTCCGTGAGCAACCAAGCAGATTGTGGTTTCCCAGAGTAGTTTGTAAAAGCTCAACCTTAACTTTGACAAGGTTTCTAAGAGAAAATCGAAGTTTAGCTAAGGCTAAGACTTGGTGAGAAAAGGGTTGAAAGAGAACCAGCCTACCTGAGGTTCCTCAACGGATATGTAGGATCATTGGATCCGGACTCCGCTAAATACATCGTTTGTCTTATGTGTTCTTGTGTTTATCACATTTTTAGGGTTCTAGCTAGGTCGAACTTTATTTTTGCTCGATCTACAGTTTGGCCTAGTTTTAGAGCAATTCATAGTGTAAAAGTTGTTCCCAACATATTTTCGCACATTTCTGTTCAAACACTTTATTGAGAAAATAATTTTCACCTTCGTCGATTTTTCTCAGCTAATCAGAACTTCCGATCAAGTCAAAGTTCTGAAAATTTCCGATAGGTCGGAACTTTTTATCCATGAAATTTTCAAAACATCATTTTTCTGCAAGAAAATTTTATATTGCCTATTCACCTCCTCTAGGCAACTTTTAAAATCTCATAGATTATTTACTAAGTCTATCCTAACATCTAGTTTTGAAATATGTGTTCATAGAACTAGGATTGTTAGACTTAAATACTTTTGCATTTTAGGGAGAGAAACTTCACATAACACCAACAAGAGGAATTAAATCATAGTCAAGTAGACTACGTACTCGAATTGATCTTGAAGTATTTATGAAATATTCGGGTGAATTGTATTCTTTTTCCCTTGAATAAGTTTTATTAAAGTTTCTCATATTATGGTTTTAATGAGAAAATTCGTGCACCAAGACGTATATTATGTACTCTTTCTCCCAATTTTTCCCACTGGGTTTTTTAGAGTTTTGATGAGGCATATGGATGTAACAAAAAGTGCCCAAGGGGAGCATTAGGAAACAGAAATCCCGAAGATTATGATAATCAAATTCAGTTGTGGGCACGTCTATCTCTTAGGGGGTTTTGTGAGGAGCCATGTTGAATATTATGGGCCTCATGGCTCTAGAAGATGATAAGTGATTGTCAACGGAAGTAAAAGAGAGAGAGGATGAGATGGTGGGGAGAAGAGAAGACCTACCGTGTCTTGACTGCGTGTGACTTAGGTACAGGGGCGGCGAGTGATGGCTAGGCAGAGGGAGCCATGGATAGGGCTGGATAACAAGCCAGCTCGGCTCATTTAGCTCGGCTCGTTATAGCTCGTTATGTTAACGAGCTAGCTCGGCTAGCTCGTTAACATAACGAGCAGAAAACCTAGCTCGACTCAGCTCGGTCCAGCTCGCGAGCTAGCTCGTCTAGCTCATGAGCCAATTATTTAAAAGATGATCAAATAATAAATATTCAAATAATCACGTATCAAACATCAAAATATAAAATAAATAGAATATATAAGGTTTCAAAAATTAATCATCCATAGTTCCATCATTATTTCTATGATTTTATCAAATTCATTACACATGTTATTTGTTTCATACTTTTATATGATAAATTCTATATACTTTTATATGATAAATTATATAGGCCATAATAATAAATTTATAATAGCAAGTTAGCAAGTAATATTTAGATACTAACAAATAAATTATAAAATAAGGAGTCTTATACTCTAAGATAGTGTTTTATTATTGTTTTAGTAGGTTGGCTTGACTACTTGTGCTGAGCTCGTTAAGCTCGTGAGCAGCTCGCGAGCCAGCTCGAACTCGCTCGTTATACTAATGAGCTAAAACACCAACTCAGCTCGTTATGAAAATAGAACGAGCCGAGTCGAGCCGAGCCAAGCCAAGCTGGTCACGAGCCGAGCGAGTTAACGAGCCATGAGTTTTTAGTCCAGCCCTAGCCACGGAGTTGGGCTGGCCCAATCCAAGTACATGGGCTAGGAACGGCAGGAGACTCGTCGTGGTGTTGATCGGGTTTGACTCAGGTAAACGGGTGGCAAGCGATTACTAGGCTGAGGGAGCCGTGGAGTTGGGTCAGCCCAATCCGGGTACCTAGTGTGAAGACGGCAAGAGCTTTGTTGGTTTTGGTGCAAAATCGACACCCTATCTGGAACGTTCATCAGAAATCGGATGGCCTTGAAGCGAAGTCATAGCTGCTACGAAAGCTTCGCACCAGGACAAACTACATTTAGTTAGGATTTTACTTTTGCCCATTTGGCCCACAATCTGTCTTAATTGAGTTTGTAAAAATCCTAAAGGTAGTTTATACATTTTCTATTTTTGCGTCTGTAAAATACCCTAAGGGTATATTGAGGTTTTCCTAATTTTTGGACAGCCTATAAATAGGCCCCTATACCCTAGGGTTTCTATTAACTCACTAGAAATCAAATCAGAGTTTACTTTACCAATTTCCTCTAAAAAATTCCTTCTATTTTCCCTCTTCATTCTTGTTCATCGTTGTCAGCTGGAAAATTTCCTTCACGTTCTTCATCGCACATACACGCTTTTGAGCGCACGCCACTCAGTCGTATTTGCACGAGGCAGTAGCTAGTGCACCTTGGCAGCCGCAACAGCGCAAGTATTTCATGCCGCACGGGCCCGATAAATGAGGGAGTGAAGCGAGTGCAGCTTCGAGCTATCTAGGGAACCACGTCCATTAGACTCCAGGCGCGTGAGGCACTCTGCTAGCGCTAGTTTTCTCCAGCCCAAGCATCGGCTGGTCTTCTCTTCCCTGCGCTCAAGCTTGTCATCCGGTTTTTTTGTTGCGCGATGCCGCACGAAAGGCGTGGGGACGTGCATCGAATATGCTCCCAAAGCCAGTGCGCGTACCTAGACATGGCCCCTCAACAATAATCGGTGCCCAAGTCTTGTCCGGCAACTGATGTTGATGCCCTATCCACGCCTGCTCATCATCTGGACTCGTCGCCCGTGCTCAGCCAGCTGCTTCAAGTCTTCATCCTCTAAGTAGGTAAGCGCAGGTATATCTCTTGTACCCTAGATGTTCGATGGTATGATTGCTTGAATTATAATAAAATCTCTGCATAGTGTTTTAATAAATGCTTTGATTATCTTAATATAATTCTTGCATCACACCTGTTTTGATGAAATACTTATGAACATTGAATACTTGCAAAGTGTGATTATATTCTTGTTTCCTTTTGTTGGGGGAAAATACATCATCCTCGGGGTCTCTACAGTAATAAGACAAAGGCAATCTACTAAAACGAAGTTCTAGTATTAACTTTGGTTTAGTACATGATCAAGCTAGAAGAATCCATACAGACTTCTGTTCGGAGTATAACTTCAAAGGTTGAATCTTTAGAGAGCTTATCTGCCAGCGAGGATGGAAGACTTATCTTCTTTCTGATTAGATTAGTCTTTTACCATTTTAACCCTATTAGGGGTACCGAATAGTTTCCACTATGTCGGCTGTAATTGAGGGGTAAAAAGGTCTTTTCCTTAAGATTTTTACCTATAAATACCCCCCTTCTCACCCTGTAATAGGCATCAAATACTCAGTTATTCAATACACAACTTCGAACTGCTTCGAGCTATTATCCAATTCGGAGTCTTGAAATAGTTCACTTCACAAACACTTCATTTGTTAGTTCTTAATCTCTGAAAACCTGTTAGCGTAATCTTTTACGCCAACAGTTGGCGCCGTCCGTGGGAAACCTAGTCCAAAAAACTTCGTTCTCTACCAAGTTCTCAGAACCATGCCTCCTAAGCGGAGTTCAGGTGGTAGTCCTACTCGGAGGTCCCCTCGGACCTCCGAAGCAAGATCTTCGAATACAGTCGAGGTCGGAGGACCTTCAGTAATTCTTCCACCTCAGACCCCCGAAGGGAATTCCCTTCCTCGAGTATACGGATTTCCTCCTCCAACTCCATCTATGCTTCGGCCAGACGGAGTCCCTCCTCCAACTCCGACTGTGCTTCGAACTGACATGTACAGTTCTCAGGACCCAGAAGATCCTTCTAGAAGAAATGAAGACAGTCTTGGCGACATGACGACCCAGATGGTTAGTCTCCAAGCTAAAGTGGCAAGGTAGAGGCAAGAAGCCGCAGATAGTCTTCATTCTCAGGCCACCCTTGTAATTTCCGAAGTGCCTCAAGATGATGATCTTCTTTATCCAGAAGCCCCAGAGAACGCTTCCTTCAATAGCGAGTCTCCGCTGCAACCCGAGTTACAGAAAGTGCGCTTCGACCCTAAGTTTAAAACTTCGAAGCTCTGTAAGTACTCCAGAGAAGAGGATCCGGGGGAGTTCTCCCGTTCGTATGCTTTGGAAATTGAGGCCAGCGGAGGAGTTCGAGACACCATGGCCAAGTGTTTCCCCCTTGCTCTCGAAGGGGTGGCTTTGCGTTGGTTCTGGTCCTTGAAGCCGGGATCAGTTAGAACCTGGGAGCAGTTAAGGAGGAAGTTTATAAGTAACTTTTAGGGTACCTTCGTACCCCCAATGTCTACGGGAAGTCTTTTCTAGGTGAAGAAGCTACCTGGAGAAACTTTAAGATAATTTTTCAAGCGCTTCGCTCATACGAAGTCACAAATACAGGGGCTATCTACGTCGTATGTGGTTGATGCAGCCCGAGAGGGAGTTACCCATGCGGGCCTCCTTGATAAACTTCATCGAAAATAGATATCCTCTGTAGCACAGTTGATGGCCTATTTTGAAGAATATGCTAGGTCAGAAGAAGGGTGGCTCTGAAGAACAGCCTCAACTCCATCAATCCTACAAGAATTCAAGCTCGAAGTGAAGACTTCAACACCTTCGCAGGGACCTAGCATCGATGTCCAGCATGACAGGCGTCGGGGGCAAAAGCATCCTCGCTCCGAAGTCCTGAACATTGCTCCTCCGCAGAAATTTGCCCCCAGAAATCCACAAGCTTCGGGAAGCAAGACCAGCGGCTGGAGGCCGCCAGGGAAGCCGACTGGCAAAGCCCAAGCCTTCTTCTGTTGCGTTCATGGTGAAAATCAGAGTCACGCTACTGGTGTGTGCAAGTCTATACTCGCTTTAAGAGGCGAGTACCTTGAAAGGACTTCTGGTCGAGGCACTACAGATCGAGTCTCTTCTAAGGCACGTCCGGAGCCTGTGCAGATTGTCACGCGCGTAGACAACTTCGACCCCGCAAGGCAACCTCCGGTGGTCAATATTATGCCACCTCTGAAGTAGGAAGATGACCAAGATCGGGGCAAAAGGGTAGTCCTCCCCATTTCCGTATGAGGAACCCTCGGCAGTATGTCGAAGAGACAGCGAAGAGAATATGTCCGGGAAGTAGGCCATATTGGAACTTCTTCGTCTACGGCTACCATGCCCGAGTGGTCCCATGTGTCGATATCTTTCTCTACAGATGATGCAGCTGGCATAAAGTTTCCACATGCAGATCCCCTTATTATTACTGCCGATATAGCAGGGACTAAAGTCCAGAGAGTGTTGATTGATGGAGGGAGTTCAGCAGATATCATCTTCATTCAATCCTTCAATCAGCTCTGTATCTCCAGGAAACATCTCCTCCCCACAGCTCATCCTCTGCAAGGCTTCGCAGGACCTCCTCTTGATGCCCTCGGCCAGATAGGTCTGGAGGTTGCTTTTGGAGAGGGGCTCCTGGCAAGGACGGAGGAAGTAATCTTTGATGTAGTAGATGCCCCTTATGCATATAATGTTATCTTCAGAAGGGGCATGTTAAATCAGTTCGGAGTCGTGGCACATCATAACTATTTATGTATGAAGATGCCCACGCAAGTGGGAGTACTCACTGTCTTCGAAGATCAAGCCACTGTGTGAAGAGCAGAATATGGTCATGGCCCCCCTCTCGACCCGAGACAAGTGAACAATGTACAAGGCAATCCGGAGGATATCTCTGCTCCAGGTGAACCTTCGAAGAAGTCCTTCCCAAGACCCAGCCTCGATGGAGAAATTATAACGAAGGTTATTGTAAAAGACGGCAAAGACTATTCTTTTCAGTTCGGCAAGGATTTACCTCCAGAAATCGCTACTTCGTTAGAAAAAGGTAGTTGAAGAAAATTTAGATGTCTTTGCTTGGTCTGATGAAGACATTTCAGGAGTCAGACGAGATATCACTGAGCATACCTTGCTTGTGAACCCGAGGGTTCGACTTGTTCGACAAGGACTTCGGAAGTTATCCATAGATAGGGCCATCCTTGCTAAAGCAGAAGTGGAAAAATTGTTGAAGGCTGGGATCATCAGGGAAGTAGCTCACACGGAATGGTTAGCTAACCCAGTCTTCGTCAGGAAAAAATCCTCCGGGAAGTGGCGCATGTGTATTGATTTTACATCTTTGAATAAAGCATGCCCACGTGACCCCTATCCCATGCCCTGAATTGATCAGTTAGTTGATTCCACTACTGGTTTGGAGTTATTAAGCTTCCTCGATGCGTATTCTGGCTATCATCAAATCTAGTTAAAGCGCGAAGATGAAATCAAAACAAGCTTTGTAACTCCTTCGGGAGTCTTCTGCTATGTAAGAATGTCTTTTGGCTTAAGAAATGTCAGGGCAACTTTTTCGAGGTTAATTGCTAAAGCTCTAGGTCATCAAATAGGCCGCAATGTAGAAGCCTATATGGATGATATTGTAATAAAGAGTGCTTTAAAGCGCCAACATAGCCTAGACTTAGCAGAAACGTTTGATAGCCTTCGGGCATGTGGAGTCCGTCTCAACCCCGAAAAATGTATCTTCGGGGCTTAGGCTGGAAAGTTGCTAGGGTATCTAGTTTCGAGTAGAGGGATTGAAGCTAGCCCTACTCAAATAACTGCATTGCAAAGTATGGCTCCACCGAAAAATTTAAAGCAGGTGCAAAAGCTAACTAGCCATCTAGCAGCACTTAGCAGCTTTCTAGCAAGGTCTGCAAAGCGAAGTTTGCCTATTTTCAAAGCATTGAAAGGGTCCGAAGATTTTGCATGGACATCAGAGTGTCAAAAGAGTTTTGATGATATTAAAAATTATCTCAGCAACCTCGCTACACTCAATGTGCCTGTTGTGGATGAAACCCTACTCTACCTTGCAGTTATTGGCTCTGCTATCAGTGCAGTCCTTGTCAGAGAAGTTGATTTCAATGGGAAGTTGGTGCAGAATCCAGTCTATTTTGTATCTGAAGCCTTATCTGGAGCAAAAACAAGATATTACGAGCTTGAGAAGTTCACATATGCTCTGATAATGGCTTCGAGGAAATTGCGACATTATTTTCTAGCACCTAATGTAGTGGTACCAACTTCGTATCCCTTGGGAGATATGCTCCGAAGCAAAGATTCTATGGGAAGAATTAGAAAATGGGCTGTTGAGCTAGCACCCTTCGGCATCTCCTTCGTAGCAAGGACAGCAATCAAGTCACAAGTGGTGGCAGATTTTGTGGCAGCGTGGACTCCATCTGCAGTATGGGCTCCGGAGAAATCAAATAAAGGAATTTGGACTATATACTCCGTCGGAGCATTCCAAGCATTTGGAGCAGGCATCGGAGCAGTAATAATTTCGCCTTCAGGGCAAAGAGCAATGTACGCCGCAAGGCTCAACTTTAAGTCCACCAATAATATAGCGGAGTATGAAGGAATTTTGTTAGGACTTCGAAAGGTGCATGCTTTGGGTGCTACAAGAGTTGTTATTAAAAAAGATTCTCAAATAATAGCAGGGCACGTCGATAAAATTTTTCAAGTCCGTCACCTGTAGCTTGCAAAATATTTGGAAGAAATCTGTAAGATCGAAGCAGCATTCAAAGGGATTTCCATCCGAAGTATACCAAGAGCTGAAAATATGCAAGCTGGTATCTTAGCGAAAGCTACAGCCGGAGCTATGGACATTCCGGAAGGAGCCTTTTACGAAGAGCTTACTTCGCCTTCGGTGCCACAAATACCTTCTGTGGAAGTTCTTTGCATTCCAAGAACTGATTGGCGGAGCTCAATTATGGAATTGTTGCAAGGTGAAGCAAATTTGTCTGAAGGGCCACAGCTGTTGAGGTTGAAATTAAGAGTTCGAAATTATCGTGTAATCAACGGTATTCTCTACAAGGCCGGAGTATGTTCCCCTCTGCTCCGATGTATATCTCAAGCCGAAGGTCAAGAGATGCTCCGAGAAATTCAGGAAGGCCTTTGTGGTAGCCATCTGGCCCCTCGGGCTTTGGCAGGAAAAATACTTTGCTAGGGGCTTTATTGGCCTACAATAGTAGCTGATGTGGAGAGTTTAGTCCACACATGCCAAGGTTGTCAATGGATAGGAAGACGAAGTCATCGTCCGCTAACGACTCTTCAAGTCATTGCTCTAGTTTGGCCCATGGCCAGATGGGGCATGGATCTCATTGGCCCATTCCCAGTAGCAAAAGGAAATCTGAAATTTGCAGTGGTAGCAATTGAGTATTTTTCCAAGTGGGTCGAAGCAGAACCCCTCACAGCTATCACTTCGAATAATGTACAAAAGTTCTTCTAGAAGAATATTAGATACAGATTTGGAGTGCCTCAACAGCTAACAGTTGACAATGAGACACAATTTGATGCAGAGCCCTTCGGGAAGTTTTGCGACGATCTTGCCACACAAATATGCTTTGCTGTTGTGCGCCATCCTTAGTCTAACGGAGCTGTCGAAAGGGCTAATGGTAATATTCTATCAGGGCTGAATCGAAGAATAGTAGGGTTAGCAAAGGGGCTGTGGACCGAAGAGCTCCTGAAGATTTTATGGTCCATTCGGACCACTCAAACAAGGTCCACAGGTTTTACTCCTTTCATATTATTATTCGGAGATGCGGCTATGACGTCGACAGAGCTTAAAGGAGGATCTCTTCACAGCACCAAACCTAAAATAGAAGGAGAAAGGCAAGCTTCGCTTGATTTAACAGAAGAGACAAGGCTTCGAGCTATGGCTAATTTGTTGAAATATCAACAGCAAACGAAGACTTGGTATGACCCGAAGGTTAAGCTTAATGAACTTAAGCCAGGTAACTTAGTTTTGCGAAGCATCATAGCACCAGGGAAATTAGGAAATTAGTGGGAAGGTCCATATATTATTCTGCGTTCAGGACGCCCTCGTTCTTTCAAATTAGCTAATTTAGAAGGCGAAGATTTAAAGCATGCCTGGCATGCGGAGCACTTAAAGCGATATTTCGCATAGGGGCTCCTTGTAATCATCTATAAACACCTTATGAATTAATAAAGTTCATGGTTCAGATAATGCCTACCTCTCAAACACTTCATACTTCTAGTGGACGCACTGGAGGAATGAAGTTGGCTGTGAGGGAAGTGTCATTCATTTGAACCAATTTTGCGGACTTCGAACCACTAGTTCAAAGCTTCCGATGAGGTGGGAAAGTCATAGAAAAACGGATTCCAAGTCACCGGCTTGAAAGCATCCGTAAAAAGAGTCGAAGGAGACCAAATGATGCGGATTCCAAGTTCTGGCTTGAAAGCATCCGTAAAAAGGTTCCAAGGAGGCCACTATGTGAATTCCGAACCACTGGTTTGATAGCATTCGCAAAAAGAGCCGAAGGAGGCCAAACAAAACAGACTTTGAGCTAATAGCTTAGAACGTCTGTAAAAAGAGTCCAAAGCGACCAACTGTTTTGGATACTAAGGTATCCGAAAAAAAGAGTCTGAAATGACTACATTAAAACAAAAGGTACTAAGTTACCAGTTTTCAGACTCCAAGTAGTCGAAGACATTTTTTGAGATTTTAATCAATATCTAAGTTGTTAAGGGGCTCTGAGCCTCCAAAATTGTACTCCTAACTAGAGTTATTTTCGTTGCGTGTAACCACCTTTGACGAATTTCGAAGTGGCTTACACCCAAAGAGGGGCTGGGAAGTAGGGAGACAATTTTGAAACTTTAATCTTTATCATTCGAACAGATTACATTACATCATGAAAAGTCTATATCTATACCAAGAAGGAAACGAAGACCTCTTTGATCTCTAGAACTACCGCTAAAGACAGAACGACTAGTTCTGGAGCCGAGAGTTTTAATAACTTTACGTTTAACTCTTCTCCCTCCTTTCGAAGCTCAGAAATCTTTTTGTTCCTGCTGGAGTTCAGTCCAAGTTCGAAGTCGCTCGGGGTTTCTTTCCCAGCTTCTAAGTTGTTCAGGGTTTTTCTTTGTTTTGTCTTCAGCAGTATTTTCTTCTTCGGACCATTCAACGTCTCCAGAAGATGAAGTTTCCAAGTTAACTTCTTTTTCCTCCTATTTAATGTAAGATAATATATCTTTGCATATTTTGGGTGCAATTACACCGGAGCTTTCTCGAGGAATTGAAAATCGAGGGTGTTTGTGAGGTCTTAAAGTTTCAAAGGTAGCCCATAGAAGGCGAAGTTCTTCGTTAACCTCTAGCACTTTGAGATCATCCATAAAAAGTCGGAAAGCCTAAAAACATTTCCAAATAAGTCTTTTCATTCATAAAAGATGAAAGCATAAAATTTTACATATTCGGAGCCCTAAGCAAAACTAGACCTTCGGGTCTGGCAGGGGCTGGCTGCTCGAAGCTTGCGACCGTGCTTGCTTCTGGCAAAGTCCTTCATCAATCCAAGCCTTGATCGTTGATCGACCTTCGGCTCTCCAAGATGCTTGGAAGGCTTGCCAAGTTGCGGCCACGTCTTCAGAAGGGTTTAAGAGCTAGTTGTCGTCGAAGGTAATGGGAGCCACCCCCGAGTCAGGTGCTACTGATAGCCCTAGATCCTCGTAGTAGCGAAGTATTTCGAGAGCGGATACTTGGCCGGAGATTTCTTCATACCGAATACCCGTTGTCTTCATCATCTTTGCTGCTGCTTGGATCATCTTCAACCTTCGCAGTAGGGGGACGTCGCCAGTCGAAGGTAATGTTCAAGAAGTACCGAAGTATTCCTAGACACCCCGAAGGTTGTCCATGGTCTCTACAGCTACCTTCTATAGGACTTCACCTTGTCTTCGGTCAAAATATCCCTTGACGAAGACAGCTCATCTATCAAAGATAGTATGGCTGCCTCCGTAACCAAGGAGTTCTTCTGACCAAGCAAGTTGTTGGCCTCTTCCATTAACTTCGCCTGCTCCTCCTGGAGCTTGACCAGCTCGGCCCCTATGGTCGCTTGCTCCATTCGCATTTTTTTCTAGTTCAGCCCAAAGCACGATTTGTTCGGCTTCGAGCTTCCGATTAGAATGCTTCCAGACCAAGTCTAGCTTTCCTTTCCGCTGCTACTATCTCGTCCAAGCTGGAAGTTCGAAATTCGGAGCTGTCAAGACTCCATTGGAGGGCAGTTATTTTCTCCTTAAGACGATTACATTCCCGCTCGTTAGATACAGCCACAGCTCGAGCCAAGACTATTTGCTGCGAAGGAAAAAGCAATGTGAGTAAACTATTTACAAGTCGATACTAACTCTGTTATTGCAGATACTTCGTACCTGGTATGCTGCCCGCTCCAAGGCTGCATCTAACTCCGACCCCTCAGCTTCCCCAAGTATAGCCACCAAGTCAGTCTCCCCGACTTCACGATTAGCTCGAGCCAAAGGCTCTAGCAGAGTCCAAAGCTCGGTCCTTCGCTCTAGGAAAGGAGCTAGGAGGGGGAGCATTGACAAGGCTCTTTGATCGTCTTCGTTGGGTGAAGGGCCGGAGCGCAGCACTGCATCCCCAGAGACATCGGTGGATTGGCCCCCTTCCACGGATTGGCCTCCGTATGTGGATTCCGACAGGGTTAATCCATAGTTCGGGCAAGAAAAGGATCCACTTTCCCTTTACCTTTTCCGGGCCCCATTTTTATGACCTCCTCCGAAATAGACTTCGGAGATGTCGAGGTTTAAGGAACAGTCTTCGTGACAGGGGTCGTCTCCATTGGGGTTGATCCTGCAAAATCAAAGGTATTATATATTGCATAATTTTGCAGGACATGAATAAAAAGGTGCTCTAATGAAGCTTACCTTCGAAACCATGTCGACGAACGAGTATGGGGCTACTTGGAGGATCGAACGCCCCCTCAAAATCTTCGTCAGATTTGGAGTCAGGAACTGAAGGATTAGTTGTTGGAACCTCTCTCGGAACAGCAGTCATCACTTCGTCTGGAATCGAAGCTTGATCAGTTGCTACTTCGACTCCGCCTTTAGCAGGAGGAGCTTCTTGGCTTGGCAGGACATTCGAAGTCCCAGCCTGTTCGAGGTTGTCTTGCGCAGCCGGCACGGCCACTGCGTCACCAGTAGCCAAGACTTCTACATCCGCTTGCGCCTCTTCCTCTCCGGTAACAAGGTCTATAAAGACCCTTTGCATTTCTCTCTCCCCTTCATCCTCAGATGAATCTGAAGACGAAGTAGCAGACTTGCAAGGGGCCACGTTCTTGTGCTTATGGGCCAACTTCTTCACGGGAGTCTTAGCTGGCGCCGAAGTCCCAGCCTCAGGTTTCCTTTTCTTCGGACCAGCATTGGAAGCAATCTAGTCTGGACGAGAAGGGGCGATGGCTCCGAGTATGCTCCATACCAAGTTGAACCGCTCCCAACTGCCTACCAGTTTCACCCTCCATTCTTTTTCAGCAGGGGTAGGAGCTCCGAGGACCTTTTCCGAAGCCCGTATGACTTGCTCCGAAGTCAATGAGGCTTGTGGAGCTAAAAGATAAGTTTTTATCTGTTATATCATTTTTATGAAATTATCATACATGAAACATTTTGTAGTTTTCGAAGTTACCTGCAGAGCTCGAACTCGGAGAAATTTTTCGGAGTCCACCCTTCGGATCCTCTTTGAAGCTAATAGGCTAGTTGGCCATCAGAGGCAGAATCTGGAGCCCGATGAACTCCTCCGCTAAGTCCTGCATGCTCATGCGGCGACTTATCCTCTATAGCAGATTGAGACGAGCTTCGAGCTGGCCAGGGTCTGGATGCACTTCGGCTTCCCTTCGAAAATGTATGTCTTGCAGGGGCCCGGAAAAACTGCCATCTACTCCCACTTCGGCATAGAACCACCAAAGAATCCAATCCGTGTACCATCTAGCGTTGATGTCCTTCGCTGGAAATCGCATTTGGTACTCATCTCGGAGTCTGGAGTTAATGCTGCTGAAGGCAACCACGATCTTCTCTCCTCCGGAGCCTCGGTAAGTCTTCGGCTGGCAGGAGGCTTTGTGAAGTGCTGCAAATATTTCTGCTCTCCCTTCACAGCCTTCGGCTCGCAGCGCCCACTCGAAGATAGCGAGGCACGCTATCACATTCAGAGAAAGTTGAGGAAGAGTGACATGGAAAAGCTCTAGTACCTCTGATAAGAAGTTCATAGTGGGAATCCCTAACCCCGCCTCGAAGAAAGATTCGAAAACAACTACTTCTCCAGGCCGAGGCGAAGGGATGTCCTCCTGCCCGGGCTCGCGGATCCTAACCCCCGTGCTAATCTTCCCTGCCACTGCTGCTGCAATCGTCTTCCTCTTGCAGGTTGATGGCCCTAGCATATAGGATTGGTCTGCGTACTTGGAGGAAGCCGAGAGAAGGTCGTGGGGGCTGGCTTGTGGGGGATTCCCCACAGGTGTTGCCGCTGCTGCCGCCGCCATGGCATGCTGCCTGGCCAAGGTCAAGGCTATCCCGAGAGCCTTAAAGCTTGTCTTCACCATCCATTGGAACGAGGAGTTTGGACTAAAGCTCTAGAGGCTAAATGGAAGATTGTGCGAGAACAGTGAGAAAAGTATCTTGGTTGCCTTTCACCTCCCCTATTTATAGCCTGAACTCACAATTTTTTACCGTTCATACTTGGTGTTCCGTCTTCTAGACTGTTACTATTTGCGAAATTAAAGCAATGTTATAGCTTCTTCTGAAAGGAAAAAGACAATGGCTATTTTTCTGAGTCTAACAGTCTTTTCAACTTCGCAGAAATTGATTTTGGAGTTGTTCAAATAAGACCTTCGCTTGGAAATCGATTCGAAGTTCTAAATTTTTTAATATTTTGAAGGTTGATAAATTTTATTAACCTCTGCGCATGATTATTTTTCTTGCGTATACTGCTCTCCTAACTTTACAGATCGGTCGGAGAAGCGTATTCGAGGGGCTACTGTTGGGGGAAAATACTTCATCCTCAGGGCCTCTACAGTAATAAGACAAAGGCAATCTACTAAACCGAAGTTCTAGTATTAACTCTGGTTTAGTATATGATCAAGCTCGAAGAAACCATACAGACTTTTGTTCGGAGTATAACTTCAAAAAAGGTTGAATCTTCAGAGAGCTTATCTGCCAGCGAGGATGGAAGACTTATCTTCTTTCTGATTAGATTAGTCTTTTACCATTTTAACCCTATTAGGGGTACCGAATAGTTTCCACTATGTCGTTGTAATTGAGGGGTAAAAAGGTATTTTCCTTAAGATTTTTACCTATAAATACCCCCCTTCTCACCCTGTAATAGGCATCGAATACTCAGTTATTCAATATAAAATTCGAACTGCTTCGAGCTATTATCCAATTCGGAGGCTTGAAATAGTTCACTTCACAAACACTTCGTTTGTTAGTTCTTAATCTCCGAAAACATGTTAGCGTAATCTTTTACACCAACACCTTTGTGAGTATGTCGATAAACTAGATTGACTAATGTTTGGTTAATCTGCCTCTAAGCACTGCTTTTGGTGTCTTATCAATGAGGACACCGGTTGCTTTTTGGAGGCTCGGTTATTTTTAGTGTCTGTGATCTCTCATACGGTCTCATCACATCATATCTAACAGGAGAGTGATAGCACTAGGTTTATTTGTGATTTCGGGGTAAAAATCTATTTGCTTTCACCAGTTATTTTTACAGGAGCGTTGGGTGTTAAGGGAAGGTCATCTATTCGAAAGAATTTGTTGAGGCTCCCGTTCACCCCCCCCCCCTCTGGTCGCTACTCTCAGTCCAACATTTTGCCTATAAATATAGGGGTTCTCTTCTCAGTTATATATAGTTAAATATGAGCGATAAAAAAGTTTAATTTTTCTCCTACACATTGTGTCTTATCCTTTGTCACATAACTCTAAACTACACAGGTAGCAGAGTAGTTTCTCAATAAAAACAAGCCATGGTAACTAAAATATACGTCAAATTATGCGGATACATGTGTCTAACTGAAATATGAAATATCGCTCTCCTAGATATGGCGTTGTCACTTGGGATTTCTTTAACCCACACAAATGTCATCGTTGGATTTGATGTCATCTCTCTCGTAAAATTATTCGTTTTCAGCTGACTTGCCTTGTTTCTTTCGACATAGATTTCGACATACCGAACAAACGAGCTCTTCCAAAAGGAATTTTTTTTAAATAATATATGTTTTATTCAAAATTTCAAATTTAGTATATGAATTTAAAAAATTACAAAAGTAATCTTTTGTCGTTACTTGGTGTATCGATTTAGGGCAGATCAATCTAGATCGACAGATGGTGCAAATGGTGAACAATATACATGTGCAACCTAGGTTTGATCCCTTCACAAGAGGTCTTTTTTAGCTTTAAGTTGTGGCCGGGAATAAAAAGTAGGAAAAACTCTCGGTAGGGATCGAACCAAGGTTGTTTGTGCCTTAGGTGGATGTGCTCACCACTACGCTTCACCAAAAATTGGGTTATAATAACTTGAGATACATAATTAACCTAATCACTAGGCGCTAGATCGGTATATACTGTGTCGATCTAGTGCCAGCTAACCTAGATCGGTGGATGGAGCACCGACAAAGGGTGGTCGCCATGCGATCTAGGTCAATCTACACCAAATACCGACAGAAGTCCATTTTTTAAAATTCTAAATTCTGCATGCTAAATTTGAAATTTTGAATTAAAAATATATTATTTCAAAAAACCCTTACAAACATTGGTTACTAAACACTATTGGCAAAAGAGAAGAAAAGGTGTGGGGAGCGGCGCCCACGATGGGAGCACGACAACAAGGCAGGAGAGGTAGAGGACACATGACTATGTAGGACCGAGAGTAGCAATCAAAGGGGGGTAAATGGGCGTCTCAACAAATTCTTTCTAATCAATGGCCTTCTCCCAACACCCAACACTCCTCAAGAGATAACCAAAAACTCAAAATAAAATCATAGATGAAAACCTAATGCTATCACTCTCCTGTCAGATACGATATGAAGTGACAGTCTGAGAGATCACAAGCACTGAAATAATATAACCTAAAAACAACTAGTGTCCTAATTGAAAAGACATCACCATGGTGCTTAAAGGAAGATTAAACCCAATCAAAAGTCAGATGAACATATCAAAAAGGCATTTTAGCAAACAACAGATATTTCATCCAATAATTAAAAACTCATGGCAACAGCACAATATTCAAAGCATTTAATTTGACAAGATAAATGCAGGAAATGAAATATGCTCACAGGTATATCAATGAATATTCATAGTGCAATCTGAATATAGATATAGGTAGTAATTAAATATTCCACAGAATATTCAGAATTAAATTCTAGGCACCAAGACCGCGACGCGTTCGGGCGCCATCTCGGTGGAGCGGCGGTGGCACACTGTGCGGCACGGTTTCACGAACGGTGCGGCGTGGACTGTCGACGTAGCGAAGATGAGCGATACGAAGGAATGGAGGATGACGTGCAGCTGACAGTGGCTAGAGTCCGACGGAGAGGCACATGGAAGAGGGCGATGCGGATCACGGCGCGGACGGTCGGCGCGGCACTGACAGCATGGATATGGCACATGCGGCACTGGTCCGATTGTGGCACCACAGATTTGGAGTTGACATCACTGATTCTAAGCGGTCGGCAGCCGGCGACGCAGCTGAGAGTAGCGGTGCAACGCAGGTGGGCCCCTGGGTGCGGCTCAGGCGCCTTGCGCACGTGCCAGCGACGGTGCTCGTAGAGGATGACACGCGTGGAAGAAGGCAGGCGGCAAGACGTGTGGATGGTCGACGTGGTGTGGCCGAGCCGAGCGACTCAACTTATCTTCTTGTCGATGGAGGTGAGGTTGTGGCGGAGGTCACCGACAAAAACAGTGCCAGATGCATCGTTGTCGAGGTTGTCATTGAGTGAGCAGACGAATGTCTTGGGGTGGAGATGGTCACACATGAGTTTGAAGGACACAGTGAACTCCTGGGAGGTGATGTCTCGGAGATGCGCCGAAGTGGGGTTGCCATCGAGGATGCCGAGCTCGGAGGGCGCCATCCGGCCATCACCGTCAATGTTGAAGGGAGAGAAGGTAGTGTGCTCCCCCTTCCCACGAAAAAATTGATAATTTGTCACTCTCAAAATGTACACTTTGATTATGATATCACTTCTGAGATTGACACCACCTGAGTCAATGATTGTGGACCCGAATAGTAAAAATACGAAGTCACTTCTTGAAAATGGCAAATTCTCAAATCTCTCCCTTCCCGCAAGCCTTAGGCGGTGCCTCCCTGGAGAGGATCGCAGGCTTGCCGTCAATGATAAGCTCGAGATAGTTGGCATCATCGTCGGCACCTGCTGCGAGCGGCGATTCCACTGAACTTCCTCCCTTCTTCACTTCAGGAGCCATAGAATTCACAACAAATTTTAGTGATGAGAGGACTAATCGATACCTCTGTTATTCCTCCTGGTCTCCTCATCCATCTTCTCAATCCGCTCATCCAATATTAAGCTTCGCGTTGATTCTTCTATCTGCATCAATTAGGCTCTGATTCCACTTGTTAGCAATCAAAATCACGGATCACATAGAACAAACAAAGAATGATAGAAACACAGAACCACAATCACAAAATGAATAATCAAATAATTTCGCGCCAGAAGAACCAGCCGAGCCGTCGCCACCAATGTTTCAGCCAGATAGAAATGGTTCCCCATCACAAGGGTTCTTTTTAGCATCCTTATATACTATCTAACACTTAGCCCATTAAACATTCAATTGTTAGGCCCATTTCAGCCCAAAGAAACATACGTAGCGTTAGCACCAACGAGTGCAGGTGACGCAGAGGGGCAGAAGCGCGCCGAGCAACGCGGTTGGACGCCATGGCCGAGTAGCGTAGCCCGGTGTAGATGGTGAACCAATCGGCGGAGAGCAAGTTGGTGGAGTCACTGTCGTTGGCTTGGTCAGGCTCGTCGAGGAAGAAGGCCTCCGACACGCGGAGGGTGTCATGCGCGCAAACGAGGGCGATGCTGAGAACAAACACGGCGAAGATGAAGGATCCAACGGAGATAAGGAAGATGATGAAGGCCGAAGCGAGAAGCCACCGATGAGGCGATGAGGCCGACGAAGATCTCCCAGTCAGAGAGGATGTGTCTCGAAGGTGGCGGGCACCGTGGAAGCAGGACTCGCGTGGAGGGACCTTGGTGCTGTGACTGCTTAGGCCCTGTTCAGTTGGGCTGGGATGGTGGGGTTTGGGCCGCAATTCCCAGGGATCACTCCGGTACGGTAAAATTCCTAGCCAATTAAATATTTTGTGTTCGGTTAAACCCGGAGGGAGTTGTAACCCGGCCCAATTATTTCATTTTCCCCCATCCCAGCACGGGATTCCACCCCGTAGGGTTAGGGGGTGGAAGCAATCCTGGTGACGGTAGTGTGTGGTTCGATTCGGACCAGACTCTCCTCCTCTCCTCGCGAGTCCGGTCATCGCTCACGTCGATCTCCATCCCGTCAGCAGAGCGCGCGGACGCCCAGCTGCGTTCGTCGTATCCTCACTGGTGAGCACCGGTACACGCATCATTCCCCCCCCCCCTCCCCATTTCTTTCCTCCCACAGATCTTTCTATTAGCTTCTATTGTAGATCTGCAAGCTTTACTCCCCGACTTATCCCAGAAAGATTTTGGGGTTGAGCTCTTTCCATTCTGCAAGCTTTACTAATATAATAGTTATTTGTTTTCGAAAGATTTTGGGGTTGAGCTGACCTGTGCCCCCAATTCCTTGTTGGAAATGTTTTTTCCTTGGCAAGAAATAGCATGATACAATGATGTTGTCCGATGGATTGGTAGAAGTGGTATTTCACTCAAAATGTTACGTGATTTGTTTGTATGTAACATGTAAATTAGTATTTTTTAGGTTTGGGTGCCAGCACGCTATGAAACTGCTAATGTCATCAAATAGATTGTCTACTACTTTGTTTTTAATGCAGTGCAGTTCATTTTTATTTTTTGGATGATTGTTGTTTTGAATTGCTTGGATTGTTTTGAAGCACATATAAAAATGATTTGTTGGTCCTAGAGTATTTATATGGCCATGTACTGATATATTTTGAAAAGTTTGAATTTTGTGGTTTGATATAGTGGAAGATTTAACCAGGAACATCTTATGTTTGTATATAAAAATAAAAGATTTCTTGGCTTGCAAGGCGCAACATGAATTGAGATGCCAAGTATTTTACTATTTTTAGAAAACTTTTAATTGTTCCTTACCTCGAGTCTTGGAGTAGTATTTGCTCTAGGGTTCTTTAGGGTCGTTTCTAAGTGCTTGTGATGATGAAAAGGCAATGGTAGTGTATGGCTAATTATACATGTTACATACTGTTTAAAAAAGAACTGATGGATTGGTAGCTAACTGTTGCTTTTATAATCACTGGATTCAATAGAAAATATTTTTGCTCCTTGTAAAATTATTGCAATTTAGTGTTGATCTTGTATGTATATGCAAGGAAGGATACCGAATTATTGTGTGCCCTGGGGTCCATGCCTGCTAAATGCTTTGAGTGACAGAAAACTCTCATCATCTAGTTATTTTACAAGGAAAGTGGCCTTCGACTGGTAGTTTGTCACCATGATTCATTGATTTGTATGGTCCTAACTTCTAACTTGCAGATGAGGTTGCTCTGGAGTAATAACACTTGAACTTTTTTCAGTCGGAAGTAATGTTTGAAACAATTTATAAACATAATCAAGTGGTTTGGGAGTTAAATAGGACTTTGAAATATTTTCTTTAATCTTATATAATTTGATCAAATTATAGTTTTATTGTGTAATTAGTTATATCTTTGTTGTTTAACATTTTATTAATCATTTTGTTGATTAGAATTAAATTTGCAAATATTTTCTTCAATCTTATATAATGCGATGGTTAGATATTATAAACCCAAAAAGATTTAATCCTAATCAAAAGAACAAATAATTAAATAAAGGGATTTAATCCTCAAGAGGAATTAATCTAGGAGAGAGATTGAGTGACATGAGTGAGATCCACTCAATCCCTCCTAAGATAGAATCCTCTCGAGAATAAATCCCTATCAACCGAACAAGACCTTAGGGTGACACGTCCGACACAAAAAGGGTGAGGTGGCCTTGACATGTTTGCCACGTCCACTCGACATGGTTCGACCATCCCGGCTTAGCATGGTAAACTCACATATTACGATGAGAACTACTAGTAGCGAGGACTCAATAACAGAGAGCTTTGGGTCGTTAGCCTGAGCGATGCTCCAATGGCCGAGGCCCCTGGTGTTCTTGCCAAAATAATGGATTCAACAGCTTGTCCTAGCACTGTCCTACTTTATCAAGATGACAAAATGTAGACATCATATTAACACAACAAAGGCAATCACCCAAATATGGTGTGTGTAGATCTCATAATATTAAGATGACATAATCTAGCAATGCTGTCACTATATGTCTATACTGTGTTAGTAATGTGATATTATAACAACACATTGCATAGGAGGCCTTATTATGTCATTCAAAAATGCATATTTCACCAGCCCAGCTACATGCAGCAATCACATTAGGCATTACAGGGTGGTAAGCAACAACCGTGCATGCTTCTTTGAAGGCCTCTATTTTACTCAGAAGCTTTGATGTTTTATAATCGTAAAAGTAGACACAACCATCGGATGAACCGGATGCAATTTCCTTACCACTAAGAGAAAAATTGCACTTTATTGGGAAACCCCACACCCCATGTCCTTCAAACCGCATATACTTGTTTAACTTGAATGGCGGCCTTGCCGAAAACATCGCGATGTAGTTCCCGTTGGATTGAGCAACAAAACAAGCTTCATATGGGTGGTATCTTACACAAGGACAGGTATATGCTTCTGTATAAACCTGTCATACAAAGTGTCATTTGTGTCAAGTTTTAGTGTAGTGATGTAGATCCAGGTCATGATATGGCAAGATAACAGTGTTGTAAAAATCTTATTGAAGTTCATGGTTATATGAAAATGTGTTTTTAGCCCACAATTCCACATAAAACAGCATACCTGTTCAACTTCTATTTATAAATTATTAGTATGCACAGCAAGTGGCGTGGCAGTATGATTATTATAACTGTAAGTTGACAAATTCTTTATAAATCACTAGGCCATAGCAGTAATACAACTTTCTCTTACCAGGCAAAACAAGACAGTGAGACAAATCAGGCATGTACTACAATTTGGGGAACAAAATGCAACTGGTTTTCTATGGAGCATCAAAGCAAGCTCAGACAAGGCACCATTGCATATTAAAACTTTCAAAAAAGGTACAGAATGAGATTTAATATTAACTTCTCCATATTTGCATATGTGCAGATAAAGTCATATTTCCTCGCTCTAGCAAACAGAGGTATTCAAGTGAACCTTAAGCAAATTGAGACAGAAATAACAAGCAAGAAACCCAACAACAAAAATATGGATTAGTATCTCCTCTGTTTTGAAACTTTGAAGTATGCATACATTAAATGCATGCATAAGATATAAGAATGGGCAAAAAATCATCAGGAACTGAAAGGAAGATAATTTATCATGTCCAAATAATAATTAATATAAATCAGCAATATGTTACCTGATTTGATAAAGGTACTTGTCGCAGGGTGTCCCATATAATTATAGAGTTCTCACTAATATTACTTCTGGATGTGTCAGTTGAAGAGATAAACTGTTTCCCATCAGCACTGAATTCAATGTCAAGGATGGTGCCAAGATTTCTATGATATTCTTTTGTTACCAAACCACAACGAATGTCCCATAGTCTAAGGGAACCCTTGCCCCCACCAGACAAGAAGAGGTTGGGGTTAATTGGATTAAATTTTATGACCTCCATAGCTTGATCCTCCTTGAATACCTTTATTTCTTTACCCTCCTCAACATCAACTAGCCTTAAGGAACAATCATACCCTCCAGAAAGCAAAGAGAGGCCATTAAGGGACCACTTCACATCCTTCACAGCACCAGTATGAAATTTCAAGGCACGAGCAGTAGTATTTCTTTTGTTCCATACATTGAATACTTGGACTGTGCAGTCCATTCCAGCAGAAGCAAGAAGATGTGCTGTAATTTTCATCCCTTTGAGTTTTTGCTGACTTAATATTTTCAGTTTGCACCAGGGTAAAAATGCACAATGTTTCACTTTGCACTAGGTTTAGCACATATTTTCAGTTTGCACCCTGGTGTATTGAAACAAGTTTCACCCTTTGAGTTTTTGCTGACTTAATATTTTCAGTTTGCACCAGGGTAAAAATGCACATTGTTTCACTTTGCACTAGGTTTAGCACATATTTTCAGTTTGCACCCTGGTGTATTGAAACAAGTTTCACTTAACACTAAGATACATCATCAAACATGTTGAAAAATAAAAATTCATGAAATTTCATAAAATCTGAATGAAACTTGGTGAAACATGATCTAGATTCAAGAATTCTCATAGGTTTCAATCATATACATAGTTGTCATGGCGTCGCTTAGGCGTCGCCTAAGCGACGATTAGGCGTCGGGGCGGGATTCCGTGGACGCCACGGCGAACGCCTCGCCACAGGGGAGTGTGGCGTCCACCACAAGGCATATGGCGTCCGCCTAAGCGGATATGGCGCCGTATGGACGCCATATGCCTTCAAGGCGACGCCAGAAGCGGCGGTGGTCTGATGGGCTCAGTGCACGGCGAAGGAACAGATGGGCTTCTGTGAATGGATGACCCGAGCCGCGGTTATAGAGAAGGAAAACCCTAGCTGGCTGGTGCGCACCTTTTCTCTCGTTTGTTGCTGTGCGCTGTGCCGCCTCCGCCTGCGCCCTTCCGCCGCCTCCTTCGCCGGAGCCTGCCGCTCCCTCCCTCCGCTGGAGCCCGCCTGCGCCTGCGCTTGCAGATCTCTTCCGCGGCTCCCTCCATCGACGCAGGGGTCTTCCTCCTGGATCCAGCTTGAAGTGCGCGGCTGCGCACTCTAGGCTCCAGCGGCTCTGCGCGTCGACCGTCGAGAGCTGCTTAGTGTTCTCTGTGCGTCGGCTCTTCTCCCGCGGTATTCCTCTATATATGCTCTCTAGTCTGTTCTCTGTGCTAGTCTGCTGCAGTGCTGCTTAGTGTTCTCTATGAGCAAGTGTTCTTCACTAGTTTAACTTCTTGAGTAATGTGCTATACTTGGCTACTTGCATCCGGTTGATGAATGATGATTATGGTTGATGAGTTGATTTGGTTGCCTGATTAGTCATGCTTGTTATTTGTTGGCTATATAGGTAGCTAGAACATTTGTGTAGTTAAAGATAAATGGAATATGTGTTGCTGCTTTGCTGATTATGGATATATAGATTATGGAATAGTTATATTACTGAAATTATTACCAATATTGTGATGAACATCATATATTGGTAATAATGTTGCCACAAAATCTGTGAAGTGAGTATGGCATCGCCTCGCCGCACACCATACTCGCCTAAAAAGTGTGAAGGTGGTCCGGCGCCTCGCCGCGCCGCCGTAACAACTATGATCATATATCAAAAGATTTTTTTCTCTGATTTTATAAGGCAAGCTAATGCAAAGTGAAACTAATTTCGAAATACCCTAGTGTGAAGTGAAAGTATGTACTAAACCTAGTACAAAGCGAAACACAATACATTTTACCTGGTGCAAAATGTAATATTGCAATTTACTCTTTACTTTATTAAAAACACTATGCAAAATGCCAAAATTATTTTTTTGTATTGTGTATGTAAAGAAGTAAATCTTTTTTTGTGAGTGTACACAACATTTGGAGCTGGAATTTCATTACTTCTTACAAGCTACTAACTTAAGATCATTAGCACACAGTTAAAACTGGAAAACATTAAGAATAGCTTCAGATAGTTTGTCAGGTAAGTTGAGAAGTTCATACTATGTTTGATAGAATAAAATATTGACCCTTTCTTAGATTTGGACATTACTATCATGGTTAAAAATTTTATATATTTTTCACTGTATTCACACAATTGACTCTGGTAATGTCAATATCATGACATGAAGTGCACCTGCTTTTTAGTGGTTGTAAAATAAATAATGCAATGTTTTTGTATCAAGTTGGCAGCCAGACTAAAAGCAATAAGATCCATATTTTTTACTTTTGCTACCTAAGTGTGTTTGTTTACTTTTTTATAGATATAAGTCAAACTGAGAAGTGAAGAACTAAAATTATCGATTAACATATACTGACCATGACTTGGTGACCAATCTACCGAATTGGCTGCTTTGGTGTGACCAGACAAAGAGACTGAGAGCTTCAATGGCCACCTTCTAGTTGATCCACATTTTGGTTGGCATCGTAAAGAATGCAAAATATCAGCTCGTAAATTTGAATCAGAGATAGATCCAACAACTGAAATAAAATGTACACAACACATGAGCAAGTGATACAACATCTGTTCAAGAGGAAAATAACTAAACTAGAAATGTTGAACTGCCCAAAGCCAATAAACCCATCGTCACAATAATAGATAAACTGCAGTATTAAGTACAAAATAGCACTTGGATTTTCTTGCAGAAGTTCAATTGGCATTTGCTCAAGACCTCGCCACAATTCCCCACATGGTTTCTGGTTCAGCTGTCTGAGATATCGCGACAGACAACATCAAATTTATTCAATTAAATTATTGACAAGTCCATTATATTGATATCATCGATACAATAATCTCCTTAAAAAATCAATTAAACATAAGGTGAAGATGCAAATCCATGCTTCCAATGTGTGCAGCTAAACACAAATCCATGATGGAAAGCCAAATTATGGACTTTTACTACAACAGATCAGCTCATCAGCATAACACAAGAGGGTTAAAAAAGGTCGCTTGTCAAGTTACCATGTTGCAGCGTTTGCTATAAGGGAACAAAAATGCTCACCGGGTGGACCAAACACTGCTGCCGCGGATGGAGGAAGTGGTGATGCGGACTCCATGGTCGAGAGCGATGCTGCGAGTAGGGCCCGCTCCCTCTTGGAGACATACCTACCGCTGCTGGAGTTAGAAGGCGGCAGCACCGGGCGAGGCTGGGCCAGATGAGGAATGGGGGGTGGAGGGAAGTATTGGGGAGGCTCACAACGCGGCCGCTTCAGGGGAGGTCGGACGGGGGAGGTGCAGTCCGACGGGGCACAGCCAGGTGCAGGGTTTACCTCGGGGCCTTTGGAGTCATCATCGTCATCGTCAGAGGTGGCGCCGTAGGCCGAGGCGAGAAGATCCATCGGCAGTGGCGGTGCCAGGGCGGGAGCCGGCCAGCAGATCGCCAGGAGGGGAGGCGCGGGCCGCGGCACCGCACGGTGGGCGCCGAGGCGGCGGAGGCGCGGAGCGGTTGGGCGGATGGGTGGCTGGTGTTGTGCCGCGGCCGGCTGAAGATTGGAATCTGGTCGGTGAATCCGTGCTGCTGCGGAGCAGTCAGACTGTGGGCCAGAGGATGTCACACCTCCTGAATGGAGAAAATTGTAACAATACCACTTTGGTTCATTGACTTTGTAAAAATGCCACCTTTTATAATGCAGCTGTAAAAATATCACTCACTTTGTGAATAACTTATAATTTTACTTTTTTACTGGTTTTTTCTCTACTTTGAATTTTTGTAATCCTAAACCTCATGCAAAATGACACGTTTGCCCTTCATCCAAACTTATTAAGGCGTCGCTAAAGCGTCGCTTAGGCATCGCTTTAGCGACAAGGCGGTCTGCAGGGGTAAGGCGTCGGGACGCCTTACCCCCAGGTGCTCCCTCACGGCAGATCTGGCGTGGACAGATCGGATCTGGCACGGAGAGGCGCGCAGCGCGAGCGGCGTGTGTGCAGTGCTGCGCAGCTAGGCACGGCGCGGCCATGCGCGAGCGATGCGCGGAGAGGCCAGCCCATGCACGCCGCAGAAGAGGGGGAGAGAATAGGAGGGAGAGAAGAGGAGGAAGAGGGGTGTGCGGGCAGCTGGAAAGTGAGCTGAGAGAGAGAATGAGAGTGAAGAGGGGTGTGCAGTAGAGCTGAAAAGTGAAGAGGGGTGTACAGTGGAGCTATGAAAAGTAAGCTGTGAGAGAGAGAGAGTGAGAGAGAAGAGGGGTGTGCGGCTCTAAAAGTGAGTTGACAGAAAGTTAGTGTTAGAGAGAAGAAAAACTAATAGGTTTTAAATTATTTAAATGAGAGATGAAAAATACTAATGAGCTTTAAATTTATAAATGAAAGACGAAAAATATAAATGGATTGTGCTTTAAATATATCTTTGATTAAATTTATGTAAATATATTATTAACTGAATTTTAAATATAATATTAGACATAATTTTAAATGTATTATTCAATTTTAACTTATATAAAAGTGACAATATTGCAATTTGATATTATATTGCTATTATATCATACTATAATGCTTATTATTATTTGTAATTTACTACTTATATATTGATATTTTTTTCTAAAACCTATATTTTTTTCGTAGGCGTAAGGCGTCGCCTCGCCTTACGCCTTAGGCGGTAAGGCGGGTCCACCGCCTTGCCTCGCCTTACCGCCTTAATAACTATGCCTTCATCCAAATTATTTTTTCTCTCCTGACACATGATTGAACTCCATTTTGCTCAAAGCTGGATGAGTTGTGTCATCCATAGATTCTAGCCAAGTCACAGCTTGGCACCATGGATTGAATCATGAGTCAATGGTGGTGATCTCGCTTGCTACTCCCCCGCTTCGTTTGCTTGAGCTTACTGATGCTGGTGAGTGGGATGACGCGGAAGGTTGGACGATGGCTGTGATGGGACAACGTGGGCTACAGGACCGCAACGGTGACGTGCCAGCAGACAGTGGGATGGCCGGGGCGGCGAGACATCTAGGATGGCATGCGGCTTGGAGTTCCAGTTTGACTAAAGGGCAAATGTGTCATTTTGTATTAGGTTTAGGATTAAAAAAATTCAAAGTAGAGAAAAAACCAGTAAAAGAGTAAAATTACAAGTTATTTACAAAGTGAGTGGCATTTTTACAACTGCATTATAAAGGGTGGCATTTTTACAAAGCCAATGAACCAAAGTGGCATTGTTACAATTTTCTCGAATGAAGGTGTGACATCAGGGGAACAAGGCACATGTAACTAGGCAAGTAGCAACTGAAGAAGAAGAAGCTGGAAACGGGCGTCGGTGGAAGAATCTGTTTGATACATTGAGTAAAGGCGTACTGTGGGAATATGTATTGTAAATAGGAGTACGTAAGTGTGGCGTGAGTGTTAGCTGGGTGAAGAAGACCATGTATAAATTGTCGTCCTTGCTATAGAACTTGGTAGACAAGCAAAAAGTAAAATAGAATTTCGGTCCCCATGTTCTCTACCTGCTACGCTCTATCATTCGGTTACATTTGCTGGCGAACGCTGTTCTCGTCGACGGCGGGTTTGTAACGGATGGTATCAGAGCTCGGTGAGGCTGAATCCGCCTGCAACTTCTGGTGCAATCGATCGATAATCTTCCTGAAGAGTGGTGTGCGAGTCGTCGATTGAATCGCTGTAATTTCCTCTCTAGGTTCGGTTGATTTGAAGTGCAGGAGTTCGACCTAGCACGGCAGAATTTGCAAACCCGACAAGTATTGTCCTCTGTGGCTGAGATGGAAGAAAGAGTGCTAGAAGCGGTGTCTGCTCTAGCGGTAAAACTGGAGAGTATGGATGTGAAGTTATAAGTTCATCAGGAAAGACTAGACCAGATGCAATCTAAGGTAAATCTGTTCGTGGATTTAATGGGTCAATTCCAGCAGGATCAAGAGGTGGCTATGAGGAGAGGAGCTGTACAGAATAACGTACATGAAGCTTTTGGGTTTGTTCATTCAGAACAGAATCGTTCTACTGGGAGTGTTGTTTGTCAGGAGCAAGTCCAACATCTAGAGGTACCCGATCAAGATCTGTATCCACGAAGACCAGGTATGCCTCGCATGGATTTTCCAAAGTTTGATGGATCGGGTGCTAGAGTATGGGTGGATAACTGCATGACTTATTTTGAGATGTATCAAATACCCGAGGGATTTAAGGTGTTTGTTTCTTCATTAAATCTCACTAGGAAAGTACCAAATTGGTACAAGACTTGGAAATATACTTTGGGGAGACATGATTGGCTAATGTTTTAGCAAGCTATGCTGGAGGAGTTCGAAGCTAATGTGCAACACTTGAAGATGAATGAAGTGCTGGGATTGAGGCAAACAGGTTTTGTGAATGATTATAAGAGTGCATTTGATGACCTAGTGTATCAAATTAAGTTGTATGATCCAGCTGTTGTTGGTCAGGTTTGGTTGGTTGGGCAATTTGTGCATGGACTTAAGGGTGAAATAAAAATACATGTTCAATCCAATGTCCCACAAACTGTGACTCAAGCATACCATCTAGCATTGGCCAAAGAAAGTTTGTTGGAAGAATCTGACCACAAGAAAAAATGGCATAAACAAGGGGGCACAAAAATTGGGGAGAAACAGAAATTTATACCAAATGAGATTTGAAAGACTCAACAGCTCAAAGAATTCAGAAGAGCAAATGGTCTATGTTTTAAGTGTGGGGATAAATACTCTCCAAACCATGTATGTATCACTCTTAGAGTGACCCAAGCACATGCAACTGAAGTGTTGGACACCAAGGAAATTTTGTCTAAGGAAGTTTTAGACATGGTTACAGCTACAGAAGCAAATTGTTTCTTGTCTATTAATGTGATGGTTGGACTCCATGATTCTAGCACAATTAAGTTGCAAGCTAGGATACAGAAACAAACAGTGCTTATTCTTGTGGATTCAGGCAGTTCACATAGCTTTATAAATGAGGAGTTGGTGAGCAAGCTGTAGTTACCAGTGTCCAATATGCCAGCTATACAAGTAAAAGTGGCTGATGGCAATACACTGTTATGTCATCAAATAGTACACAAGTTAGAATAGTGGATACAAGGGGTGACTTTCAGTCATGATATGAAAGTACTTCAGTTGGGGGATATGATAGTATACTGGGGATGGATTGGTTAGAAAATTATAGTCCTATGATTTGTGACTGGAAGGCTAAGCACTTGTCCTTTTGGCATAAAGGGGTTCACGGGACTTTATTTGGTTGAACTGAAGGAGATATGCATTCTGTCCAACATATTTCAGCATTGCAACTCATTAAACATCATCAAGGTAATGAGATTTGGGTTGTTGTTGTGGTACATTCTTTAAACACTGAAGTGGTTCATCCCATTCCATCTGAAATTCAGTATGTTCTGGAGCAATATGAAGCTGTGTTTCAAGTCCATGCTCAATTACCCCCTCATAGAGATCTAGACCATTCTATTCCTATTTTACCAGGTGCTATACCTATGAATTCCAAGCCATACAGGTATTCTCCTCCTCAAAAGGATGAAATTGAAAAATAGATTGCAGAATTGTTATCCCAAGGTTTCATTGTAAATAGTTACAGCCCTTTTGCTTCACCTGTCTTATTGGTTAAAAAAAGGATGGCACATGGAGGCCGTGTGTGGATTACAGAAAGTTGAATGCCATTACTATTAAGAATAAATTACCTTTGCCTATGATTGATGAGTTATTAGATGAATTGGGAGGTTCCAAATTCTTTTCTAAATTAGATTTGAAAAGTGGATATCATCATTTACGTATGAAAGAGGAATATGAAATCAAAACAAATTTTAAAACACATCATGGACACTTTCATTTCAAGGTCATGCCATTTGGTTTGACTAATGCTCTAGCTACATTCCAGTGTCTGATGAATGCAATCTTCTCTGAATATTTGAGGAAATTTGTGCTTGTTTTTATGGATGACATTTTGGTGTACAATCAATCTTTGGAGGATCATGTACAACATTTGATCAAGGTGTTTCAAGTCTTATCTAAACATCAGTTGGTTGCAAAAAGAAGTAAATGCTCTTTTGCTGCATCTGAATTAGAATACTTGGAGCATATTATATCTGCCCAGGGAGTAGCTACAGACTCAGAGAAGACAAGAGCTATGCAATGCTGGCCTACTCCACATTCTGTGTCAGAACTAAGAGGTTTTTTGGTGCTTATTGGCTATTATAGGAAATTTGTGTGCAATTATGGTATTATTACTAAACCTCTGACCACATTGATTCAGAAGTAAAAACTTTTGTTTGAACTCAGGCTGCCCAATTAGCTTTTGAAGTTGTCGAGACTATTATGTGTACCACTCTAGTTCTAGCTTTACCTTGCTTTGACCAGCCATTCTCTATTGAGACTGATGCATGTGACACGTGAGTTGGGGCAGTGTTATCTTAGTCCATGCATCCAATTGCATTTTACAGCAAGTCATTGGGGGATCAAAATAAAAAATTGTCTATCTATGAGAAGGAGTTTTTGGCTATTATGATGGTTGTAGATAGATGGAGATCTTATTTGTTGAGGGATCCTTTTACCATATATACAGACCATAAATCTTTGTGCCATTTGGATTCACAACCTTTATTGTCTGATTTACAAAGAAAGACTATGACCAAACTTATTGGTTTGCAATATAAGTTTCAATATAAGAAAGGTGTGGAGAATGTGGCTGCTGATGCATTATCCAGAGTTGGACATAATTTTGCTAGCCAAACAGTATCTCAGATTCAACCAGTATGGCTCCAGGAGGTCTTAAATTCTTATGCCTCAGATTCTGAAGACCAAGCATTGTTACAAGAGTTGGCCATTTGTGGCAAGAATGAGAGGGGATTCACATTATCTACTGGACTTATTAGATATCAAGGGAAGATTTGGGTGGGAGCTAATTCAGCTCTGCAAACCAAGATCGTTTCAGCCTTTCATAATTCTGCAATTGGGGGCATTCTGGAATTCAAGTGACTTATCAAAGAGTACACAAATTATTTCATTGGGCTGGGTTAAAACTTGTTGTTCAGGAGTTTGTAAATCAGTGTGTTATTTGTCAACAAACAAAGCATGTATTGGTGAATTCACTAGGATTATTGCAGCCTTTATCTATTCCTCAAGGGGTTTGGCAAGATGTAGCCATGGACTTCATTGAGGGTTTGCCAGTTTCAGCAGGTTATGATACAATTTTGGTGGTGGTTGATCGGTTTTCCAAATTTGCACACTTCTTGGCTCTTAGGTATCCCTTTTCTACTAAATATGTTGGTCAACTCTTCTTAGATCGGATTGTCTCTGTTTATGGTATTCCCTACTCAATTGTTTGAGACAGAGACCGAATATTTACAAGTACTTTCTAGCAATCTCTTTTCAAGCATCTTATGGTCTCACTCAATATTTCTACTGCCTATCACCCGCAAACAGACGGGCAAACTGAGAGGGTTAATCAATGCTTGTAGATGTATCTCCAAAGTGCCACTACAGTGTCTCCGGTCATTGGGCTCACTGGTTACCAATGGCTCAATTCTGGTACAATTCTTGTTACCATTCGGCTCTCAAATGTTCACCTTATAAGGTTCTTTTTGGTGTGGATCCTCACTACTTGTTTGTACCACCTATGGTGAATATGTCAGAGCACTCAGACTCTATGGAAATTGATGTGGAGAAATTGTTAACAGAGCGTCGTCAGCTTTCAGTGATGTTAAGGTTGCAATTGTATAAGGCACAGAACAAAATGAAGCAGGCGGCTGACAAACATCGCTCCTTTCGTCTTTCTCTATGGGAGATAGTGTTTTTATGAAGTTGTAGCCTTATGCTCAGTCTTCCATTGTCAATCGCTAGTGTCCCAAATTGGCTTTCAAATACTTTGGGCCATACAAAATTGTGGATAAGTTTGGTTCATCAGCTTATAAATTGGAGGTACCACTAGGTGCTGTTGTGCATCTAGTTTTTCATGTTTCGCAATTGAAACAGTATGTACCCTCTCATGTTCCCATTTTCACTGAATTACCAGAAAAAGTGGCATTGGATGTTCAAGACTTATTGCCAATTAAAGTGTTCGATTGCCGTATGGTCAAAAAGGGGAATACTGCCATAGTTCAACTTTTGATACAATAGGGTTCACTACCGGTTGATTTTGCCATTTGGGAGGATTATACAGTGTTGCGAGATCGTTTTCTAGCGGCAACGATTTGGGACGATGCTAGTACTCAAGGGGGCAGCAAATGTCACACCTGAAGGTGTGACATCAGGGGGAACAAGGGACAGGCAAGCAGAGGATGAGGCGGCAGTAGCAACTAAAGAAGAAGAAGCTAGAAACGAGTTGGTGCTAGCGGGAAAATCAGTTTGATTCATCGATTAAAGGTGTACTGTGGGAATACATATTGTAAATAGGAGTACATAAGTGTGGCGTGAGTGTTAGATAGGTGAAGAAGACCCTGTATAAATTGCCGTCCCTGCTACAGAACTTGGTACCCAAGCAAAAAGTAAAACAGAATTCCGATCCCCCTGCTCTCTACTTGCTACGCTCTATCATTCGGTTACATTCATCGGCGAATGCTGCTCTCATCGACGGCGGGTTTGTAATAAAGGCTTCGGCGTGGTGGGCGGCATCGGCGAGGACGACAGTGTTGGTGACGGTGGCGTTGGTGTTGGGCGGCGTCAGCGACGACGGTGGTGGGCTGGCGACTGCGGCGGTGAGCGAGGGAATCACACGAATATGCGATGAGTTGACGACCAGGAGAGGTCGAGGGGGTTGCGGCGTCGAGTTGGCGGGTTGGCGATGACGGCGGGCTAGGGTTTCACCTGCACTGGGCGCTGGTGGAAACGTGGATTGGCTGATGCTGAGTCATGGGATGTGTTCGCTGGTGAGCGTGACACTTCGTTCGCATGGCATTGTGATGCCAGGCTTCGTTTAGTTCGGTTGTACCAAAGATAAAAACTGAGCCGATCACGAAACACACGAAGTTTATCAAAAATAACAGTGTACTAGGTAACAGTGAAAATCAACAAACAATTATGTGTTAGTCAGTTAAATTAACACTATGAGAAAACATTGAAAAACAATAAATGAGATGAATTTGAAAATCAAAAAACAATTATATTATTATTATTCAGTTAAACACAAAAAAATTCGTAAATGCATTCAAAAACATTCAAGTGTTATACAAAGTGAAATATTTCAACACGCTTAAGAATTTCTTAAATTTTCTTCAGGAATATTCTCTTTGTATTCATTATCATTGTACTTCAATATTTCTACGAGAAACATCATTCTCAGAACATTTTATCCTATAAATGTATTTCACATATAATTATTAGAAAAACGGTGATATAAAATATCATGAGGCAAATATAAAAATGTAGACACTCACTGTGCTAATTAATGGTAATCTTATAGCTTCCCATGATCGCATGTAATTGATAACCAGATAGCCTGTTAAATTACTGCAAAAAAACATGTTAATGTTACATGTTATTTGTACGTAAGTAGTCAAACTAATTAGATGTTTATAAGTTAGAGGGAATTATCAGTCAAATGTTTTTAGAACTCATCTTGGTAATATGTGATGCCATTTATTTACATCGTCGTTCCATTCAGGATTGGCTAAATTCATGGCGAGTTTCAAATTATTAGCAATATTTAGCAGTGTGTAGGTAAAGTATATGGTTGGATGACAATAATTTATCCTCGTAGGTAAAGGTGATGGATTCATTATATAGACACTTCTAGCCTTCATTCTAAATATGAATAGTTTGAAGTATTGCATGAAAGAGTATGGTAATAGAATCTGCAAAAAAATAATCATTGGTAGTTACAAAATGGCAGGACTCAACAACAAAATATTTTGTATGATATTATAAATTAATAACCACGAAAGAACATTGAATTAACAAATTAAACATAGGAGTAAACATTATAAATATGTATTTGTAGAAAATAAGAAAATAATGCTAGTGGAGTTTGGTCTACATACATAGCTAGAGAGTAATAAAAACAAAAATAAAAGGAGAAACAAGATGATGTACAATTTCTTCACATTATTTTTTTTGTTTTCTGCTTTTCATATAAGTACAATAAATACAAATATAATAAAAACATTATAATTAATGGAACAAAGGATAATAACTTACATCACTGCAATCTGAAATATCATACTTCATGTGAGGCCAACATTCAAACAATTTTGCCAACCGGATAATATCTAGTTTTGGTTTACGAAGGGGGTCTTGAGGTAAATTAGATGTGGTCTGTTTTTGATCAAAAAATATTGTTATTATGAACATGAACATAATAAATATGATATAAAATAATTATACGAACTTACATAAAATTTTAGATCCATATAGTGGTATTTGTCTTCACACCACAGCAAGGCCTCATTACATGCAAACACTCGAGCAACCAGGTTAAAGCAATCAGTATCCATCGGCATATTTGTATCTAATATGTCTTTGATTTTTTTAATACTTATAGAAATTGGATAAGACTCGCTTCTTCGAATCTATTCCTTCCTATTAAATGGTTAACATATTCTCTCATTAAAGCGGGCTTATATGTGATCAATTTAAACCAATATATACACTATACTAAATAAAAAGTACTTACTCTATGTATTCAACATGGTATATTGACATGAAGTATGTTTGTAATGCACACACCAATTCTTCGGTGGTCGACAAGATTATTCTTCTTTTTTTCGAAAGAACACACGGAGAGACATCCAATTTAATCCTATTTGACACGTATGACAGTTTAGATACCTTAAACGGAGCTTCAATAATCTCAACATCAGTTGGACCCTCTTTATCTTCATTTTTCTGTTCAGGTTCTTGTTGTCCCTTCTTTGTATTTAATCTCGACTCCCACAAGATAGATAGCAGCTTAAATCTAAAATTTATCATATCATCCTGCAAAATAGTATAAAATATAATTAAACATTCATACATATATGTATATATATACATACCATGAAAGATGATCTTTCTTGATTTACCTGGGTTACATTATTGGATAAACAAGATCTGGTCCAATATTCCATATAGTTTATCATCCACAGACTACAGGATACTCTATATACATATTAAATTACAGAATGCTTAGTTAGATACTACATATATACAAATAAACTCAATTAATTTTGAGCGTTATAAGCCACATAAACTTTACCCATCTGTTTGCATTCTCTCTATGATCTTCTCTATAACCAGTCATAATGCAACATCGTGGTTTGGCCATTTGCCTTGGTTAACCTATTTATGTTCCGCTACAAGATTGATCTGTCTTTTTAGTCCTTCCAACTGTTTTAATTAATATGTAACATTGCAATATTAATTAACAATGATATAATAACAAAACAAATATCTTATCATAATCGTAAGTAAATAAAAAAGAATAATTACTAACTGTAGTTTCGAGGTCTCTGTGGTGTTTTATCTCTAGTCTCATTGAGTCAAGTATATGTATCTCATATTTCTTTGATTTGATAACAGCTAGGTATCAGTGAAAATTTTGTATGTTAACCGGAATAAAGACATACAATAAACATTAATGTTTATTATCCATTAGCATTATATTATACATTGATAAATTATATATCATATATGAACCATGACATTAGTTTACCATGTCAGGTTGCAAATAGTTTTCCACCCTTTTACTGTTGTAATTTAAGACCACGATAGGGTCACCATCACGCTTAAGCAGGCTAGAAATGAATGTGCTCTCCAAAAAAACCTTTCCACCTTCTCTATGAAGTAAATGTTCTTCATCCCTTATACAATGAATATAAGCACTGATGACCTATATTGCAAGAAAATAATACAACTAGTAAATATGAAAGATTTAAGTATATGCACTTCATGCTAAGTAGATATATTTACTTCACCATTCATTTGCATGTCATCACGAAAAATACATTCCATATTGTTGGCGTAAAAGATTACGCTAACAGGTTCTCTAAGGTTAAGAACTAACAAACAATGAATTTGTGTTGAGAACTATCTCAAGCCTCCGAATTGGATAATAGCTTAAGTAGTCCGAAATTGTGTATTGAATAGCTGAGTATTCGATGCCTATTACAGGGTAAGAAGGAGGGTATTTATAGGCAAAAAGTCTAAGGAAAAGACCTATTTACCCATCAATTACAACCGACATAGTGAAAACTATTCCGTACCCCGAATAGGGTTAAAATAGTAAAATCTACCCGGAGAAGGAAGATAAGGCAAACATCTTATCAGTCTTGCTGTTTTCCACCGAAGCTTCATAGCCTGCGGAGGGTACCTTCGAATTGTAAGCCGAAGCAATCTTCGGCTTAGAAACTCCACCACCTTCGGGCATAAGCTCAAGCTTCGATGCCAATAAGTTATCTTTGACTGTCAATCTCTAAAGTCCTGAGGGTGAAGTATTTTCCCCCAACACATATCATTTCTATCTAACCAAACGCTATTGATATTCACTAAAACTTTTTTCACGGTAATGATTTCAAATATTCATTGATCTTAAGTACATATATGTGGGATCGGAATGGCGACTAGAGGGGGTGAATATGTGTCTCAACAATTTCTCGTGAATATGATGGCCCTTTTTAAACCACCCAATGCACCTCAAAAAATTCCAAAGTCTAATATGAAGCACACAGTACCAGATCAAGGAAGAAATCAGTTCAAATTTCAAGTTTCAACTGAATTCGGAGTTTATACCGAAATAGTCAAGTCGGAGAATGAGATGCCAACTCACTTTTCTCAGTCGGCATTTGAAATGCCAACTGACACAGTCGGTCAGTGTAACTCCGACAAAGTTCTGAATGTTCAGTAAAATGTTTGAAACATCAACTTCTCACTTTAAATCTGTTTTGATCATATTTAAACACTTTGAATAGACATTCTGAAAAATGAACAGTACACTGGTTGAACTCTCAAGGCTTGAAAACTTGAATCAAGAATATGAAGATTTGAACTGAATAATTCAGATCAGAAAACTTCAATTGGAGACTGAAAAACAGTGATCAAGGCTAGGCAATTTTAACTTGGGCAAATAACAATGGATAGTTCTGCAAGCCTATAGCAAATTTGGTACTACTTGATGATTAGTTGTTGCAGTACTGTACTTGTAGCAAAAAGGCCAAACAGAATGACCTTCAATGAACCAAAACAAATAGATTCACAACAGTACTATAACCAAGTTTATCATTCAGCAGTATTCAAATCACAGCAACAACACAGTTCTGATCTGAAACAGTAACAACTCACTTCAGGGCTTGAATATGTTTAATGCAAATCATTTCTGTCCAGGATTTCAATTTTTCAGGAAATCAGAAATACAGATCAGTTTTGATCCAAGAGAAATCAAGTGCATGAACTAATTAGATTGAATCAAGCTGAGTATTGTGATATATAAATTTTAGGTTGAGATGATAGATGTCAACAAGATTCAGAGTTCAATCCTTAACAATTAATAGTAGTGATCAAAACTGAATTGAGACTTTGATCAAATCACATTCACACAACCAAATCAGAATTCAGAACTTGCTTTATGAAGTTACAGCTGGGGTATGGGAGTTCAGTGTATATTCAGTTCTTCATATACAGAAACAGAAGAACACCATCTCAACTCATATAAGGCAAGAACTAAACCTCAATTAATCTTCTCAAGAATCAGAACAGGAAATATATCAATTTCTAAAATAGACTCTCACACAAAGATTTCCAGCAAGATTTGAAGGCTCAATCTGAAAAGGATAACTGCAATTACACAGTGGAGTCACACTGACTACTAGACCTGTTTTTGATTACAGATTTCATATGCCACAGAAAAGTAAAAACTGTAGCTTGTCTAGTACATTCTTGTGAATCACTGAGTGATACAAATCAAAACAGGATCTGAAATCAAGGAATTATGCAACTAGGTTTCTTGATCAAAGACTCTTAAACTTTCAGTCAAGAAGTCTGCTCAGATTAAATTATGTATTCAGCAGATTTTTTTCTTGAACTATTCACCATCTGAAAATTCTGCTTCTGAAGATGAACAAAATTAACTCACACAGAATAGAAACTTTGAATGAGCAGTTCATGTTCTTGAGAAAATGTTCTAGAGCTGAATCAAAACAGTTTCTGTACTGTGATTATTCAGACAAAACCAGCAGTAGATCATATGAAAAATCACAGTAAATGAAATTGATCAAGCCAAATCACATGAGTAACCTGAAGATATTCACAGCAAATCAAGACAGTTTGATATCAGACATTCTGAACAACAGTTAGACAGAACCAGTGCTTTTTCAGACAAATGTGGTCCAGAAACTGACAGCAGTACTTCTTTTTTTTTTTTGATAAACAACCAGCAGGAGAGGCTCCTACTTTGGTTATCCATTGATTTCCGAAAGACAAGACTTACACACAAACAGAGCTGAAAAGAAAGGAAAGAAAAAGGACAGAAGGAGGAGAATAGGAATGTTTCAGAGTACAATAGAAATGGGAGCAGTCCGCTAAGAAAGAGAGGCTAGCCAGATGAGAAGATCATTTCTAGCGGCTAATTTAAATCTGTGACCTTGAATAGACAGCAGTACTTCTGATTCAGCTTTTCAGATGGGAGACAAAATCAGGTGCTCACAGATGACTTTTCTCACTTTACCGCAACAGCAGCGATTCTAACTAATCATCCATGAAATTAGATCATCAAAAATTCATCAGTTCATAAGAGATTTCAGAACATATAGATCAACACCTTTTGTTCTTGGCTGAAGAAATAATCCATCTAATAGAAATCTGAATCTATTTTATACTCATGACAACCTCAAATGATGGTTGTAAGAATAGCAAGATTCAGTTTCTAAAAGAACCTCAAAGAATCTATCAAATCAGAATAGGTTGAGCTATATTCCCTCAAGAACACATTCACAAAAAATTGTTCATAGCTTCTCAGCAGGAGTGTTCTCTTCAGAGAAAATATAGTACTTTAGATGAGCAAGAATACCATGAATAAATAGTTAGAACAAGTTGCAATCTTCAAAAATGGAACATTGGAATGATGAACTACAAAAGTTGTAATGACACCAGATACAAGTTCTGCATCAAAAACTTCACAAAAATAATCTCAAACATCTAGCTGTGACAACACTCAGAGAGAAATAGAAGCAATTGAACAGAGTTGTGATAGGGTAATCAAATGATCATTCTGTTCAAACTAAATGTTGAAACATGTTTAAAATGTCAAAAATAGAACAACCAAACCATATACAACAGAAGTTGTATAAACATCACACATGAGTTCTTCAGAGAAATCACCATGAAAAAACACTCAAAGATCAATCCAGAACAGGCAGAAACAAGCACCAGAGAAACTTACAGATCTGCGCTGCACTGTAGTGTTTTCTGAAAGTGAACAGAGGATAGCATAAAGAAGAAAATGTTTAATGGATTAGCTATTTTGTCCAGCCAAAAAAAAAGAGGTAAGCCCATGGCCATGGACCTCTATTTATAGGCCAGCCATGGGGGAACATTTCTGAAAACAACCCTCTATCTTTTCAGTTTTACACATAGAGATATGGCAAATTTTCAGAATTAGAAATTCTGAAAATTACCCACATAGACCTCTATTGCTTTTTATTACACATTGACTCAACTCTTTTAATATATTTTCAGAATTGGGATATCCTGAAAAATACTAAAAGTTCACACATTACTCTAAATTACTCAAAATCAAAAAGACTCCTAATTATTTAAAAACATTTAGAGATGCGACGGTTTTCAGCAAAAACCGACAAAGCCTCTCAACTCTTCGACTCATGACACCGCTTTGCGAATCCGAGCGCCATCAAGCCTTTTCCGCTCTCGATACCCTCGAGCCGCCTGATTACTTGCCCTGGCCTCCCTTTCGCAGACTCGGCCGTCACGCCGTCGCGACCATCCGTCCATCCAAGTCTTGCTCGGTCTTTTCGTGCATTCTTGAGATCTTCTCCAACTTCACCCGGCCTCCCTGATCCTCCGGCATCGAGCTCCCCGCTTGACCCTTGATCACTCGCCGTCAATAATTGGTCAGCATCTCCACCCTGCACATACAAGACAAGCCAAAACAAGAACACAATGCACCACTGAATACCTCGGCACACAAACCTCATTTGTACATCGATCCCTTCGATGCACACAAACCATCACTCACATATTCACTCAATTGCTCATCCTTGTCAATCACTCATCATAAAGATTGACACCACAGTGCGACCACACTTGGTTTCACAATATATAATCTACAAAAATAGTTTTCATTAAATAAATGATATAAGAGCAAAACAAAAGAAGAGGAAACAAAATAAGAAGTTGAAACACTTACCTTGGGGCAAAACTTGAGTTGTGTTCGACTTCTTTGGTTTGTTGTGTCTAGATATCCTAATCATAGTGTGCATGTCATTTTGTTCTTTTTGATCTGTCATATGTACATCACAAAATACACATGAGGATACTTTTCCTTAAAATACGTTTAAAAACAATAGTGATATATCAAATGAACAGTAAGTACCCCAAGTAGCCAAGTTCTCACAAAGTGATATATCAAACCGAATTATTTTAAAAAAATGAGAAACATTGTTTTTCAGTTCGGTTCGTTTTTTGGTTTTCGGTGATTTTTTGTCTACCGCTAATCTAGTTGGCCGGCTAGTGTTGTACTGCTACCTGTTCGAGCTAGAAACTTGCCGATGTAGTCACGCTACAGCGTAAGGGGGTCGGGAGTGAGATTTTTACTATTACAGAACTCCACATAAAAGGATTCTCCCTAATAATACTCATACTATGAGCTTCTCTAAAATAAAACTTTGAAGGATACTCAATTACTATAATATAATTTTTCAACTAATTAAATTACCATTTTGTTTTTTCTATGACCTTTTTACCCTTCGAAACGAATGGGAGGGAGCCGAGTAGAGGGGTGGGTCGAGGTAGGGAAGGCCTTGGTAGAGGGTAGCACTGTTGGAAATAAACATGCCACTGTGTGTTCCTAGTGTGCATCATTGAGTTGAGTAGAAAAGAGGAGAGGCAAACTCGTCATAGTTGCGGTGTTTGTCGACAACAAAAAAATCTCATGTATTGTCCATCTTCTTTGATGTGCACACGCCTATGCAACGCGTGTAGCAAGTTGTGTGGCCCGATCTTCTCGTAGGATCCATGAACTTGATAACTTGTCGATGCGTGACATGGTGAAGAGGCAGTGCACAGTGAGGTTGTCCACGCAATGAACTACCGAAGCAATCACCCTTCCACGTACTGACGAAACAGTCAACGCAATCACGCCCTATAAACATGAAGGCACGAACTGGGTGAACCGCAGTTCGGTGTTCTACAATTCCCTCAGGAATCGAAAGAACAAGTTTTGTAAGTCTCTCAAGACTCACGCATAAAAAAAATTCCATGAGTTTGTGTATTATGAATTTAGTCAATAAAAAACCCTTTCATTGTCTAGTACAAGATATATATAGAAATAGGGGCATTTATCTTTGAGTGAATGGCAGCATGCGCATGCACTAGTGGATTTCGTGGTTGGTTCGCGCGTCTTTTTAGCTCCTGACAGTAGTTACTAAAATGGACATAACTCTTTATTGGGAAGTCCAAATAATGAGCCATTTGATGGGTTGGAAAGTAGACTTGAATACACTTCCATCCACATATAGAACACCATCTAACTCTTTGTATTCTATCCACGGTGAAGCTTGGAATTCGTACCATGTGTCAGTCATCTAGCTTCTAGTTGCAATACAATGCAAAGGTGTTGAACTACCATTTTATTCATGCACACCATAGGCTTCTCGGTTCAGATGTCCAGAGGCTTGAATCCATCTTCATCCCATGTTGGTTCATATACTCCATCATTCCTAAGGACATTTGAACAAGAACTCAAAAACATAGACTCGTTCAACATAAACTGATTATTAAACATAAGGTTAGCGTTCACCTGAGAATGAATTTCCTTCTCCAATTGTTTAGCTCTACTCCTTATAATTGTACCATATATATCAAGTGTAGTTTCATTTGGGGGTGAGTGAATGCTAGGAATGTCCTCATTAGCCTCCCCCTCTTGAGAAGGAGTCGTCCTCGACTCAGGCTTACCAGCAAATGGAATCAAAATTTTGACATTGAATATGGAACTCACATTGGAATATTCAGGTGGCAGTTCAAGTTTGTAAGTATTATCATTTATTTGTTGGAGAACCTTGAACGGACCATCACCCCGAGGAGATAACTTACTCTTACGTTGTTGGGGAAAACGATCCTTGCGTAGATGCAACCATACAAGATCTCCTGGATGAAATGTAACCTTCTTCTTACCTTTGTTTGCTTGCTTTGCATATTGTGCTGATTTCTTCTCAATATTCGTTCTTGTCTCCGCATGTAACCGCTTGATAAAATCTGATCTTTTCGTGGCATCCAAGCTAACTTGTTCCTGTAATGGTAAAGGCAAAATATCCATGGGAGTATGTGGTTTAAACCCGTAAACAGTTTCAATTGGACAAGAGTTTGTTGTAGAATGGACTGCCCTGTTATAAGCAAATTCAACATGTGTAAGGCAGTCTTCCCAGATCTTCAAATTCTTTTTCAACACAGCACGCAACATGGTTGACAAGGTACAATTGACAACTTTAGTTTGCCCATATGTTTGTGGATGACAACTGGTTAAAAATAATAACTTTGTGCCAAGCTTAGCCCACAATGTCTTCCAAAAGTAGCTGAGAAATTTTGTATCCCGGTCTGAAACAATAGTCTTTGGAACTCCATGTAAATGAACGATCTCTCTGAAAAACAAATCAGCAACGTGTGAAGCATCATCGCTCTTATGACATGGGATAAAATGTGCCATTTTAGAAAAGTGATCTACAACAACAAAAATAGAATCCCTCCCCCTCTGAGACCGAGGTAACCCCAGAACAAAGTCCATAGATATATCTTCCCAAGGTACATGTGGAATAAGTAATGGAGTATATAAACCATGGGGATTGAGGTGGGACTTAGCTTTCAAGCAAACGATGCAACACCTAATGTGCCGCTAGACATCACGTCGCATATGTGGCCAAAAGAAATTATCAGAGAGCATGTCCAATGACTTTTTGACACCAAAATGACCAGCTAGTCCACCGGCATGTGCTTCCTTCAAAAGAACTTGATGAATCGAACAAGCTGGAATGCATATTTTGTTAGTCTGAAACAAGAAGCCATCATGCACGTAATATTTATCCCAACATTTTCCATCAATGCGACGAGAGAAAGGTTCTTTTAAATCAGCATCAGCAGCATAAAGTATTTTAATGGATTCTAAACCAAGTACTTTTGTATCTAGTTGTGTAATCAACGCATGAGAGTTCTTCTTACAATACATTGACTATCACAAAGCTTTTTAGTAAACTCAAAGCCTTAGAGGTTGATATCCAGTTGAGATCAAATCTCGCCGGTTCTGGTTCCAAAACTATAACACCCTGATTTTCGTCAAGCATTAAAAAATAAAATAAAGTAAATAATAAATGAATTTTTAGAAAATGATTTGGTGTAAAGCAATAAACAATGAAGCTAAAAATATGGGTTTAAAATTCCGTTTAAAAATAAATCACAACTGGATTATTTTTTCCCAAAATTCTCCTTGCTCTAAATTGCATCCCAAGAATTTTCCAGAATTTTTGGCGCAAAGGAATTAATTAAGATATAATCAATATCATTTCATCACAAAAAATCTAACATTAATTAATAAAATATGTTTTAAAAGGAATGTTGTGTGAATAAAATGTATGCTAAATAATTTCAATTAAAAATAAAGTAAAAACCAAGACAAATTCGGCTAGAGGAATTTCTAGTAAATTTCTCCTGCCTCAAATCAATTTGGGTTTGTTTTCATTAAGGATTTTGCAACTAGAATAGTAATCTATAATATTTCAATAAATAACCTTAATTGAAAAGAAATTAAATTCCTATTTCTTTCTAGTCGAGTTTGAAATCTTCATCCTCGATCATCTCTCTCTTTTTCCATCATAAATCCGAAGCAATCAATATTCTATTTTCATTCACGAAGTTAAAATTCTACTTTCAATTGTGTGGTTTGAATTCTATGAAAAATCATTTTTGAAATCATTTTTCATATTTGAATTCCCAAAAATAAATTCAATTCTATGATTTTGTATTCATGTTCGGAATTTCTAATTTCGACACGAATACAAAATTTCCTAATTTTCCAAATCATCAAATATTCCCTAAAATATTCACATGTTATTTCTTTGAAATCCAAAAGTTCTAAATTTATTTTAAATTCCCAACTTTCCAGAAACATTTCTCTTTTTTCTCAAAAATCCAAATTTTAATTTTCAAGAAATTATTTTCCTTATTTTACTCTTTTATTTTCTTTCTTTTCCCTTTTCTCTTTCCTCCTTTTCCTGTTCACTCTCTCCGCTTTTTCTTTCCCTCGCTACACGCGCCTCCCGTGCGCTACCCGCACCCATCTTCTCTCCTTCTTCCTCCTCCCTAGGTGCCCCTCCCCTCCTTCCGAGCCCATGCCCCACCCCTAGTCTGTGCCTCCCCGGCCTAGTCCGCTCCATGCCACCGCCCCACCTACGCCCATCTCGTGCCACCCCTAGCCTACTCCTGCACGCTCGCGCCCCGTGCATGCCTTGCGTCGCCGCCGCTCCACCTAGCCGAACCACTTCCCCAAAAATCCGGCGCCAACCATCTCATAGTCCTTCTCCCTCATGCCTCCTCCTCTATAAATATCGGCGCTCCCTGCTTTCTCCTCCCCTTTTTCTGCCTCACGTTGTTGTACTGTCGTCGTCTCCACCGAGTGTCGCCGCTGCCTCCGTTGTGCTGCCACCGCCCACTTCTCATCGTGCCCCTGCCGCTGCCGCCTATAGCTGCCCTATGCCACGCCCATCCTCCCTGTCGAGCGTGTCGTCCCCTGCTTGCCTCCCGCGCTGATCCTGCTTGCTGCTGATCTATGCTGCTGCTTGCTACAATACTCCAGGAAATAAAATCAGAACAACAACAACAAGTTGTAGTGGCCTTCTTCGATCAATTTTCCGATGTGAGATTTCTTTCCTTCTTTATTACTTTGATCTATTTAATCAAAATACCGTACTCATATTGAATCTATTTATTTCAATACCGTTCACTATTCCTTCATCTAGATTAGATCAATCGCCATCGGTTCAATTAATCTTGATTTGTCATTGTGAAAACCCAGTGATTCCGTTCCGATATATTAATCCGACGACCTCGTTCCAATCTATTAACCTGGTGATTCCATTCTGATCTAATTTATCTCATCATTATTCGTGATCTAATTCATGTTGAACTATCCTAATTGATTTATCATTCATCAATTCCGATATATTAAACTAGTGTTATCCCTGTTGATCCAGCATTCCACTTCGTCCCTTTGTGTTTTATCCTGGAGGTCATATTTGTCATGAGGTGTTAATCGTCACCATTTTGTTTCTTAAATCGGAAGCGATGCTCGTTGTTTATCGTAGAAGATACCTTGATCCCAGACCTTAGGGTTCAAGGTATGAAGAACCTTGAGTGCCTATTCATGGTCTGCGATAAGTTGATCCTATTCGGCTTTGTTAGCCCGAATCTTGTTAATGATTGACTGAAAGTGACCAAACAAGTATTCAACAGTCTCACTCGGTTTTTGTGTGAAATTTTCATATTTACGCCAGTAGGTCTGGTAGAGCCGAGCCTGGACCTGGGCTGTCCCCTCATGGTGTGCCTAGAGGGTAGCCCAGATCTCTCTAGCAATGCTGAGATGGCTCACGCGCTCAAACTCACTAGGACCTAAACCAGAAAACAATATGTTCACTGGCTTGTTGTTGTTGTCATGCTCAGCGATCCTTTCAGGAGTATTTTGCTCAACAGACGACAACACAGTGTAAGAAGCATGAACACACATGTCCTAGATACTTGAGCTTTGGCTCAATAGATTGACTCGCATGCGAATCTTCTAATAATTATAGCCAAAAGCCTCAAGCGATGGGACCTTTCCTGTCGAACCCATGATAGCTACTTTGGGATAGAACCGGTTAAGGTATGGAAAACTCTAACCAAGCTCTAATACTACTTGTAGGACCGAGAGTAGCGACCAAAGGGGTGGTGAATGGACACCTCAACAAATTCTTTCAAATAGATGGCCTTCCATTAACACCCAACGCTCCTCCAAAAATAACTAGCGAAAGCAAACAAATTTTCACAGCAAAATTCTAGATAAACCAAGTACTATCATTTTTCTGTCAGATATAATGTGATGCAACAGTTTGAGAGATCACAAGTAATATAAAAAATAATCTAGCATAAGAAGCAACCAATGTCTTAATTGAAAATACATCAACACAATGCTTACTCACTGATCAAACGATAGATCAACAAACATTTCACAAACTCATAGGCATTCGATCAAGCACATAACAAACAACCACAATTCACAAGCATTTAATCAAGTATTTATAGTGCTACTAGGAATCACAGAACAATCATCAAGTCCTTGGTGAATATTCAAAGCTTATTGGCAATATAGACGAGTAATTAATAGGCTTTTAGATCAAAGATAAAAATCAAATACATGTACTTACCTTGAATGCATAGTCTAGACTACAGGCTTGGAGCAAATGGCAAGAAACGTATTGCAAGACAAACGGTAGCAAAACCACGCACAAGCCTCCCGAGGCACTAGCCATGCATAGTGAGAAACCAAGGGTTGGTTTTGGAGTCTGTGATGAGTGATTGACATATTTTACCCTCTGATTCGAAGGGGTCCCTCCGAAGGGGTTCGGAGGCTGTTACACCGAAGGGTTCGGTGGGCTCTGGTTGCTGCAGCTGTTGCAGCAGAGTGTGCCTGTCGGAGGGGTCCGATAGTACACGATGATTGGATGTACTGAAGGGTTCGGTACTTTGGGCGGTACACCGGAGTGTGTATCGGAGGTTGTTTACTTGGAGAGGTCTCTAGGGTACTGGATACACTTGTCTGTTTGTCTGTGGTGTGCAGGGGACTTCGGAGGCGACGGACGGTTTGCAGCAGGTGAACCTGGGTCAAGCGGGAGGCTTGATGCCAGGGGAGCAGGGAGATCCATCACGAAGGTTACGAAGGGGTTGAGGTCGGACCTTGGGTCGAGGTGCGCCAGGAGAAGGCAGTAAGTGCGGAGCCTGGCTCTAGGTGAAGGTACCCCGAGACAAAGTCCTCGAAGGCGAGGCACTTCGAAGGGTACTCCGAATGGAGTGACTTCGGAGTATGGTGGATCAAGTCCTCAGCAATGAGGCAAGGTGTTCGAAGTGTGCTCCGGAGGGAGACACTCGAAGTTATACCCAACGAAGGTCTCAGAAGTCGAGGTGCATCGAAGGCATGGTCCGGGTGAGGATCGTCGAGGAGTGTGCTCGGGGAGAGACACTACGACGAAGTGCTCATGGAATGCTTCATGCGGAGGCCTTGGATGAAGGAGGGACTTCGAAGGGTGGTACTCCTAAGGTGGGGCTTCGGAGTGAAGCAGGCTTCGGAGCGAAGCTGGCTTCTCCGGAGTGAAGCAGGCTTCGGAGCGAAGCTGGCTTCTCCGGAGTGAAGCAGGCTTCGGAGCGAGGCTGGCTCAGGAGCAAGGTTGGCTCCGGAGTGAGGATGACTTGGGGTACTTCGGCCATGCATGGGTTCAGTACATGGACTGATGGAGTTCGAGCAGGGAGAAGCTGCGAAGCCGTGGTGGTCCACTCCGAAGGTGTTGGTGCGAAGGCCCAAGGGCTTTGACGGCTTCGGCTCAAAACCGTCACTGTATCGAAGGCTGACTTCGGTGAAGCGAAGGCCATCAGGCTCAAGGCTTCTCACCGAAGCTACCGCACCCCTCGCGTGCGAAGAGGGGCTTCAGAAGGGTCCAAAACTGCAAAGGCTGACAGCGCCTGCTCTGCAAAAGCTGGTATTGTCCCCTCTGCGAAGCTGACATAAGAAGCCTCCAAATAAAGTAGACTACCAACTGTACCCCCCTGTTCTGAGGAGACAAAACCAATGTAAACCCTAGGGGTAAAGTAGTCTATTCACAGGGCTGAATAGTGCCTATAAATAGTGGAGGCTAGCTAGGTCACATCAACACTTTGAGCATTCATTTTTGAGCTCCTGTACTAGCCGCCACATACTTTGTATTCAGATCTGTGAGTCATTTTGTGTTCCCTGTTCAAGCATTGAAGCTTTGACTCTGTGTTCATTTACTGCTTGAGCTTGTATGCATACTTCTCTACATGCTTCGGTTTCTCTGTACTCCATTTTCTTGTGAGCTTTTTCTGGAGAGGTGTGTGAGAAGCCTGTTCGAGCGAGGTGTGTTCGAGAGAAGTGTGTTTTTCAGTGTATGTTCGCTCTGTGTAAACTAAAGGCTAGACCTCTCTGATTACTAGCGAAGCACTGTCTTGGCTTAGATCGAAGCCCGTTTTTCTTCCCTTGTCGAAGTCCTCAGCGAAGTCTGTTTAGTGTGCATTTAGACCTTCGAAGTACGAAGCCCAGCACCAGTTGTTGTCGCTGAGTATTTGGTCGAAGTCCGCAGAGGAAAGTCTGCTCTTGCGAAGGGTGTAGTGCGAAGCCTGCTCGAAGGCACCCTGTGTGCGGAGCCTGCACTGACTTAGCATAGCTGATTTTTCGGGGTCGTGGGTGGAGTGAAGTCTTCTTGGCTTCGAACTTTTGCTCCCTGCGAAGCCTGTATTCGGAGCTGTAAAATACCTCCGAACCAGAACTTCGAAGGCTGTGTTCGAAGCCTGTTCCGCAGAAGACAGAATTAAAACAGAAGGCTATTTTGGTCTGAAATTTTAAAAGCTCCCATTCACCCCCCTCTGGTCGCCGTTTCCGGTCCAACACATAGTCCCAGGCAATGGTCTCTGTACATGTGATTTCATCGATGTAGTCAAGGAACTATGCTAGTTGGACTGTGCTCGTAGCGATGGCGCTGGACATAGGCTATCATCCCGATGACGCTGCTCGATCAACATGGGGCCACACACATGGAAAGGACGATGTTGTAGAAATTGTGTTAGCTACAGCACAGGTTTTGTATGTGTGTATGGTGTATAAAATGAACCTCAAAGGGTTCTCTCAGAAGGAGAAAAGATTTATACTGGTTCGGACCTCCCCTAGGGGATAATAGCACTACGTCCAGTTTGTGGTGGATTTGGCATAGTATGCCTCGATGGAATCTGATGAATCCTGGGGCTCTCATGGCCCTGGGAGCGGCTAACCTGTTACAAGGGCTTGGCCCTGCTTTTATAGGCACACAGGCCAAAGGAAAAGACCAAAATGCCCTCTATAAGTCATAGGCTCATAGGGGCAAAAAGGGAAAAGGGAGCTAGCTATTGTACAAAGTGCTTTACAGCTTTATAGACGCGTCAGACAAACATCACTTCTTGACCAGCTAAACGACATACTAGGGGCAGAGGGGCCCTAGTATGACTTCTACACTGTAGCGAGGTGCAAATAACTTCTCGGTGCGGAGTAGGGGCCGAAGCTCTTCAGGCGGAGGCCGCAAGGGAGGCTTCGAAGTACACTCTGAAGTGGGCTTCGAAGTATACTCCGAACTGAACTCCGAACTGGGTTCTCGGAGACTTAGCTTTGAATTGGCTGGAATGGGTCTGGAAACTAGCTCTGAGGAGCTCCGAAAGGAGCTCGAAGGTTAACTCCGAAGTTAGCCCGGAGGATAACTTCGAAACTAACCTGAGACTTAGCTTCTGTAAACTTCAAAGGGATCTCAGGGGCTTCGCTCCGGAGGGCTCCGAAGTGGTTCGGAGGCCTCGCTCCAGAGGGCTTCGAAGAGGACCTTGAAACTTGGAAATAGCTTCTCCAGATAAGAACATGCTTCGATAGTGTTTGGCTCCGGGCCGAAGGCTATCGGAGGCTGACGTCATTTGGCCCCTGTTCAAGGGAAAACTTATTCCCCCAACAGTAGCCCCTCGCTTGCAGGCCTTCGGGACGACGGGGTGTGTGCGCCCTTAGGACAAATGACAGTAAAAATCACAACTTCAGAGAAAACAGGCCTTCAGAGCTTGGACCGAAGGTGGCTTCGAAATGCGCAGGTAATAATTGCCTGCGTTAGCTGTCAGAATGACCTCAGGGAGATCAATTGACTCTGCAATGGCTATAAAACTGACTGTTACAGTGCGTCGGGTCGCTTCAGCTTCGCTGGAGGCCCACCTGTCAGTGGCTTCGGCACGCGAACCGTCGGGATTTTTACCGCCTATAAATAGGGGTTTACCGCACACAACTTCGACACACCTCTCATTTGCTTTCTTCTCAACGTCTTGCATCCTTCGCTCTCTTCTCCTCCTTAGCTTCGCGCGAAGCACCCTTCGCAAGCTTTAGCGCCCTTTGCGCCGAAGTTCCACAGAAATGCCAAAGAAAGTTGCTTCGAAGGCTTTGGCCTTGGGCTCGAGCTCGATCTCCGCCCAAGCGCATGTAGCGGCAGCAGCGGCAGCGAAGCCTACAGCGAGGCAGTTGGGGCCAAAGGATCTTCGGTCGCCATCTGACAAGTTCGAGCAAACATTGGAGATGAGGGCCTCGATCTCAACAGAGGAGTCTGTTCGGAGGGCCTGCGCGGGGAAGATCTCGTCGAAGATTCAACTTCGAGTGCCGAAGAAGTCGGAGGCCATACTGAGGCCTCCGCCCGACGAAGTGGTGCTGTTCGAGGCCTTCTTCGGAGCCAGCCTCGGATTGCCAGCTGTGGGGATGCTGAGCGAAGTTCTGAAGGCTTACAACCTCGACCTTCCTCAACTCTCGCCCAATGCTGTGGCGAGGCTTTCCGTGTTTGAATGGGCCATGAGGGCCGAAGGCTGCGAGGGTCGCGCCGACGTCGTCGTTGCTCTTCACGATGCCAACTGTCAACCGAAGCCAAGGGAGGGTGCAGACCACGTCAAGAGGGCTTTGGCCTTCGGAAGTGCCAACTTCCAGCTTCAGAGGGAGTACCAAGATGTCTTCCCAGCGAGGGCCGCCAACAATAAATGGTACTCGAGGTGGGATCAAGAGTGGTTCTACGCCTCCGTCGGCGTGAACTCTCCCCTTCGGAGTACCAATGCACTTATCTCTTACCGGCGCGAAGGCATGGTGAAGACCAGCCCCGACACCCTTCGCTCGAGGATCTCGCTCCTTCGGAAGGTGGCCGTGAAGATGAGCATGAGGGACCTCGCGGAGGAGTTCATCACCCTCCGGCTCAGCCCCCTTGCGCGCTCTTGGCCGGAGGGCCTTTTTCAACCTTCGGGCCGAGGAGGCCTAAACGAGGTGGAAACAGAACGCCTCGGTAAGACATCGAAGCCTTTCCACTTTCATACTTCGCCAAAAAACTTTATCCTAACGTGGAAACTTGATGAAGCCACTCTTGAAGTGAGGACTCCGGAGGAGGCCATCATGGCGGCGGAGCGTGTTGTCGGGGCCCCAACACCTGAGGAGCAAGCCCAACAGTTTGCTCTGGTGGGGACCTGGGAGCACTAGAACACGGTGTGGACCCTACTCAGCTTCGAGGAGGTCCAGGCTCTGCCAGACTTCTCCCATCTTGTACCTTCGACAACCGGCTACAAGAGGAAAAGGGGGGACGACAATGAGCCTGAAGCTTCGAGGGTTCGGTCGGAAGTCCTCGCGACCGAAGCCCCTACTCCGGAGGAGGCAATGGTCGCAAACCCTCAAATAGAAGCGGAGCCAGCAAGGGCTCCAGAAACAGCTACCAAGGTGGTAGCAAAGACCTCGACGACGACGGCTTCGGGCGTGGAGGTCGAAGCGCCAGCTTTTGAGAAACCATGTTGAAGAATATAGTTTTGATATTCCAGATGTGATGAGTGATTGTCAACGGAAGTCAAAGGAAGGGAGAGATGAAGACCTGTCGTGTCTGAGGTGCATGTGACTCAGGTACACGGGCAGCGAGCGACGGCCGGGCAGAGGAGCTGTGGAGTCAGACTGGCCCAATCCGGGTACATGGCTAGGAGCGGCAGATGATTCAACGGTCTGTTGACTGGGTTTGACTCAGGTACACGGGCGGCGAGCGATTGCCGGGCTGAGGAAGCTGCGGGGTCGGGATGGCCCAATCCGGGTACCCGGGGCGAAGACGGTGGACGCTTTGTCAGTTTCGGCGTAAAACTGACAATCTATGTTTAAATTCGTTTTTAGGATATTAATATTTAGTTTTTTAAGTTTAGAATATTTTTATTTGAGTCAGGTAATTTTTCTAAGAATATTTTAGTAATTTTCGGAAATTATTTTAGAGTTCGTTTAATTTTACCCGAGGGTAAATTAGTCTTTTCATGTATTAGGATTTGCCTATAAATAGGCCCCTATCCCCCTGGGGATAGATGACTGTTTCCTACTAGATCAATCTGCAATCCAATCTATCTTCCACCACCGCCACATTTTTTTCTCAGCAGTTTATTCGTCCTCCATCGCAATTTTTCTCAGCTGATCGAAGTGCGTGAAGCGCGTGTGGCACTGGCACCGGCCTGCGGTTTGCTGCTGCACTGGCGCACGGGAGCCGGAGACTAGCCAGGCGCGCAGCACGGCAGCGCCAGGACGTCCGGCGTGACGCGTGCAGTTTGTAGAAAAGTTCTTTTGGCGCCAGACTTCCAGGCGCGGCGATGCTGGCGGGTTCTTCATGGCAGTGCGCAGCCTAGGCTTCTAGAGCATAGGGGCGGGCCCCACGCCGGCGTGGAAACGAAAAAAAACTCCGGTGGCAGAGAAACTGGCTCATGGCAACCCAAGCATTTGCCTTGCCACAAATCGTGGTCCCCACGGTTGTACGGAAGGAATTTTTTTGTTTTGTTCTGCAGGATTTGTGTGGTGGGCCCCACGGCGAGTCTGGTCACAGCGGCAAAGTTGTTTTTCCGGCCGGATTTTTTGCGCACGCAGGTTTGTTTTCCTTGTCCTGTTTTTATCTATTTTATTCGGATCATAAAAAAAATCAACCGAAAATTTAGTAGTTCCAGTAATACTTTTATTCTAGTGTTTTACGTGTAATATTTTAGGTTTATTACTGAATTAATTTTTTAATGATCCAAGGTTTATTCATTTGCTTAGTATGTTATTTCTAGACTGAAACATAAATATTCTGTGACTATTTTCTAGGTGTTTTTATTTACTGCAGTAATTTTATTTAGATTATTTTTAATATCATTTTAATTAGGACACCGGTCATTTTTTTAAGCTAGACAACTTTAATTCCTGAAATTTTCTTTGCAAATATTGTTTGTCTGGTTAAGTTCATTTCGGTGGTGGAAGTAAAATATAGTTTAGCAAGAAATTTTTAGGCGCCCATTCACCCCCCCTCTGGTCGCTACTTTCGGTCCTACAAGTGGTATCAGAGCAAGGTTAGGTTTTTTCTAATATCTTAATCGATTCAAAACCTAGGTAGTGACCATGACGTCTTCTGGTAAAATCTCATCCCTAGAACCTTTTGGCTACACTTATTGGAAGACTCACATGCGAGCATACCTTATGAGCCAGAGCTCGGACATATGGGAGATTTGTTGTTGGGGGAAAATATTCCATCTTCAGGGTTATTGCAGTAACAGGACAAAGGTTGATGATTAAGTCCAAGATTTCCAGCATATGACTCCGGGGATGCATTGAATCAAGTTCGAAGTATGATGACAGACTATAGTTCGGAGTATATCTTCGAACTTGGACTCTTCCGAGAGCTTCTTTGCCAGCTAAGATGGAAGGCTTATCTTCTTTCTCATTAGATTAGTCTTTTACCATTTTAGCCCTATTAAGGGTACCGAATAGTTTCCACTATGTCGGTTGTAATAGAGGGGTAAAAAGGTCTTTTCCTTAATGTTTGGGCCTATAAATACCCCCCGTTTTACCCTGTAATGAGGACCGAATACAAGTTATTCAATATACACTTTCGAACTATTCTAAGTTATTATCCTTTCGGAGGCTTAGAATAGTTTCTTTCGCAAACACTTCGTTTGTTAGTTTCTAATCTTCAGAAACCTGTTAGCGTAATCTTTTACGCCAACAGTTGGCGCCGTCCGTGGGGAGCTTAGTCCAAGAAACTTCGTTCTCTACCAACTTCTTACACCATGCCTCCTAAGCGGAGCGCAACTAGTAACCCTGTTCGGAGGTCCCCTCGGACCTCCGGAGTGACATCTCCAGACATAGTTGAGGTCGGAGGACCTTCGACGTTTCCTCCACCTCAAACTCCGGAAGGGATTCCCATTCCTCGAGCATACGGAGTTCCTCCGCCAACTCCATCTATACTTCGACCACTCGGAGTTCCTCTTCCACCTCAAGTTCCACTCCGAACTGATCCTTACAGTTCTCAAGACCCGGAAGATCCTTCCGGAGGAGATGAAGACAATCTTGGTGATATGGCCGCTCAAATGGCTAGTCTCCAAGCTGAAGTAGCGAGATGGCGGCAAGAAACTGCAAATAGGCTTCGCTCTCAAGCCATCCAAGTTATTCTGGAAGTGCATGAAGACGACGAACCTATCTATCCTGAAGCCCCGGAGAACGCCTCCTTTGATACCGAATCTCCGCTACATCCTGAACTGCAAAAAGTTCGCTTCGACCCGAAGTTTAAGACTTCGAAGCTTTGCAAGTATGCCGGAGATGAAGATCCTGGAGAATTTGTCCGATCTTATGCTTTGGTGATTGAAGCCAGTGGAGGAGTGCGGGACACCATGGCAAAATGTTTCCCCCTAGCTCTTTAGGGAGTAGCTTTGCGATGGTTCTGGTCTTTAAAACCAGGATCAATCAGTTCATGGGGACAATTGAAGAAGAAGTTCGTGAGTAACTTCCAAGGGACCTTCGTGCCTCCAATGTCGACGGGAAGTCTTTTCCAGGTGAAGCAAACTCCCTGGAGAAACCTTAAGACAATACTTCAAGCGCTTCGCTCATACGAAGTCACAAATTCGAGGGTTAACTACGTCTTCAGTAGTTGACGCAGCTCAGGAAGGAGTCATTCATCCAGGCCTCCTTGATAAACTCCACCGGAAAAGCATATCTTCTGTTTCTCAGCTGATGTCCTATTTTGAAGAATATGCAAGGTCAGAAGAGGGCTGGCTTCGGAGAACTGCAGCTTCTCCGTCCATACTGCAGGAAGTAAAATTGGAAGTGAAAACTTCGGCACAGCCGCGGGAACCTGTCTTCGAAGTTCAGCATGATAGGAGAAGGGGGCAAAAGCATCCTCGTTCAGAAGTTCTGAACATTGCACCCCCGCAGAAGTTTGCCCAAAGAGCTCCACAACCTTCGGGAAACAAGGTCAGCGGCTGGAGGCCGCTAGGGAAACCGGCTGGCAAGGGCCAGACCCTTTTTTGCTGTATTCATGGTGAAAACCGAAGTCACGCAACTGATGCGTGCAAAGCTATACTTGCCTTGAGAGGAGAATATCTAGAGAGAACTTCGGGTCGAGGTACTATTGACCGAGTTCCAGCTGAAGTGCGTCCGAAGCCTGTCCAAACTGTGGCGCGGATAGAAAACTTCGAAGCTGCAAGACGCCCTCCGGTGGTCAATATTATGCCACCTCCGAAGCAAGAAGAGGGGCAAGACCGAGGAAAAAGAGTAGTCCTCCCTATCTCCAGAGGAGGTACTCTCGGAAGCATGGCAAAAAGGCAGAGAAGAGAGTATGTCAAAGAAGTGGGGCACATTGGAACTTCGTCATCTACAGCTGCTATGGCTGAATTGTCCCATGTGCCAATATCTTTTTTTCTGTAGAGGATGCAGCTGGCATTAAATTTCCACATGCAGACCCACTTGTCATTACTGCTGACATTGCAGGAACTGAGGTTCGAAGAGTGTTAATTGACGGAGGGAGTTCGGCAGTATTGGGGGAATATATTTCCCCTGAACAGGGGCCAAATGACGTCAGCCTCCAACGGCCTCCGGCCCGGAGCCCAACACTGTTGAAGCCTGTATCCTCCCCCAGGTCTGTTCCCATGTCTCGAGGTTCGTCCCGGAGCCTGCTGGTGCGAAGCCCCCGAGCCCCATCGAAGCCCTCCAAAGCGAGGTGCTTCGGAGCCCTTCGGTGCGAAGCCCGCGGTATCCCCTGAAGGCCGCAAGGAGCCAAGCCTCGGGCTGGCCCCGAAGCCAGCCCCCGGGCCCGGTTCGAGGTTAACCTTCGGACCATGTCCGGAGTTAGCCCTCGGACCCCCCTACCGGAGCTCCACAAGCCAGCCTTCGGACCCTGTCAAGACTGTTTGAAGCCAAGGCTCCGAGACCCCAGTTCGGAGCAGGCTTCGAAGCCCCCCTTCGAGGAGCACTTCGAATCCCTCTTCGCAGCCTCTGCCAGAAGGGCTCCGGCCCCTGCTTCGAAGCTCAAGAAATATCTAAGTATAGGCCATACCGGGGGCCCCTCCGCCCCTGGTATGTCGTTTAGCTGGTCAAAGCCTGGCGCAGCCTGACACGCCTGTAAAGCTGTAAAGTACCTTTGTACAATAGCTAGCTCTCTTTCCCTGTCTACCCCTATGAGCCTAAGGGCTTGTAGAGGGCATTTTGGTCTTTTCCTTAAGGCCTGCGTGCCTATAAAAGCAGGGCCAAGCCCTTGTAAACACACAGGCTCTAGGGGGCCAAGGGACCCTGGAATTATTGCTCCATACTAGGGCATACCATGCCAAATCCACCACAACTGGACGTAGGGCTCTTATCTCCTAAGAGAGGCCCGAACCAGTATAAACCTTTTTCTCCCTCTGTCAGAACCCTTCGAGGTTCATTCTCCACATCACACTTCACCATAGAAAAACCTGCTGGAACTAACGCAATTGTTCCAACAGTTGGCACCGTCCGTGGGGAACTTAGTACTAGAAGCTAAGTTCTATACCACTGTCTGCAACTCGAAGTACGCCTAAGGGGGGAGCTTCGAATCTTTCTTGCTTCGCGCGCCCCCCGGCAAGGGGCTTTGGGTGCAGCTCGAAGGCCATCTTCGCCTTCCTCCATCCTTCACATACCAGAGCTCACCCTCCAGCAAGGGGCTCCGCTACACATGTCAGAGGTCGTCGAAGCCCCAAGGGCTACGAGGCCATCCCTCAACTACTTTGCGAGCAAGGGGCTCCGCTACACATATCAGAGGTCGTCGAAGCCCCAAGGGCTACAAGGCCATCCTTCAACTACTTTGCGAGGTATGTCTACTATCCGAAGTACTACTTCGATGTACAATGTCGCGATCACTTGATATATATTCGAAGCCCAGCTTCGCCTTGAAGTTCAAAGCCCTGCTTCCTCATGGCCCATTCAAAAACAGCCAACCTCGCCACTGCGTTGGGCGAAAGTTGAGGAAGCTCAAGGTTGTAAGCCTCGAGGACTTCGCTCAGCATCCCCACTGCTGGCAGCCCAAGGCCGGCTTCGAAGAAGGCCTCGAACACCACCACTTCATCAGCCTGAGGCCTCGGCACAGCCTCCGACTTCTCCGGGACCCGAAGCTGGATCTTCGCTGTGATCCTCCCTTCGCAGGCCCTCTGGACCGACTCCTCCGTGGAGATCGAAGCCCTCATCTCCAAAGTCTGCTCAAACTTGTCGGAGGGCGTTCGAAGGTCCCTCGGCCCCAGCCGCCTAGGCGGAGGCTTCGCCGCTGCAGCCGCTACCGCTTGCAGTTGGGCGGAGCTCGAGCTCGGGCCCAGAGCCAAGGACTTCGCCGCGGCCTTCTTCGGCATCTCGAAGGGGCTTCGGAGCGAAGGGCTAAAACTAGCGAAGGGTGCTCTGCGCGAAGCCAGAAAGAAGAAGGGAGCGAAGGTTGTAAGGCATTGAGAAGGAAGCAAATGAGAGCGTGCCGAAGCTACACGCGGTAAACCCCTATTTATAGGCGCGGTAAGAATTCCAACAGTCGTGGGCCGAACCCACTGCCGAGTGGGCCTCCAGCGAAGGCCAAGCGGCCTAGCGCAGGGCAACGGTAACTTTCTAGCCGTTGCGGAGCCATTTGGGCTCCCGAGGTCTTTCTGACAAACTGGCGCAGGCATTTATTTCCTGCAGTTTTTGAGGTCACCTTCGGTCCAAGCTCCGAAGGCATGTTTTTATCCGAAGTTGTATTTTGCAGGTCATTTGTCCTAAGGGCACGCGCACCCCTTCGTCCCGAAGGCCTACACGCGAGGGGCTACTGTTGGGGGAATATATTTCCCCTGAACAGGGGCCAAATGACGTCAGCCTCCGACGGCCTCCGGCCCAGAGCCCAACACTGTCGAAGCCTGTATCCTCCCCCAGGTCTGTTCTCATGTCTCGAGGTTTGTCCCGGAGCCTGCTGGTGCGAAGCCCCCGGTCCCCATCGAAGCCCTCCAGAGCGAGGTGCTTCAGAGCCCTTCGGTGCGAAGCCCGCGGGATCCCCTGAAGGCCGCAAGGAGCCAAGCCTCGAGCTGGCCCCGAAGCCAGCCCCCGGGCCTGGTTCGAGGTTAACCTTCGGACCATGTCCGGAGTTAGCCCTCGGACCCCCCTACCGGAGCTCCACAAGCCAGCCTTCGGACCCTGTCAAGACTGTTCGAAGCCAAGGCTCCGAGACCCCAGTTCGGAGCAGGCTTCAAAGCCCCCCTTCGAGGAGCACTTCGAAGTCCTCTTCGCAGCCTCAGCCAGAAGGGCTCCGGCCCCTGCTTCGAAGCTCAAGAAATATCTAAGTATAGGCCATACCGAGGGCCCCTCCGCCCCTGGTATGTCGTTTAGCTGGTCAAAGCCTGGCGCAGCCTGACACGCCTGTAAAGCTGTAAAGTACCTTTGTACAGTAGCTAGCTCTCTTTCCCTGTCTACCCCTATGAGCCTAAGGGCTTGTAGAGGGCATTTTGGTCTTTTCCTTAAGGCCTTCGTGCCTATAAAAGCAGGGCCAAGCCCTTGTAAACACACAGGCTCCAGGGGGCCAAGGGACCTTGGAATTATTGCTCCATACTAGGGCATACCATGCCAAATCCACCACAATTGGACGTAGGGCTCTTATCTCCTAGGAGAGGCCCGAACCAATATAAACCTTTTTCTCCCTCTGTCAGAACCCTTCGAGGTTCATTCTCCACATCACACTCCACCACAGAAAAACCTGCTGGAACTAACGCAATTGTTCCAACAGGCAGACATTATTTTTGTTCAAGCCTTCGATCAATTGTGCATCTCCAGAAAGCACCTTCTTCCAGCGGCTCGTCCTTTGCAAGGCTTCGCAGGACCTCCGCTTGATGCACTCGGTCAAATTGGCCTGGAAGTTACCTTCGGAGAAGGATTGTTAGCCAAGACAGAGGAAGTAATCTTCGACGTCATAGATGCTCCATATGCCTACAACGTCATCTTCGGAAGAGGCATGTTAAATCAGTTCGGAGCTGTGGCACACCACAATTACTTGTGCATGAAGATGCCCACGCAAGTGGGAGTGCTCACTATCTTCGGAGATCAAGCTACCGCCCGAAGAGCGAAGTATGGTCACGGCCCCCTCTTGATCCAAGACAAGTGAATAATGTGCAAAATAATCAAGAAAAATTTTCTGCTCCTAGCGAATCTTCGAAAAAATCCTTCCCAAGACCAAGTCCTGAAGGAGAGATTGTAACGAAGGTTATTATTAAAGATGGTAAACAATATTCATTTCAATTTGGTAAAGATTTACCTCCAGAAGTTGCTACCTCCTTGGAAAAAGTAGTTGAGGAGAATTTAGATGTCTTTGCCTGGTCTGACGAAGACATCACCGGAGTTAATCGGGATATTATTGAACATAGTTTACTTGTAAACCCGAAGGCCCGGCCTGTTCAGCAAGGACTCCGGAAAATGTCTGCAGAAAGAGCTGTTCTTGCAAAAGATGAAGTTGAAAAATTGTTGAAGGCCGGGATTATCAGAGAAGTGGCTCACACAGAATGGTTAGCCAACCCAGTCTTCGTCAAGAAGAAATCTTCCGGGAAGTGGCGCATGTGCATTGATTTCACATCCTTGAATAAAGCATGCCCTCGTGACCCCTACCCCATGCCCTGAATTGATCAATTGGTCGACTCCACCGCAGGTTCAGAGTTATTAATCTTCCTTGACGCGTACTCCGGTTATCATCAAATATGGTTGAAACGCGAAGATGAGATCAAGACAAGCTTCGTAACTCCTTCGGGAGTATTCTGTTATGTAAGAATGCCTTTTGGCTTAAGAAATGTTGGGGCTACTTTTTCGAGGTTAGTTGCTAAGGCTCTAGGCCATCAATTAGGTCGCAATGTGGAGGCCTATATGGATGATATTGTAATAAAGAGTGCTTTAAAGCACCAACATAGCCTAGACTTAGCAGAAACATTTAATAGCCTTCGGGCATGTGGGATTCGTCTTAACCCCGAGAAATGTATCTTCGGAGCTAAGGTTGGGAAGTTGTTAGGGTATTTAGTTTCAAGCAGAGGGATTGAAGCTAGCCCTACTCAAATAACTGCCCTACAGAAGATGGCTCCTCCAGAAAATTTAAAGCAAGTGCAAAAGCTGACTGGTCATCTGGCAGCACTTAGCAGATTTTTAGCAAGGTCTGCGGAGAGAAGTTTGCCCATCGTTAAAGCATTGAAAGGGTCCGAAGATTTTGCATGGACACCGGAGTGTCAAAAAGCTTCGAAGATATTAAAGAGTATCTCAGTAATCTTGCTACACTCACGGTGCCTACTGCGGACGAAACCCTACTCCTTTACCTTGCAGCTACAGGCTCTGCTGTCAGCGCAAGTCCTTGTCAGAGAAATAGATTTCAATGGGAAGTTGGTACAAAATCCAGTTTATTTTGTGTCCTAAGCATTATCAGGAGCGAATACAAGGTATTTCGAGCTCGAAAAGTTCACTTATGCTCTGATAATGGCTTCGAGGAAGTTGAGACATTATTTTTTAGCTCATAATGTAATTGTACCAACTTCGTATCCTTTGGGAGATATGCTCCGAAGTAAAGATTCCACTGGAAGAATTGGAAAGTGGGCAGTTGAACTAGCACCCTTCGGCATATCCTTTTTGGCAAGGACAACAATCAAATCGCAAGTCTTAGCAGATTTTGTAGCAGAATGGACTCCCCCTGCAACGTGGGTTCCGGAGAAGTCAAGTGAAGGAATTTGGACTATTTTTTCTGATGGGGCTTTCCAAGCATCCGGAGCAGGTGTTGGAGCAGTTTTAATTTCGCCTTCAGGGCAAAGAGCAATGTACTCCGCAAGACTCAACTTTAAGTCTACCAATAATATAGCGGAGTATGAAGGGATTTTACTAGGACTCCGAAAAGCACGTGCTCTAGGGGCTACAAGAGTTGTTATAAAGACAGATTCTCAAATAGTAGCAGGGCACGTAGATAAAAGCTTTCAAGTTCGGCATCCACAGCTTGCAAAGTACTTAGAAGAAATCCGTAAGATCGAAGCACAATTCAAGGGTATTTCAATTCGGAGTATACCAAGAGCAGAAAATGTGCAAGCGGACATCTTAGCAAAAGCTGCAGCCGGAGCTATGGATATACTAGAAGAAGCTTTCTATGAGGAGCTCAATACACCTTCGGTGCCACAAATTCCCTCCGCAGAGATTCTTTGCATTCCAAGTACAGATTGGAGAAATTCGATCATGGAACTTTTGCAAGGAGGAGCAAATTCGTTTGAAGAGCCACAATTTTCAAGATTGAAACTCAGGGCTAGGAATTATCAAATAATCAATGTTATTTTATACAAGGCCGGAGTATGTTCCCCTTTCCTCCGATGTATATCCCAAACCGAAGGCCAAGATATTCTTCGAGATATTCATGAAGGGCTTTGCGGTAGCCATTTGGCCCCTCGAGCATTGGCAGGGAAAACACTTCGCTAGGGCTTTATTGGCCTACCATAGTAGCAAATGCGGAGAACTTAGTCCGCACATGCGAAGGATGTCAGTGGATGGGTCGACGGAGTCATCGCCCACCAACAGCTCTTCAAGTTATTGCTCCGGTATGGCCCATGGCTAGATGTGGTATGGATTTGATTGGTCCCTTTCCAGTAGCTAAGGGAAATTTAAAGTTCGCAGTGGTAGCTATTGAATATTTTTCTAAGTGGGTAGAAGCAGAACCCTTAACAGCTATCACTTCGAACAATGTACAGAAATTCTTTTAGAAAAGTATCATTTGCCGGTTCGGAGTGCCTAGACAACTCACAGTTGATAATGGAACACAGTTCGATGCAGAACCTTTCAGAAAGTTCTGCGAAGATCTAGGCATCCAGTTATGTTTTGCTGCAGTGAGGCATCCTCAGTCTAATGAAGCTGTAGAAAGAGCCAATGGAAATATTTTGTCAGGGCTAAATTGAAGGATAGTAGGATTAGCAAAAGGACTGTGGACTGAAGAACTTCTGAAAATTTTATGGTCGATTCGGACTACGCAAACAAGGTCCACAGGTTTCACTCCATTCAGATTGCTATTCGGAGATGAAGCTATGACTCCAACGGAGCTCAAAGGAGGATCACTTCGTAGCACCGAACCGGAGATTGAAGGAGAAAGACAAGCTTCGCTGGATTTAACAGAGGAGACAAGACTTCGAGCTGTAGCCAATTTATCAAAGTATCATCAGCAGACGAAGGCTTGGTTTGACCCGAAGGTTAAGATCAATGAGCTTAGACCGGGTCATCTCGTTTTACGAAGCATCATAGCACCAGGAAAATTAGGAAATAAATGGGAAGGTCCATACTTAATTGTTCATTCAGGACGTCCTGGCTATTTTAAATTCGCTAATTTGGAAGGTGAAGAATTAGCGCATACATGGCATGCGGAGCACCTAAAGTAATACTTTGCATAAGGACTCCTTGTAATCATGTGTAATCACTTTTCGAATCAATAAAGCATATGGTTCAGATAGTGCCTACCCCTCATAAACTTCCAGCTTACGAGTGGACGCACTGGAACCGCGGAGTTGACCGAGAAGGAAGTGTCATTAATTTGAATCATATTTTCTGAGGTGGTGGGCTGACATAATCCAGAGTCCAAGCCACCGGCTTGAAGACATCCGTAAAAGAGCCCGAAAACCACAGAATGTAGAGTCCAAGCCACCGGCTGGAAGACATCCGTAAAAAGAGTCCAAAGAGACCAAATAATGCGGAGCCCAAGCCACCGGCTTGTAGGTATCCGTAAAAAGAGTCCAAAGAGACCAAATAATGCGGAGCCCAAGCCACCGGCTTGTAGGTATCCGTAAAAAGAGTCCAAAGAGACCACCGCGAACTCCAAACCACTGGTTTGATATAATTCGCAAAAAAGAGCCGAAGGAGGCCAAAACAAAACAGAGTTTGAGCCATGAGCTTAGAATGTCTGTTAAGAAAGTCCAAAGTGACAAATTATCTAAGACACTAAAGTGTCCGGAAAGTTATCTCAAGTGATTTCTTTCAAAAACATAAGGTACTAAGTTGCCAATATTCAGACTACAAATAGTCGAAGACATTTTATAAGATTTTAGTCGATCTTTAAATTACTGAGGGGCTCCGAACCTCCAAAATTGTACTCCTAAGTTTTCTTTGTGCCTAACCATCTTTGAATACAATTCGAAGTTGCTTACGCCCAAAGAGGAGCTAATAAATAGGGAGACAATTTTAAATCGATATTTATTATTCGAACAAATATGATTACATCATGAAAAATTGGTATCTATACCAAGAAGGAATCGAAGACCTCTTTGATCTCTAGAGCTAGGGTTGGAACGACTAGTTCTAGTGCCGGGAGTCCTAACAACTTTGCGTTTAACTCTCCTACCTCCCTTCGAAGCTCTAAAGTCTTTTTGTTCTTGCTGAAGCTCGGCCCAAGTTCGAAGTCGTTCGGGGCTCCTTTCCCAGCTTCCAAGTTCTTCAAGCTTTTTACCTTGAGCTTCATCTTCGTCTTCGGACCATATAATGTCTTCAGAAGATGAAGTTTCCAAGTTAACTTCTTTTTCTTCCTCTTTAATGCAAGATAATATATCTTTGCTTATTTCGGACGTAATCATTCCGAAACTATCTCGAGGAACTAGAAATCGAGTGCGCTTGTGAAGTTTTAAGATTTCGAAGGTAGCCCATAATAAGCGAAGTTCGTCGTTAACATCTAACACTTCGACATCTTCCATATGAGGCAAAGCCTAAAAACATGATAAACAAATCTTCATTCATAAATGTACAAAAGCGTAGTGCTTTACATAGCTGAAGATCCTAAGGTAATTCTAAACCTGCGGGTTTGGAGGAGGCTAACTGCTCGAAGCTTGGGACCGAGCCTGCTTGTGGCGTTTTCCTTCGTCAATCCAGGCCTTGATCGCAGAACGACCTTCGGCTCTCCATGAAGTTTGAAAGGCTTGCCAAGCAGCGGCCACACCTTCGGAGGGAGTGAGAAGCTAGTCGTCATCGAAGGTAATGGGGCCCTCTCCTGCGCTCGGAGTTATTGATCGGCCCAAATCTTCGTAGTAACGAAGTATGCTGACAGCAGCCACTTGTCCAGAGATTTCTTCGTACCGAATGCCTGCTATCTTCATTTGCTTCGCTGCTCCTTGGATCCTCTTCAGCCGGCGCAGCAGAGAGATGTTGTCATCCGAAGGAAGCGTCCCAGTAGTACCAAAGTACTCCAGAACGCCTAGCAATTGGTCCATGACCTCCGAAGCTACCTTCTCTGACTTTAGCTTATCTTTAGTTAATGCATCCTTCGTCGAAGTTAGCTCTTCTATTACTCCAGAGAGCCTAGCAGCCTCCGTAGCCAATGAATTCTTTTGATTCAGTAGCTGGCTAGCTTCTTCTCAGAGCCTAACAAGCTCGGCCCCCGCAGTAGCATGTTCCGCCCGCATCTTTTCAATTTCTGCTTGAAGCACAATTTTTTCTGCTTCGAGCTCCTTGTTCGCAGCCTCCAAGCTTTGGCTGGCCCTGCACTCCGTTGAAACCATGTTGTCCATGTGGGCCACTCGACCTTCGGAGATAGTAAGATTTCGTTGAAGAGTTGCATTTTCCTCTCGAAGGCGAACACTTCCACGTTCATTGGAGATGTTCGCAGCTCGGGCCAAGACTGTTTGCTGCGAAAAGAAAAAACCAAGGTGAGAAATTATTTGTATATAAATTTGATGTTGTTTTGCAGATACTTCGTACCTGGTATGCTGCGCGTTCCATGGCAGCATTAAGCTCCGAACTCTCCGCCTCGCTCAAGATAGCCACCAAGTCCGTCTCCCCGACTTCGCGACTAGCTCGATCCAAAGGCTCGAGCAAAGTCCGAAGCCCAGTTCTTCGCTCCAAGAAAGGAGCTAGAAGGGGGAGCATGCTTAAGGCTTGCTGGTCATCTTCGCTTGGCGAAGGCCCGAAGTGCTGAGTTGTGATCTTCGGAGCCCCAGTAGACCGGCCCCCCTCAGTAGATTGGCTCTCGTCCGTTGACTCAGATGGAGTTGATCCTGAGCTCGGAGCAGGGAGGGGGTCCATCTTCCCTTTGCCTTTTCCAGGCCCCATCTGAGTGGCTCCTGGAATTGGCTCCGAAGTTGTCGAAGGTCCAGGAATTGTATCTTCGGGACGGACCTCTTCCATGGAAGTGGACTCTAGAAAAACAAAGGTATTATACATTGTATAATTTCGCAGGAAAAAAGAACAAAAAAATTATGCGAAGTTTACCTTCGACATTTTGGCGGCGGGTAAGCATTGGGTGCTTGGCGGGTCGAAGGCAAGGTCTTCATCGGAGTCAGCAGTCAAATCTTCGACTGTGGGAGCATTTTCCTGAACAGCCGTTGTTGCTTCACCCGGAATCAAAGCTGCAGTAACTTCGACTCCGCTCTCATCCATAGGGGCTCCGTCTCGGACTCCCTCCTGAGGTAAATTTTCTTGAGCAGCCGAAGTCCTCACTTGTTCGAGGTTAACTTGAGACTCCGACATGCTCGCAGCATCTTCAATATGTGCTTCTTGTTGGGCTGCATCCTCGTCAATCAGCCTCACGAGCAACCTACCTTCATCCTCTTGAGAATCGGAGATTGAAGCTCTTGGACTCGAAGGCGCAGGAATTCTTGGCTTTCGAGCTACCTTCTTGACCGGAGTCTTGGCAGAGCTCGAAGTTCCAGCTTCGGCTTTCCTCTTCTTAGGCCCTTTCTCCAAAGGCACCCAATCCACCAAAGGGGGCGGAACCACTTCGAGTAGCCCCCATACTCGGTTGGATCGCTCCCAACTACCAACCAATTTGATTCTCCATTCTTTCTCGGTCGGAGTTGGGACGCCCAAAATCTTCTCCGAAGCCCGTACGATTTGCTCCGAAATTATAGGGGCTGAAGAGGCTGAAAAATGAGTTAAGTTTGTTAATTCTTCGAATAAATATACATAGAGTATGTTGTTTTCAAAGTTACCTGCAGGACTCGAAGTTGAAAAAATTTTGCGAAGACCGCCCTCCGAATCTTCTTCGAAGGTGATCGGCCAGTTGGCCATCAGGGGAGGAATTTGAAGCCCGAGGAATTCTTCGGCTAAGTCCCGCATACTCAGGCGGCGACTGATTTTTTGAAGCAAGCTGAGGCGAGCTTCGAGCTGACCCGGATCCGGATGCACAAGGGCTTCCTTTCAGAAATTGATATCTTGCAAAGGTCCAGCTAGGCGACTGCTTGCCCCAACTTCGGCATAAAACCATTTCAGGATCCAGTCGGTGTACCATCTGGCATTGATGGCTTTGGCAGGAAACCGGAGAGCATATTCGTCCCGGAGTCTGAAGTTAATACTTCCGAAGGCCACTACTATCTTCTCACCTCCAGGGCCTACGAAGGTCTTCGGTTGGCACGATGCTCTGTGTAATGCTGCGAAGATCTCCGCCCTTCCTTCGCAACCTTCGGCTCGCAACGCCCATTCGAAGATGGCAAGACGCGCTACCGCATTCGGAGAAAGTTGGGGGAGAGTGACGTGGAACAAGTCTAAAACCTCCGCTAAGAAGTCGATCGCCGGAAGCCCCAAACCAGCTTCGAAGAAGGCTTCGAAAACAACCACTTCTCCGAGTCTCCGTGACGGAATAATTTCCTTCCCAGGTTTGCGAATCATCACCCCCGAACTAATCTTGCCTTCTACTGCGGCCGCAAGCGATTCCCTTCTGCAGGTTGATGGTCCCAGTTGATAAGACTGGTCCACATACTTCGTCGATGCCAGAAATAGATCTTGAGGATCGGCATTTTGGGGATTTCCACCCACCGGTGCCATTACCGCCACTAGAGGATTCGGAGTTGCCGTCGCCGATGATGCAGCCACTGTCGCCGTTGCCGCTTGCTGCCGAGCCAAGGCTGAAGACGCTCCAGGACCCTTGAAGCTGGTTTTCGCCATTAAATCTCGTGGATTGCTTTGAAGGAAAAGAGGAGACTAGGGCTCGAGAGTTGGTCTGTTTGCACGAAAGCGGTGGAAAGGTACAAGAAAGGGTCGGGCCCTCTATTTATAGCCCAGACCCCAATTTTTTACCGTTTGCTTATGCCGTTTTGCATTCTTGACCGTTACTTTATTCCGGAATTAACGCATTGCGTAACTTCCGTCAGAAGGAAAAAGCCAACGGCTATTTTTTCCAAGTCTAAAAAGACTTTCGGATTTCCCGAGTTAATTCTAAAATACTTCGAATGCAATTCACTTAGACAATAATTTGAAGTTCGCATCTCCATACATTTCGGAGGTGTATTAAGTCTGCTAATCCCTGCACATGGATATGTTTTCTTGCGTATACTGCTTCCCTAACATCACAGATTTAATGGAGAAGCGTATTCGAGGGGCTACTGTTGGGTGAAAATATTCCATCTTCAGGGTTATTGCAGTAACAGGACAAAGATTGATGATTAAGTCCAAGATTTCCAGCATATGACTCCGGGGATGCATTGAATCAAGTTCGAAGTATGATGACGGACTATAGTTCGGAGTATATCTTCGAACTTGGACTCTTCCGAGAGCTTCTTTGCCAGCTAAGATGGAAGGCTTATCTTCTTTCTCATTAGATTAGTCTTTTACCATTTTAGCCCTATTAAGGGTACCGAATAGTTTCCACTATGTCGGTTGTAATAGAGGGGTAAAAAGGTCTTTTCCTTAATGTTTAGGCCTATAAATACCCCCCGTTTTACCCTGTAATGAGGACCGAATACAAGTTATTCAATATACACTTTCGAACTATTCTAAGTTATTATCCTTTCGGAGGCTTAGAATAGTTTCTTTCGCAAACACTTCGTTTGTTAGTTTCTAATCTTCAGAAACCTGTTAGCATAATCTTTTACGCCAACATTTGTGTTCATCCTAATTTCACGATAACGACTATTGCTGCAGATATTGCTGAAAATGTAATTACCCAGCATCAAAATAATAGTAAGGCGGTGAATATTTTATTTTCTTGTCTAGGTGCTAGTGAATTTGAGCGTGTTAGCCATCTCACCACTGCTCGAGAGATCTAAGCTACCCTCCAGGCACACCATGAGGGGACAGCTCAGGTCAAGGCTAGGCTCTACCAGACCTACCGGCGTGAGTATGAAAATTTTTCACAGAAGCCGGGTGAGACTGTTGAGGTTTTGTTTGGTAGTTTTCAATCGATCATTAACAAGCTTCGCGTTAACAAGGCCAAGCGTGATCAGCTGGTCTCGGATCATGAATAGGCGCTTAAGGTACTCCATACCTTGGACCCTAAGATCTGGGAGATCAAGGTCTCTTCTATTGTTGAGAGCGCATCTTATGATACCTTGACCGCCGCAGAGATTTTTAGTAAGCTCAAGGCCTCAGAGGTCGATATTCAGTTGAGATCAAATCTCACTAATTCTGGTTCCAAGACTCTAGCACTTGCGACACCGTCTGCTGATCCTAATGCCATGAGTTGTACTGCCTTTTCCTTGATGTCTATCTCCGAGGAACAACTTGATACACTAGGAGATGATGATTTGTGCTTGTTTAACAACTGGGTGCGACGTGTTTATGATAAGCGAATGTTTAAGAGACACGACACAAAATCCGGATGCTTTGAGTGTGGTGACCCAGGTCATTTTATCGCCGACTGTCCCAAGCAGAAGAATTACAAGAAGGGAACCAGCGGCAACTCCTACAACTCCGGCAAGTATGACAACCCCACGAAGGGCAAGCCCAAGACAAGATTCTTTCGAAAGGCTCTGAAGGATTACAGGCGTGAGAACAAGAGGCGAGACAAGACCTTCTTCGCCGAGATGGAGAAAAGATACTCCAAGAGATTCTCGTCTTCCTCCTCGTCTTCAAGTTCAAGTGATGAAGAGGTCATGATCAGGAAAGGGAAGGACAGGGACAATCCGGCGGGCCTCTGTTTCATGGGCTTCGGGGACAAGCCGAAGAGTCGCTCACGTCACAGCCGAAGACCCCACAAGAGCTTTTGTTCAATGGCTCTTGGGGAGAAGAAAGAGAAGGACTCCTCCAATGATTCTGACGACGACGACGATGAGAAGGCATCTTCCTATGAACAAGAAGTTGTAAATTTACTAGAACAGAACAGTCATGAGTTGAAGTATAGGGAGAAACTGCTTAGAGGGGCTAAGAAGAGGATAGATGAGCTTGAGAGTGAGCTTGCCACATCAAATGGCAAGATTGAGAGTATGTCTTCTTCCCCTTGCTTGGGTGATAGTGGAGAGTGCCCTAACTATGAGGTGTTGTTGTGTGACCTGACGACTCTTAAGTCCAGGTACACAGAGAGAGTAGATGAGAGAGACGCATTGGCCACTGAGCTTGAGAGCGCTCAGTAGGAGCTGAAAGATGCTCATGCCACTATCGTCGCACCTTGTGTAGACTACTCATCTCATTTAGCTAGTATAGGTGAGCTAAGAGCCAAGAGTGATGAGCAGTTGAGCGAGTTAGCTGGAGTGAGAGATGATTTGGAGCAGACTAAGCTAGAGCTTGACACCTTGTCAGTTCCACCCACTGTTTGTGAGAACTGCTTGTCCATTAGAATGGAGTTGATCAAGCTAAAAGCTGAGAAGTCTGTCGAAGCTGATAAAGAGTGTGAGATCTGCTTGTCTCAGGTGGAGGTGTTAGCTTCTTTGAGACAGGAGCTAGCTGATGTTCAGAACGAGAACTTTTACCTCCGTTCAATCCTGAATTGGATCAGTGCTAAAGAGCCACAACTCGGCATGATGATCCAGCAGTTCAAGAGACATGATGGTTTTGGCGTAGGTTACACATATACCAAGGCTGATTTTGAGAGCACCATTAGCCGAGCAGTGGAGTGGAGCAAGATGACTCCTGAACAGAGATATCCCAAGACTCACTCCACTGAGTCCTCTAAGGATAGTCAGTCCAAGGATGGAGTGTTCGAAGAACAACCTAAAGCTCCACCTAAGAAGCAAATCCTGAAGAAAGCTCAAAAGCGCTGTTTGATGAGCCTGCGTAGTATTAGGTAGTTGGTCGGGTAAGCCTGTTTGCATGGGTTCGTGCACAGATTTACGTTCAATAATCCCTGGGGCTTTCACTTCGACACGTCTTCGTTCGTGATCGCTTAGAGCCCCTTTTCCATCAATAGGTACTACCCTCCCACCAAAAAAAGATGTGTGGTGTGCCGTTGGTGTAATTCTCGTAGGTCTTCCACTACTGTATTTAGTCCATTCTTTTCTCTCATGCCAGTTGACTGGTCGAGACGAAGCTGCTGCGTGCCGCTTTGCAGTACTACACTAGGTAGGCTGTTCCCCAAAACCTAAATCCCTTCACACTTCTCTTGATTCTTTACCTGGACGCTCTCACACCAAAGATGCTACACCCAACACCACCAAGCCTAAGAATCCTAAGCCACAACAACATACCAAGAAGCCTACCTATCACTATGAGTTTTGTCAGAGAGACTGGCATCTTGAGAAGTTTTGCTTCAGGAGGAAGCGGGTTGAGCGAGCAGAGAGAGCTCGAGGTGGGCAGGAGCAGTTCTACCAGCAGGGTGGTAGACAAAGAGTTCCTCGATGTAGAGAGAGGCTAGAGGCCAGGCCACGTCGTGTAGGTGGTGGTAGAGGAGACGATTTTTATGATCGTGCTCCGGAGGGTGGTTTCCATTCCGGCAGAGTCCCAGATCGTTATGGATACGACTTTGGACATCGTGATCGTGATTTTAGACAGAACAGAGGACCACGCTTTGAGCCACATTTTGGTCCAAACTCATATGATTCCTTCTCCTTTCCTACATTTGAGTAGATGGCTCGACACTGGTTTAACACCTTTGCCAAACCTGGTGTTGGACCGTTTGTTCCCACTCATGATTATTGATCTTGATTTGGGAGTTGTGTATCCTTTTGGGGATATTTTGAGTCAGCTTTTTCATTGGTATCAGTTTTTTCCTTTCTTCTTTATTTTTTATTGAGTCTTTTTGTGTGCGTTCATATCATGCATAATCATCAATCACATTTTGAGCTTGCTTCTGTTATATGATTAATCTGCTTTACTTTCTCTAGCTAGTATCTGTTTTTGATTACTTGTCAATGATCATGTTCTGGTTCAGTTCACATGATATATCTAATATTTGTCATATGCATGGCTTTTATGCTTTAAAATTGAAAAATGATCACCATTGCTTCTGGTAACTAGCATGTGTAGGCTGAATGCTTTCGCTATCTTTTACATGCCTGGTAGCTAGATCCTTACTTAGATGCAGACATGCAACTTGGACATTTATATGCTTTAAATATGAAAAATGTGCTATAAAAATGATAAAAATTCAGAAAAATGAAAAACTTTATGCATTTTTATGATAATCAGAAAAGATCCAGGTGGGTTTGCTTTGTCGCATTGCATTGTTCTAGACTGCTTACCATAGCACTTTGGTATGAACTAGGATGGTGTAATGTATGCCAAGACCAATGTCTTAAGCTTCTGATGGTCCTATTCTAGCCTAGGCTTGACTTGGCCGGTTAGCATAAGGTTTGACATGCAAATAACCCCTAGCAGAAATGAAAATTAAAAAGGAAAAAGAATCAGTCTGAAAAATTTAAAAAGATGACAAGTTTGCTGAAGCACTTTGTTTTGGACAATGCTTATCTTGGTAGATATCAGTTAGCTTTTGCATCTCATGCTTTACTCTGCTTGTCAACTAGAAAAAGTGGTGATGCTTTTGTTTGCAAAAATCAAAAAATGTGTGCTAATGACTTTCTTAAGATATCATCTATTGCACTGATCATGTCATTTATCTTAGACAGTATATCTTTCACTATACCTGTTAGATGTTGTAATAGCAGTCAATCATATCTAAGAAGCATGCTTTTCACACTCCACCAGCACCCCATTTGCATTCATGGCATATTTTGAGGGGGAGCTACATTTCAGGGGGAGTTTGTGTTTATGTCTCTTTAAAGTGTATTTTAGTCTCACTTGATGAGTCCAATTGTCAACAAGGGGGAGAAATTTTGGATATATTTTCGGCTTTCTCTCGGATTTATTTCAGGGGGAGTTTATTCTTGTTAGTAATTCTGAGATTTGCACTTATTTTTGAGGTTTTAATTTTGGTTACCGATAATGACCGTTTTCGTGCTTTTATTTGGCTTTTGGTCATTAGGGTTAAACTTTTATTTTCCTTCTTCTATTTTCTTTTGTTTTTGTTTTCCTTGTTTCCACATGTTTTTGCAGGTTCTGGAGATGAGCTGAAAAGAGTGTTGACAATGCACTCATCAAGGAGGAGATTGAGAAACCATGTTGAAGAATATGGTTTTGATATTCCAGATGTGATGAGTGATTGTCAACGGAAGTCAAAGAAAGGGAGAGATGAAGACATGCCGTGTCTGAGGCGCGTGTGACTCAGGTACACGGGCAGCGAGCGACGGCCGGGCAGAGGTGCCGCGGAGTCGGGCTGGCCCAATCCGGGTACATGGCTAGGAGCAGCAGATGATCCACCGGTCTGTTGATTGGGTTTGACTCAAGTACACGGGCGGCGAGCGATTGCTAGGCTGAGGAAGCTGCGGGGTCGGGTCGGCCCAATCCGGGTACCCGGTGCGAAGACGGTGGACGCTTTGTCAGTTTCGGCGTAAAACTGACAATCTATGTTTAAATTCGTTTTTAGGATATTAATATTTAGTTTTTAAGTTTATAATATTTTTATTTGAGTCAGGTAATTTTTCTAAGAATATTTTAGTAATTTTCGGAATTTATTTTAGAGTTAGTTTAATTTTACCCGAGGGTAAATTTGTCTTTTCATGTATTAGGATTTGCCTATAAATAGGCCCCTATTCCCCTGGGGATAGATGACTGTTTCCTACTAGATCAATCTACAGTCCAATCTAGCTTCCACCGCCGCCACATTTTTTCTCAACAGTTTATTCGTCCTCCATCGCAATTTTTCTCAGCTGATCGAAGTGCGTGAAGCGCGTGTGGCGTTGGCACCGGCCTGGGGTTTGCTACTGCACTGGCGCACGGGAGCCGGAGACTAGCCAGGTGCGCAGCACGGCAGCGCCAGGACGTCCGGCGTGACGCGTGCAGTTTGCAGAAAAGTTCTTTTGGCGCCAGACTTCTAGGCGCGGCGATGCTAGCGGGTTCTTCACGGCAGTGCGCAGCCTAGGCTGCTAGAGCATAGGGGCGGGCCCCACGCCGGCGTGGAAACGAAAAAAACTCCAGTGGCAGAGAAACTGGCTCACGGCAACCCAAGCATTTGCCTTGCCACAAATCGTGGGCCCCACGGTTGTACGAAAGGAATTTTTTTGTTTTGTTCTGGAGGATTTGTGTGGTGGGCCCCACGGTGAGTCTGGTCACAGCGACAAAGTTGTTTTTCCGGCTGGATTTTTTGCGCATGCAGGTTTGTTTTCCTTATCCTGTTTTTATCTGTTTTATTCGGATCATATAAAAATCAACCGAAAATTTAGTAGTTCCAGTAATACTTTTATTCTAGTGTTTTACGTGTAATATTTTAGGTTTATTACTGAATTAATTTTTTAATGATCCACGGTTTATTCATTTGATTAGTATGTTATTTCTAGACTGAAACATAAATATTCCGTGACTATTTTCTAGGTGTTTTTATTTAATGCAGTAATTTTATTTAGATTATTTTTAATATCATTTTAATTAGGACACCGGTCATTTTTTTAAGCTAGACAACTTTAATTCCTGAAATTTGCTTTGCAAATATTTTTTGTCTGGTTAAGTTCATTTGGGTGGTGGAAGTAAAATATAGTTTAGCAAGAAATTTTTAGGCGCCCATTCACCCCCCCTCTGGTCGCTACTTTCGGTCCTACAGCTTCGCAGCAAAAGGATTGGGGGGCACACATTGACCCCTCTACCTTCGAAGACATCTCCGAGAAGGTAAACACTTTAAACATACTTCTCTTTTATATGTGGATATTGACTTGAACTTTTTTGTAGAAGATGATGCCGGTGCGAGGCCCACCGCACCGAAGCCAGCGGAGGCCTCCGGCAACAGCAACAGCAGCAGCAGCAGTTCGGAGTCCGACAGTTCCTCGTCTAAAGAAGACGAAGGCAACGGTCGTGATGAAGGGAACCCCCGAGACGATGAACATGTCGAGGTGGTGGACCGAAGTCCAACCCCACGTAGCCTGTGCAGGAGGTTGAGGTGGAGGAAATTGTTCGGCCTCTGTTGCCGAAGGGGGCCGTGATGGAGGCGGCCATCCACGACTTTCGCGAGGGCTGCACAGCTGCGGAGGTAGGAGGCTTGGTGGCTCAACTCAGCCACTCAAGCCCCATGGACCTCTTCATCAACACAAACGAAGCCCTCATCCAGGTGAGCGAAGTCCTATGCAGCCTTCGAGTTGTACTTTGGTCTTCGATCAACACTTATGATTTTCTTGAACTCTTTCAGGACTTCGCACCGAACGCTGCAGCGTCAACCTCTGCGGATAGGCGGATGACGCGCTTGGCAGAGGAGAGGGATGCCCTCCGATGCGAAGTCTCGGTGGAAGCCGAGAAGCGAAGGCAGGCCGAAGCCTCAGCTGAGGCGGCGAGGGCCGAGGCCGACAAGGCTAGGGAAGCCTTGGCCTCGGAGACCGACAGGCTCTGAGCGGAGCTTCGAGCTACGAAGAATGCCGGAGCCCAGCTGGCGGAGGAGAACTCCAAGCTTCGCCAAGCCAGCCACTACCTTGAAAACTTCATCGTTGGCAATATCGACGAAGCCACTCTAAGCCTGACCGAGGTCCTAGAACAAATAGGGACCGAAAGTAGGGCTCTAGACTTCGGCAGTCAGGATCCAATTGGGGACCATGTCAACTTTTTGAAGGTGGTGGCTGCAACAGCGGAGCAATCTTTGAAGGGCTTCGCCTTGATGGCCGGTCGAGTGGCAGATCAAGGGGTGTTGCAAATGCTTCACGACGCGGGGTGCAACCACCTCGAAGCAGCAACCTCGACGACTCCAGTGGCCTTCGGAGGCCAGCACCTGGTGACGCCTCCGGCCGGCGTCCGCGGAGCCTGGCGGCGACTTCAGGAGCCTTGGAAGGCCCAAGGCTGCAAAGCAGTCCTCGAACTTCAGAAGGCCATCTGCCTTCGCCGAGCCAGGGCGCATGCCTCGCCATCTCAGCCTTTGACGTCGGCACCTCCGCCTCCGAAGGTGTAGATCTCCTTAGGCTCCATGTAATTCTTAGTTGTAGGCTTGTAAAAACTTATCGGTTTATTAATATAAATGTGGGGGTACTTTATACCTGCCTAGGCTCAGTCTCCGAATGTTGACTTGGAAGTACATGAGGACTCTGAAAAACTTCGCCAATTATGGGTGGTCCTCGAGGTAGCTAGGTCTGAAGGCCCCCCTCGGTTTAAACTTCCGAGGGGGCCTAACGGTGAAGCCATCCCCGAAGTAGCCCAAGAGCTACTGGCTATCGTGAAGACAGACCCCTTCGGAGTTCTTCCTCCTCGCCAGATTTAAGCTGCTTCGCAGTAGACTCACGTAGCGAGGGGGTACAACCTTCGCGGACGGCCTTGGCAGACGATGAAGCCTTAGATTTTTCTGCCTTCGACACGGCACCGCCTGCCTCGCAGACTTGGACCAACCTGCAAAGTGGAAGACGAGGTTTGCGGGCTTCAGGACATGGACGAACTAGACGTGGGAGGGCAGGCTCCGACGAGGCTTCGTCCAGCCGAGGGGGCCCTGGCCGAAAGAAGGGCAAGCGAGGGTTGGGGCCTCGAGCTCACTTTTTATTAGGCTTAGATACAAACTACTCATAATTTTGTTTTCGAAGTGTATTTGTAACATACTTCTCAATTATCATTCAATGAATGAGATTTTTTGTATTTGCATACTTCATCTGCATGTTTTGCATGGTTTGATTATTTCGAACGTTTTAGCTTGTCACGCTCATACTGCGCATTACATTTGCATACTTCGCATACATACTTCCCCCCTTGCTCATGGCAGCTAGGGACTTAGTCGTTGCTGGTGCGGGCAATTAAAAATGCGAAGGGGTGTGCCTTTTGGTGGCTTCGAATGCTTAGATAGCATCGAGCGGAGGCCTCTTTTGGGCTTCGAATGCATTAATTTGGAGCGAAGCAAGGCTTCAGCATAGCCAAATTAAGCGAAGCATGCTTCGGCATGCTTGGATTTGGAAGTTGTGCATGAACCAGGCTCCGAAACGCACTTAGATTTTAAGCGAAGCATGACTTCGAGATGCTTAATTTTTAGATTAGATCACGTCACGTGAAGCGAGGCCTCGGTGCATGTTCAGATAATGAATCAAAGCTTCTTGAGCTTGATCTTGTAGTGAAAAGGATATTTGGTGTGGATTCACCGAACCTGTGATAAGTTGAGCCATCTTTGACTCTGGGTCACCTACAACCCTGGGCCACCTTCGACTCGGGGATGCATTAGGCCGGAGCCTGGAATCCCGGACTTGCTGAGCCATCGCCCGGAAGTCTCAAAGCCCACTGCTACGGGCCCAGAGGCGCTGTGTAGCTTTTGGAGGGGTGCTCCAGATTTTGTAAAGCGAAGCAAGGCTTCGAATTTTAAACAAGGCGAAGCAAGGCTTCAGGTTTTTGATAAGGTGAAGCAAGGCTTCGAATTTTTAAAAGGAAACAAGGCTTCGATTTCAAAACGTGAAGCATAGATTCGGTTTTAAAACATGAAGCGAGGCTTCGACTTTTAATAAGATGGAGCGAAAGTTTGCTTTAAAGGTGAAGCATGGCTTCGGCTTTAAGGCAAAGCTGGGCTTCGGATTTAAGGCAAAGCAGGGCTTCGATTTTATGGCGAAGCAGGGCTTCAATTTTATATTAATGTAATTGCAGATTGGTACATCGAAGGGATGCTTCAGCAGTGTACATACCTCGTAAAGTGGGTGAAAACTTGCCTCGTAGCCCCTAGGGCTTTGACAGCCTTCGACACGCGTAGCGGAGCCCCTAGCTGGAGGGTGAGCTCTGAAATGCAAAGGATGGGGGAAGGCGAAGATGGCCTTCGAACTGCACCTGAAGCCCCTTGCCGGAGGGTGCGCGGAGCAAGAAAGCTTTGAATCTCCCCCCTCAAGTACACTTCGAGTTGTAGACAATGGCAGAGAACTTAGCTTTTAGGACTAAGGTCCCCACGGACGGCGCCAACTGTTGTAGCAATTGTGTTGGCTACAACACAGGTTTTGTATGTGTGTATGGTGTATAAAATGAACCTCGAATGGTTCTCTCAAAAGGAGAAAAGATTTATACTGGTTCGGACCTCCCCTAGGGGATAATAGCCCTACGTCCATTTTGTGGTGGATTTGGCATAGTATGCCTCGATGGAATCTGATGAATCCTAGGGCTCTCATGGTCCTGGGAGTAGCTAACTTGTTACAAGGGCTTGGCCCTGCTTTTATAGGCACGCAGTCCAAAGGAAAAGACCAAAATGCCATCTATAAGTCATAGGCTCATAGGGGCAAAAGGGAAAAAGGAGCTAGCTATTGTACAAAGTGTTTTACAGCTTTACAGACGTGTCAGACAAACGTCACTTCTTGACCAGCTAAACGACATACTAGGGGCAGAGGGGCCCCTGGTATGACTTCTACACTGTAGCGAGGTGCAAATATCTTCTCGGTGTGGAGTAGGGGCTGGAGCTCTTCAGGCGGAGGCCGCAAGGGAGGCTTCGAAGTACACTCCGAAGTAGGCTTCGAAGTATACTCCGAACTGAACTCCATACTGGGTTCTCGAAGACTTAGCTTTGAATTGGCTGGAATGGGTCCGGAAACTGGCTCTGAGGAGCTCCGAAAGGAGCTCGAAGGTACACTCCGAACAAAGCTCGAAGGTTAACTCTGAAGTTAGCCTGGAGGATAACTTTGAAACTAACCTGAGACTTTTACTTCTGCAAACTTCAAAGGGATCTCGGGGGCTTCGCTCCGGAGGGCTCCGAAGGGGTTCGGAGGCCTCGCTCCAGAGGGCTTCGAAGAGGACCTTGAAACTTGGAAATAGCTTCTCCATATAGGAACATGCTTCGACAGTGTTGGGCTCCGGGCCAAAGGCTGTCAGAGGCTGACGTCATTTGGCCCCTGTTCAAGGGAAAACTTATTCCCCCAACAGACGACGAGCCCAGGTGCAAGTAGTTGGACGGTGATTCCAAAGGCCTAGCTTGGACAACGCATAACCACGCGCACCGGAAGAAAACCAAGGTGAAAAAACTAGCCGGTAATGGTGGCTTCTAATCCTGACGGCGCAAGGAGAATCAGGAGGAAGAAAATGATGAACTCAGATTGTTTTTCAATTGATTGAATTGTTCTAACCCTAGGGGGCTAGCGGGATTTATATAGCCAGCCCACAAAATAAAAAAGACCAATAAACCCTTAGGGTTTTTTAAAGACACAAGAATAAAGTAGTAAATTCATAAAATACCCTTAGGATTCTTATAGATTCAATTAAGATAGACTATGGGCCAAATGGGCAAAATAGTAAAATCCTAACTCTAGGTAGGTAGTTTGTCTTGACGCGGAGCTTTCATAACAACTATGGCTTCGCTTCAAGACCTTCTGATTTCTAATTGACGATAAATATGGAGTGTCGGTTTTGCACCGAAACCGATAAAGCTCTTTCCGCCTTCGCACCGGGTACCCGGATTGGGTTGACCTGACTCCACAACTCCCTCAGCTCGACAGTCACTTGTCGCCCGTTTACCTGAGTCAAACTCGGTCAAACCACGAGAAGTCCCCTGCCATTCTCGACCCGTGTACCCGGATTGGACTGGCACAACCCCGCGACTCTCTCAGCGCGATGGTCATCCGTCCGTGTACCTGAGTCACACGTCCAAGACACGACAGACCTTCTCATTTCCTCTTCTTGATATTCTCGCTTGACTTTCATTGATAATCACTCATAATCTTCTAGAGGTATGTGGTCCGTGATCTTCAATATGGCTTCTGTCACGCCCAGATTTAATAAATCCGTACCTTTATTCAAATTCCAAAGAAAATCAATAAATACAAGACGTTCATCACACGACTGCATACAATACTGAGAAACCAAGGGTGGTTTCGGTGTTGTGATGAGTGATTGACAGGTTTCTTTACCCTCTGTTCGAAGGGTACCTCCGAAGGGGCTTCGGAGGTGGTACCTCCGAAGGGTGTTCGGAGGTGTGTCACCGGAGTGTGTTCGGTGTTTGCTTGCTGCAGCTGCGCAGCGGAGTGTGCTCGTCGGAGGGGTCCGACAGTACACGATGAATGGGTTCGTACCGATGGCTTCGGTATTTTGGGCGGTACACCGGAGTGTGTACCGAAGGTTGCTAACCCGGAGAGGTCTCCGGAGTACTGGATACACTTGTTTGCTTGTCTGTGGTGCGCAGGGACTTCGGAGGCGACGGACAGGGTTCGAGCCAGGTGAACTTGGGTCAAGCGGGTGGTTTGATGCCAAGGGAGCGGGGAGCTCCGTCACGGTGGCTGCGAAGGTGGTCCGGGTCGGTCCTCGGGTCGAGGCGTGCCAGGTGAAGGCAGAGAGTGCGGAGCGTGGCTCCGGCTGAAGGTACTCCGAGATAAAGTCCTCGGTCATGAGGCACTTCGAAGGTACTCCGAATGGAGTGACTTCGGAGTTGGTGAAACAAGTCCTCTGCGGAGGCAAGGTGTTCGAAGTGTGCTCCGGAGGGAGACACTCGAAGGTGGCCCGACGAAGGTCTCAGAAGTCGAGGCGCATCGAAGGCATGGTCCGGGTGAGGCTCGTCGAGGAGTGTGCTCGGAGTGAGACACTGCGACGAAGTGCTCATGGAATGCTTCATGCGGAGGCCTTGGACGAAGGAGGGACTTCGAAGGGTGGTACTCCGAAGGTAGGGCTTCGGAGTGTGAAGGACTTCGGAGCGAGGCTAGCTCCGGAGTGAGGTTGACTTGAGGTGCTTCGGCCATGCATGGCTTCGGTACACGGACGGACGGTGTTCGAGCTCGGAGTAGCTGCGAAGCCGTGGTGATCCACTCCGGAGGTGGTGGTGCGAAGGCCCAAGGGCTTTGACGGCTTCGGCTCAAAACCGTCACTGTATCGAAGGACTACTTCGGCGGAGCGAAGGCCAACAGGCTGCAGGCTTCTCGCCGAAGCTTCCGCACCCCTCGCGTGCGAAGGGAGGTTCCAGAAGTCAACTCTGTAAAGGCTGACACTGTCTGTTCTGAAAAAGGCTGACACTGTCCCCTCTGCAGCTGACAGAGAAGCCTCCAAAATAAAGGTGGACTACCTTTTGTACCCCTTAGTTCTGTAGAGACAAAATGGATGTAAACCCTAGGGGTAATATAGTCACTTCCTTAGGATGAAGCCGTGGGCTATAAATATGGGGGCTCGGTAGGTAACATTTAACACTTTGAGCATTTACTGTTGAGCTCCTGTAGACAGACCTCGCTGTATTCATTCTGAGTTCAATTTATTTCAGTGTTCCTTGTTCAAGCGGCGAAGCCCTGCTTCTCTTGTGTTTTTGCTTGAGCTCGTATCGCATACCTCGCTAGTTTTAGTTCACCGAAGCCTGTCTTGGCGAAGGGTGTTTTTATCGCGAAGTGTGCTTTACAGTGTGCTGTCGCTCTGTGTAACATGAGGCAAGACCTCGCTGCTTACTAGCGAAGCCCTGTTCTGTTCCCGTAGTGCTTCTTGTGTCGAAGCCCTTAGCGAAGTCCGTTGTGTGTGCGTGTAGACCTTCGGGTACGAAGCCCAGCACCCGTTGCTGTCGCCAAGTACTTGGTCGAAGTCCTCAGAGGGCTGTCCACTCTTGCGAAGGGTGAAGTGCGAAGTCTGCTCGGAGCACCTCGTGTGCGGAGCCTGCACTGACTTAGCAGAGTAGATTTTCGAGGGTTGTAAGTGGAGCGAAGTCTTCTTGGCTTCGAACTTTTGCCTCTCCGAAGCCTGTGTTCGAAGGTGTCGAAGTACCTCCGAACCAGACCTTCGAAGGTTGTGTTCGAAGCCTGTTCCGCAGAAGACTGAACAGAACCGAAGGCTAAGTTTTTAGCCCGAAATTTTAAAAGCTCCCATTCACCCCCCCCTCTGGTCGCCGTTTCCGGTCCAACAATTGGTATCAGAGCCAGGTTAAGATCACCAGTTGACCTTAACCGGTTTTGTGATCTGTTGGCGACATGGATAGAGGCAGTAAAATTCCTCTGTTCGATGGGACAGATTTTGCATACTGGAAGGTGCGCATGGAGGCTTACTTGTTAAGCCAAGGAAATGCAATTTGGGAGATTGTGGACTCACAATACTCCATCCCTAATACCCGCACCACTCAAACCGAAAAAGATCAATATATTGCCAACTCGAAGGCAAGGAACATACTGTTCATTGGTTTGAGTCGGAGTGAGTTTGATAGGGTGCAGCACCTTAGGACTGCTAGGGAAATTTGGACAACGCTCACTATTTATCATGAGGGCTCTACTCAGATTAAGGCCAGGCGCCAAAGCACCTACAACCAACAGTATCAGCTGTTTGTGCAGGCACCTGGTGAATCTATAGATGCCATGTTTTCGCGCTTTGATGCTATAGTGAGTAACTTGCGATCCAACGGGACGCTTGCTTACAGTGATCACGACAGGGCTATCAAGCTTCTCTATGCTCTTGACCGTAGCATATGGGAGGTGAAGATATCCAGCATTGAGGAGTCCACAGGCTATGACACTCTAACCTGTGATGAACTCTTTAGCAAGCTGAAGTCCACAGAGATTGCCAAGGCATCTCTTGCTGTGCACAGAAGCTCTTTGCCACAGCCTTTGGCATTGGTTTCTAGCACTAGCCGTGGCACCACTGCAGAACCAAGCACATCAGGCACTTGTGTTTTTGCAGATGGCTTTGCTTTGTCCTCCCTGGTCTCCGTCACAAAGGAGCAGGTGGACACTCTAGCTGATGACGAGCTTGCTCTCATTGCCCGGAGGTTCACCCGCTTTCATCATGAGAGACGGGATCAGAGGAGAAGTGGTTTTAGTGGCTGCTATGAATGTGGCGACACCTCTCACATTAAGGCCAATTGCCCCAAGGTCAAGAAGAGAGATGAGAGTGAGCGCCCCAAATTCCACAAAAAGGAGAGGAAGCCCTTTGTGAAGGGCAAGCGCGGCAAGATGGCTAAGAAAGTAGCCAAGGCCGCTTCCAGAGCTTTTGTTGCTGCTCTCAGCGACATCGACACATCCTCAACTGAGGAGTCGAGCTCTGAGGAGGAGGAGTCCCCAAGGAAGGAGGACAAGAAGGACAAGAAGGGACGTGACTTCACCGGCCTTTGCTTCATGGCCGACAGCGATCACAGCGGCGATGAGCTTGACTCATCTGAGGTAAACCTATCATCTGACCAGCTTCTAATTAAATTAGATGAGCTGAATGAAGTTGTGCTAGGTCAGGATAGATTGCTTGTGCAAGCCGCTAGAGAAAGAAAAGACCTTAGACTTAGGCTAGAATCTGTATCTACTGAATATGCCATGCTTAAGTCTAAATATGATGATGCTGAATGTGAATCATGTTCTGTTGTCATGAGTGAGCTTGCTCAGTTGCGTTCTGTTCATGCTCAAACTCTTTCTGAGCTTGAGACTGCACAGAAGCAGCTTTTGGTGGTGGATTCTAGACCTCATGAAATTATTGATTGTATGAACTGCTCTTTATTGCGCGATAGCATTAATTTACGTGATAAGCATGTTCATGATCTAGAGGCTAGATTGGAGAGGGCCGGTAGTTCTAAGGATGTGCAACCTGTGTGTGACACTTGCATTACCCTTAAGGACCAGCTAGGCACTGTCAGAGAGCGAGCTGAAAACCTCATGTCAGAAAATGAATACCTTCTTTCTGTGGTGAATAAATGCACTGAAGGGAAGGGTAGGATGGATTTGCTCTTGGCCAAGACCAAGTTGTGTGCTGACAGAGCCGGGGTAGCTCTAGGTTTGGGTTTTGAGAGGATAGCTTCAGACAGTAAAACCAAAACTGTTTTTACCTCTCCTACCACCCTAGAGAAAGAGAGAGCTCTGTTGGACACCCCTCCAGCCAAAAAGCCTACCCATCCACAAAAGAAAACCACACCTCCTATCAAGAAAAATCCTCCCAAGAAAACCACTCAGAAGAAACCCAAGGAGCCTGTGAGAATTGCTCCTGTGACCCATGAGAGTGCCCCCAGGAGAGTGTTTCACTGTTCTTATTGTCAGCGGGCGGGTCATTTGGTTGGTTTCTGTTTCCGTCGCATCAAGGATGAGCGACGTGCACAGGCGATGAGCTATCAGGACATGCATTACCCATCTTTAGGTATGCATGAGTCTGAGTTCTACTCTCGTCCTGTTTTTGAGGCTCCTCGTGCTTCTCGGAGAGGTTTTGCTCCTCGAGGTGTTCACCATGTCTCATATGGTGGTAGACCTCGGGCGAGTAGCTTTGTACCTCGTCAGAGTAGGAGACCTCGACATGCTTTACGTTCTTTGCATGTAGGTAGACCTCGCACTTTGCATCATTCTGATTATTATGTGCGTAGACCGTCTGCTTTTACTGTGCCTACTACTCGTGTCACTCAGTGCTGGATGCCTCGTCATTATTTTACTCACCCCAGCACTGAGCGATCGAGGCGTTCTTATCATGTGTAGGCGACAGGTCGAGGCTTGGAGGGCACGTGGATCATGGACTCCGGTTGTTCGCGCCACATGACCGGAGATGCAAATTGGTTCTCCAGCCTCACCACAACCAAGCAAAGGGAACATATCACCTTCGGAAACAATCGAAGGAGTAGAGTGAAAGGTAAAGGTGTGGTAAGAATTAATTCGAACTTCACTCTCAAAGATGTTGCTTTGGTTGAAAACCTGGGATACAATTTGTTGTCTGTATCTCAGTTGCTTGATGAGGGCTTCGAAGTGCGATTTCATCGCGATACTTCGCAAGTGCTCAATTCTGATGGCGTTGTGGTGTGTAAGATCTTTAGGGTTGGGAGAGTTTTTGGAGCTGATTTTTCAGAGTCGTCTGGTTCTTCTCATTGTCTTGTTGCACATTCGACTTCTGAGCTTTGGAAGTGGCATAGGAGACTAGGGCATATGAGCTTTGAGTTGCTCGCTCGTCTGAGCGCCCTAGGCTTGATCCGAGGATTGCCCAAGCTCAAGTTTGAGAAGAATTTAGTTTGCGCTCCATGTCGACATGGAAAAATGATTGCCGCTTCACATTCGCCAGTCACCACAGTGATGACTGAACAGCCCGGAGAACTTCTCCATATGGACACTGTAGGTCCTTCTCGGGTTAGTTCTTTAGGCGGCAAGTGGTATGTACTTGTTATTGTCGACGATTTCTCTCGCTACTCTTGGGTCTTCTTTCTTGCCAGCAAGGATGAAGTGTTTTCACACTTTCGGAGCTTGGCTTTGAGACTTTTTACTGAACTCCCTGGTGCATTAAAATTCATTCGAAGTGACAATGGCACCGAGTTCAAAAATAGTCTCTTTGTTGACTTTTGCATGGAGCATGGCATAGAACATCAATTCTCTGCTCCGCGGGTTCCTCAACAGAACGGTGTTGTTGAGAGGAAAAACCGCACTTTGGTTGAGATGGCTAGGACGATGCTTGATGAGCATAGGACTCCTAGAAAATTCTGGGCTGAGGCCATGAACACAGCATGTTACATCTCAAACCGAATTTTCTTGCGCTCAATTTTAAATTTGACATCTTATGAGCTGCGTTTTGGGAGACAGCCCAAGGTTACTCATCTTCGAGTTTTTGGCTGTCGCTGCTTTATCCTAAAACGTGGTAACTTGGATAAATTTGAGTCGCGATCTTCTGACGGGATCTTTTTGGGTTATACTACTCATGGTCATTCATATCGTGTTTATAATTTGGAAACTAACACTGTCATCGAGTCATGTGATGAGACTTTTGATGAATCAACCCCCTCTGTTAGTTCTGCGTTTGAACAGGCAAATGAACACGACATGGAACAGACCTTATTCGAAGACGAAGATCCCGGAGAGTTCGAGGATGAACCCCTACTACCCTCGACATCGACCCCCGAAGCTGACCCCGCTTCTACTACTTCGGCACGAGGTCCCGAAGCGACTACCTCAACATCGGTCATCTTGGACCACTCCAACGCACAAGTTGAGGGGGAGACTGCATCCCGCCGCGAGGCTCCACATCATGTCCAAAGGATGCACCCTCCCGAGCAGATCATTGGTGAGCTTGATCAAAGGGTAACACGTTCTCACGCTCATTTTACTAATGCTGCTTTTGTTGCTTCTTTCGAGCCCTTAGATGTTAGTCATGCACTTTCTGATTCTAGTTGGATCAATGCCATGCATGAAGAGCTTGAAAATTTTGAAAGAAATCAAGTCTGGACTTTAGTTGATCCTCCACCTAATGTTCATTTCATTGGAACAAAATGGATTTTTAAAAATAAACAAGGGGAGGATGGAACAATTGTTAGAAATAAGGCTAGACTTGTAGCTCAGGGCTTTTCTCAACTAGAAGGGATTGATTTTACTGAAACTTTTGCACCTGTTGCTCGCCTTGAGGCCATTAGGATTTTGCTTGCCTTTGCGACATCCCGGGGATTCAAACTCTATCAAATGGATGTCAAAAGTGCTTTTCTTAATGGCTTCATAGGTGAAGATGTTTATGTAAAACAACCCCCTGGTTTTGAAAACCCCAAGTACCCACATAAAGTCCTTAAACTTCATAAGGCTCTTTATGGACTCAAGCAGGCCCCTCGAGCTTGGTATGATAGACTTAAGTCTTTTCTGCTTGAGCGAGGGTACGTGATGGGCTCTGTTGATAAAACATTGTTTACTCTCAAGCATGGCAAAGATTTCCTTCTAGTGCAGATTTATGTGGATGATATCATCTTTGGTGGCTCTTCTCATGCTTTGGTTGCCGAGTTTGCAGATACCATGAGCAGGGAATTTGAAATGTCGATGATGGGTGAACTCACCTTTTTCCTTGGTTTGCAAATCAAGCAAAGCAAACAAGGTACTTTTGTCCACCAGACAAAGTACACCAAGGACCTGCTCAAGAAATTCGACATGTCCGATGCGAAGCCTCTCGCCACTCCAATGGCTACATCTGTAGCATTGGACCCTGACGAAGATGGAGAAGCCGTAGATCAGAAGGAGTTCCGGAGCATGATCGGCTCCCTCCTCTACTTGACTGCCACGAGGCCGGACATACACTTCGCAGTGTGTCTGTGCGCTCGTTTTCAGGCTTCGCCACGAGCTTCGCACCGCCAAGCGGTAAAGCGCATCTTAAGGTATCTCAAACACACCCTTGAATTTGGCATATGGTATTCATCGTCTTCATCTTTATGTCTTAGAGGCTATTCTGATGCGGATTTTGCTGGGTGTAGAATTGATAGGAAGAGTACCTCTGGTACTTGTCATTTTCTGGGTACGTCTCTGGTTTGCTGGTCTTCCCGCAAACAGTCTAGTGTTGCACAATCGACGGCTGAGGCCGAATATGTTGCTGCAGCTAGCTGTTGCTCTCAGATTTTGTGGATGGTTTCCACTTTGCGGGATTTCGGGTTAGATTATAAGAGTGTTCCACTTTTCTGTGATAACACTAGTGCTATTTGTATTGCAAACAACCCGGTTCAGCACTCCAGAACCAAACACATTGATGTACGGTATCATTTTCTCAGAGATCACAATGAGAAGGGTGATATTGAACTTCAATATGTTGATACCCAACACCAGCTTGCCGATATTTTTACAAAACCCCTCGATGCTTCTCGTTTTACTTACTTGCGTGGGGAACTTGGCATTTGTCACCCTTACGGCATTTTGTGAGGGGGAGCTGTTTTTAACTGACTTGCATATGCTCATTATGTGTGGAATTGCACTTACATATTTTGCTATTATATGCCTGCTTTTAATTCAAAGAAATCATGACAGCTCAGCTCGATGAAATATGTCTGCAACATTGATTGTGCATGATGTTTTATTTTCTAAAAATCAAAACTTGCTCACCGCACAATCTTGTATCTAGCTTGTCTAGGCTGGACTGCTTTTAGCTATCTTTTATCTACTTGACAGCAAGCAACTGTTCTTTGGATGCGAAAATTTGCAAATTGAAAAATGTGTTCTTTATTCATGGATACTCATCAAAATATTAAATTCATCCAATCAAAATCAAAAATCCATGTTTTACCTGGTTTCAATGAAAAGATCCAGGAGGGTTTGTTTGTCGCACTACTCTATTCTAGACTGCTTACCATTGCACTTTGGTCTGAACTGGGATAGTGTAGTGTATGCCAAAATCACCGCCTTAAGCTTCAGATGGCTTTCATGCCTAGGCTTGGCTTGATTGGAAAGTATAAGGTGGACAAACAAATAACCCCTGGCATTAAGAAAAAGAACAACAAATTTAATTGCTCATCAAGTTTGCTTTCAAAGCTTCTTTTGAACAAGACTTGTCTGTCTAGGGTAGAAGTTGTTAGCTTTGCGCAGTCCTTGCCTTCACATGTCTAGCTGCTTTGATTAAGTGGTGATGCTTTTACTACAAAAATGTCAAAATCACATGCCATCATCTTGTTTCACAGATTGTTAAATTGAGCTGAGCACATGATCATTTGTGTTAATTTTGGCATATTTTTGCATTATATGTCTTTGCAATTCTATTCATTTCGCAGCTTTGCATCTTTTGAATACTCCTTGATGCTTGCATTGCCAAAGGGGGAGAGGTTTGCTATGTTCTCTGTCGCAAGAAGGCATAATTTTGAAGGGGGGAGAGATTTTTGACATAAAGGGGGAGAAAAATTTACTTAACTCAGGGGGAGTTCTTTTCAAGGGGAGATTTGCCAAGAAGGGCTTTTACTCTTTTGAGAAAGGGGGAGAAAAATTTCTTGTATCAAGTGACATGCTTTGGCTCTTTTCTGAGTTTTTATGGTCACTTGTGTGCTTAAAATTTTTACATTTTCTTGAACTTCGATTTGGTTGTCAATGCACTCATCAAGGGGGAGATTGAGAAACCAAGGGTGGTTTCGGTGTTGTGATGAGTGATTGACAGGTTTCTTTACCCTCTGTTCGAAGGGTACCTCCGAAGGGGCTTCGGAGGTGGTACCTCCGAAGGGTGTTCGGAGGTGTGTCACCGGAGTGTGTTCGGTGTTTGCTTGCTGCAGCTGCGCAGCGGAGTGTGCTCGTCGGAGGGGTCCGACAGTACACGATGAATGGGTTCGTACCGATGGCTTCGGTATTTTGGGCGGTACACCGGAGTGTGTACCGAAGGTTGCTAACCCGGAGAGGTCTCCGGAGTACTGGATACACTTGTTTGCTTGTCTGTGGTGCGCAGGGACTTCGGAGGCGACGGACAGGGTTCGAGCCAGGTGAACTTGGGTCAAGCGGGTGGTTTGATGCCAAGGGAGCGGGGAGCTCCGTCACGGTGGCTGCGAAGGTGGTCCGGGTCGGTCCTCGGGTCGAGGCGTGCCAGGTGAAGGCAGAGAGTGCGGAGCGTGGCTCCGGCTGAAGGTACTCCGAGATAAAGTCCTCGGTCATGAGGCACTTCGAAGGTACTCCGAATGGAGTGACTTCGGAGTTGGTGAAACAAGTCCTCTGCGGAGGCAAGGTGTTCGAAGTGTGCTCCGGAGGGAGACACTCGAAGGTGGCCCGACGAAGGTCTCAGAAGTCGAGGCGCATCGAAGGCATGGTCCGGGTGAGGCTCGTCGAGGAGTGTGCTCGGAGTGAGACACTGCGACGAAGTGCTCATGGAATGCTTCATGCGGAGGCCTTGGACGAAGGAGGGACTTCGAAGGGTGGTACTCCGAAGGTAGGGCTTCGGAGTGTGAAGGACTTCGGAGCGAGGCTAGCTCCGGAGTGAGGTTGACTTGAGGTGCTTCGGCCATGCATGGCTTCGGTACACGGACGGACGGTGTTCGAGCTCGGAGTAGCTGCGAAGCCGTGGTGATCCACTCCGGAGGTGGTGGTGCGAAGGCCCAAGGGCTTTGACGGCTTCGGCTCAAAACCGTCACTGTATCGAAGGACTACTTCGGCGGAGCGAAGGCCAACAGGCTGCAGGCTTCTCGCCGAAGCTTCCGCACCCCTCGCGTGCGAAGGGAGGTTCCAGAAGTCAACTCTGTAAAGGCTGACACTGTCTGTTCTGAAAAAGGCTGACACTGTCCCCTCTGCAGCTGACAGAGAAGCCTCCAAAATAAAGGTGGACTACCTTTTGTACCCCTTAGTTCTGTAGAGACAAAATGGATGTAAACCCTAGGGGTAATATAGTCACTTCCTTAGGATGAAGCCGTGGGCTATAAATATGGGGGCTCGGTAGGTAACATTTAACACTTTGAGCATTTACTGTTGAGCTCCTGTAGACAGACCTCGCTGTATTCATTCTGAGTTCAATTTATTTCAGTGTTCCTTGTTCAAGCGGCGAAGCCCTGCTTCTCTTGTGTTTTTGCTTGAGCTCGTATCGCATACCTCGCTAGTTTTAGTTCACCGAAGCCTGTCTTGGCGAAGGGTGTTTTTATCGCGAAGTGTGCTTTACAGTGTGCTGTCGCTCTGTGTAACATGAGGCAAGACCTCGCTGCTTACTAGCGAAGCCCTGTTCTGTTCCCGTAGTGCTTCTTGTGTCGAAGCCCTTAGCGAAGTCCGTTGTGTGTGCGTGTAGACCTTCGGGTACGAAGCCCAGCACCCGTTGCTGTCGCCAAGTACTTGGTCGAAGTCCTCAGAGGGCTGTCCACTCTTGCGAAGGGTGAAGTGCGAAGTCTGCTCGGAGCACCTCGTGTGCGGAGCCTGCACTGACTTAGCAGAGTAGATTTTCGAGGGTTGTAAGTGGAGCGAAGTCTTCTTGGCTTCGAACTTTTGCCTCTCCGAAGCCTGTGTTCGAAGGTGTCGAAGTACCTCCGAACCAGACCTTCGAAGGTTGTGTTCGAAGCCTGTTCCGCAGAAGACTGAACAGAACCGAAGGCTAAGTTTTTAGCCCGAAATTTTAAAAGCTCCCATTCACCCCCCCCTCTGGTCGCCGTTTCCGGTCCAACAATTGGTATCAGAGCCAGGTTAAGATCACCAGTTGACCTTAACCGGTTTTGTGATCTGTTGGCGACATGGATAGAGGCAGTAAAATTCCTCTGTTCGATGGGACAGATTTTGCATACTGGAAGGTGCGCATCCATGTCCCATCGAAAAGATTAAAACTATGATCAGAGGTGTACCACTGTACCCACAAGGCACGCACTCATCACTTACACCAAAGTGTAACGAGATGACCCATACCACGGGAACTCGTGCCAAAACCTTTCATATGGTCCGCCTCGACCCGACAACACCCTCTTATGGGTTTCATATGGTGCCCCGACGTGTCGAGCCAACACCATACCCCCCCTTGAGCCACGTCGGTACAAGTCACCCACAGGTTGCCCCTTGCCCCCTCCACTATGGTGCATCGAGTCGGATTGTTCCATACTTCCAGTTAGGACTTACCCATCAGACTTGTGGTTAATACGGAAGTGCTTTGCAACAGATCCCGCAGACCGGTCCTTATAGTGCCCCGGGTGCGACCAACCAATGTCCTAGCTTGCACCCGGAACCCACCATACTTATAACATAGCCAACTCCAACAGAGTCCAGAGACGAGAATAACGGGGAAATACATATAGTATAATCCATCTATCTACGACTAATTCTTTTTATCCTATAGCAGTTGTGTCGGTACATTGGACACTAGCTAATATAATATTGTAGAGTGACAAGGAGTTTAGGCTCAATAAGCATGGCTTGGGTTTACACACAAGGACGGGGATCTAATAAATATAAGTGTAGGGCTTTAGATTAGACTAATGCAATATTATCCTATGAGTTATAGCGATAATTTATTAAAACATGGGCTCAATGATGATCAAAATAGGGGTTGTGACTTGTCTTGATCCGCGAATGATGAAGGTGGAACCTCGGGGTAAAATTCTGGATTGTCGACGGCGTTGTAGTCTTCTCGATACGGAAAAGTAAACACAACATTCAATAAATAATCCAAAATCAATTATACAGGCATACATGTTTTGTTGGATTATGTAAAAGAGATAGAGTCTTAAATTCTATGAAATTATTACTTAAATGTTTAAGATTAAGCTTTAAAGAGGTTTCTGAAGTTTATAAGTTAATATAAGTATTTTTCTAAAGGGTTTTTATTTTCCCTTTTTAGAGGTGAAGTAAAAAGGTATAAAACAACCTTATTGTTTTTAATGCAGTAAAAATAGTGAAATTAAGTTATTAGGTCTTCTGAAGTTATTGTATAAGTTTTTACGAAATTTTTATAAAGTGTTGAATTTTATTATATGAATTAATTACTTATCCAAAAAGGGCCTTTGAAATATTATTTAATAAAATGAAATGGGCAAAATGAACATTCTATTTTTATTGCATTGAAAACAGTGAAATGGAGTCATTTATGTCCTCTGAATTTAATATATAAATTTTTAAGGGTCTTTTCTGAATTATTTAATGAAATATTAATTAAATCCTAAAGGGAACTTTTCTTGATTATTTAATAAGGATATTTTGTGCCAAATAAACATATTGTTTTTATTGCATAAAAGTGTAGAGAATAAAGAGACAAATTTTCCAGAATTGAATTGGTCAAATTTGGAGTTAAATTGAACAAGATATGAATTTCTAAAGTTTAAACTAGTTTCTGGAATTTCTAAAATCATTTTTCTGAATTAAAACCAGCCCTGGTCCACGGTGGACCGAACCCACCGTGCATGGGGTTACTATTCCCGTGGACCCGATCACTGTGGACCGTCCGATCTAGATCTGAAAGCTGGCGGCAGAGCGGAAGGTTTTAAGTGAATTTGGATGGCCCAGATCACTCCATACCCCCCGCCAAAACGGCCGGCTGAGATTTAATCACCGAGTGATTTAATCTCGTCCGTTCAGTCCGGATCGGACGGTCGAGGCACCGTATGGCACGCGCGCGGCATGGGGGAAGCCAAGGGCTTCGTCCCTGACTCCGGCGATGTGGCGGCGAGTGACCACCGACGGCGGCGATGGCCTAAGGCCCTAGGCGTCAGCTAAAATGGATAGAGAGGAGGGAGGGGAGCACAGTGGTACCGGCGAAGGTGGCGAACGAGGACCGATGACGACCGGCGGCGAGGAGATGGCGGTGGTGTTCTTCGGGATCGACGGTGATGCGGCGATCCGGGGGTGATCCGGCCCAACGGAGGTGGGGCCGGGGTAGAAGAGGCGATGGGGGTCTTGGCGGTGGCGACAGCGAGGGCGGCGGTGGCCCGAGGCGCCGGCGAAAGGTTGCCGGAGCCGAGACAGGGGAGAATTCCAAAAGAAAGATGGTGGCGGCTCAGGATGGCGAGGGCTCGACCTATTTCGGTGTGGGTGGATTGCGGTGCGCGCCGTGGTTCTTAAAGGGGGTCACCGGAGACAAAAATGGTAGGCCAATCGAAGGAAACCCGAGGGGGTTCCCAAAATGCGCCGGTGAACTTTCCAAACTTACCCCTCGGCGATTTCACGCGTGATCTTGTCGGGTAACAGAGGGGAAAGAATCCCCGAGCTAAGGCAAGCTCGATGGCACGACCAATTTGGCAGTAGGTGACCGACGGCGGCGGATTCCCGTGCCTAGGGTTCGGCCAATGAGAGAAAAGGGAAGCCTTCCATGGAGAAGATGACCCTAACAAGTGGCCCCCACCTGTCAGTGGCTGCGAGCGAAAGAGAAGGGGGCTGACATGTGGGGTCCCGGGGCAGAGAGAGGGAGGCGCGTGCGGGAGGCTGACGGGTGGGCCGACGGACGCACGCGCGCGGAGGAGAGAGGGGCGGGCGGCGCCGACAGGGCGGCCCCACATGGCGGTGAGTGCGGGTTCGGGCTGGGCTGGGCTGAGGGGGATTTGGAGGTTGCGACCCACTAAGAGATTAAATATATTTCTATTTAATTTAATTTCTGAAATTCATATATTCTTGTAGAGCTTGAAATATTGTTTCTAAAATTTTGTAAAAATTCTAAAAAATATTTCTTGGCCTCTTGATTCCACCATAAATTTTCCAGGTACAAATTTGAAATATTTCTCCCTGTTTTGCTTTATCTGGGTTCTTTTAGCCTTTTCTTTATTTAATTAATTCCTTTAATTCCTTGAAAATGTATTTCCCTTATTTTATTTATTTTTAAATTTTGGGATGTTATAATCCTATCCCCCTTACAAAGAATCCCGTCCTCGAGATTCGAAGCGAACCTCGGGAAAACTAAGGGACGAGGTTCTACTGGTGCTCTGGATTAGGAGAAGGTGTTGCTTCAGAAACCGGCAAAGTGTTCTCCGAAACTGGGTTGGTTGAGATCAAATTGGAAAGGCCTTCTGTCGTACCTTGGTTTTCTTGAGCGGAGTTGTGGTGAACTAGGGTACGTCCCACTGGGCTTGGAACGAAGGATGATGCCTGCTTGGGGTAGGAGCACATGTTGGAGAAGTGACCCTCTTGGCGACAATTGAAGCATATTATTGGGTTACCGTTCTTGTCCCTCTTGTATCCGGTAGCGTGTGTTGGAGCTCTTCCGGCTGGCGGTGCTTGGGGTGGGATGCCTGAGCTTGGCCCTCCAAGGGTGGTCCGTGGGTCGACAGGGGTTGGGGCTTGAGGCGGAATCACCGGGCGCGGCTTCTGCACCACTCCTTGCTACTGGCGGTAGGCGATCATTCTTTGCTTCTTCTGGTCCACCTTGTTTTGTTCGGTTTCCTGAATAATTGCTTTGTTCACCAATTTCTGAAAGTTGGCGAAATCCCCGAAGACCAACTGAAGGGAGAGCTCGTGGTGTTGTTGTTGGAGACGGAACAACTGTGTCTGCTGCTCTTGCATCTGGTTTTGTTGTTGTTGCATTTGGGTAAGCAGCGTGGCGATCAATTGGTTTTGTTTTGCCATCATCTCCGCTAGTGTGGGATGATTGACAACGGGGGTCTGCTGTTGGCCAGCTACACCCCACTGAGGCAGATTGCCTGAGGTGTTTCCGTCGCGTGGGGCTTCAGATCCTTGGTCGTTGGTCATCCTGAAGTTGAAGGTTGCAGAAAAGAGGGTGCCAAGATTTAAGGGAAATTGCTACTTATTTTATTGTCCAAAATGAAAGGTTTGACCTAGATGCTTACATATTTTATTTTAATCTCTTATTAAATTTTACACTTATGCCTTATATTCTGACATGAGCGGCACTATAAACAAAACAATCAAATTGCTACTGATTTTATTGCCCAAAATAAAAGGTTCTTTTAGCCTTTTCTTTATTTAATTAATTCCTTTAATTCCCTGAAAATGTATTTCCCTTATTTTATTTATTTTTAAATTTTGGGATGTTACATCTTCTCACTTGTGCCACCCTCAGAGCTCTCGTTGGATGCACCACATCATCTTTTTGACGTCACTTCTCTCAATTCTTAATGTGGTGTCAATCCTAGGGGTCTATGTGTTGAAGAGTATGAAGTCCACCCTCACCTATTCTATTTTATGAATTTGCTGCCTTATTATCAATGAATAATCTCACTCTCATAAATACTTTGTAATTAATGTAAGGAAAATTGATTTGCATGTATTTTTTGAATATAGTCATATCTAGCAACAATACTAGGAGGTTGCTAAAATACGATCTAAACGACACGGTCAAAGTGTTAGTCAATGGACTATGCTTCCCTAATGGTTTGACCATGAGCAACGATGGTTCCTATCTGCTACTTGTAGAGACCACAACTGGTAAGATTCTAAGATACTAGCTCAAAACACCAAAAGCTTTATTAAAGAGATGTGAGTTAGCTAACATCAAATCTTATTAGAATTTCAATGTTAAATGTGTTCAGACATGAGTAGTATAGGTAGCTCAATGTATTCAATGCTCTCATCCTTTTTGCTTGGATTTGGCTGTCAGTGATAGCACTATGAATGAGGATGGAAAGATCGTGGACGCGATGAGTGTCCGTCAGTAGTGATCGAGGATGGAAGCTTGTGAATCGGATCCATTATTTCGCCTTTTCTTGGGCTCTACCGTTTGTAGATCAACGCATATATAGGATAACGAATGGAAAATACCAGTAGTGTACATGCTCCGGTAAATATAGAAAAAGTAATATTCATTCTGTTATATATCTAAGTCATATGATTTTTTTAAAAGTTAACTTTGTCAAAATTTGATCAATTTTATAAAAAATATTAATAATTATAATATCAAATTGGTTTTATTAAAATCAATCATTTATTTGATATTATAAAGTTAATATATTTTTATATAAATTTAGTTAAAATCGAATGGATTTGTCTTTTATAAAGTCAAAACTAATAATATGAAACATAGGTACTACACGATAATATATTAGAGTTGGACTTTAGTTTTCTCGAAGAACTAATGGTTATCCTCAATACTTACGATATTAGAGCAACTCCAACAGTAGCCTTCAAATTATGACCCCTACTTTTAATTCGAGGGCTCCCTCTATTTTTGACAGGCCTGTTTTCTGCGTTCTACTCCAATAGTGGCTCTCAAAACAAAATCCCTATTTTCAATTTCCACTATTTCTTCACACACTATACACATGTATTTGATAAAAATCATAGTACATAATAAATTATTAATGATTTAATAATGAATGACTATATTTAAATATTCAAATTTTAAAATGCAAATATAAATATTAAAATTTAAATACAGGAACATAATCATATATCGTATTAAACAATATGAACAAAATCATCTATCATATTTGAATATTCAAAATTAAATATTCAAAATTTTAAATCCAAATACAAATATTCAAATTTAAATACATGAACAAAATCATCTATCATATTAAACAATAGGAACACCATCTATCATATTTAAATATTCAAATTTAAATATAGGAACATAATCATCTATCATATTAAATAATAGGAACATAATCATCTATCATATATAAATATTCAAAATTTTAAATTCAAATAGAAATATTCAAATTTAAATATAGCAACATAATCATATATCATATTAAATAATAGGAACATAATCATCTATCATATTTGAATATTCAAATTTAAATATTCAAAATTTTAAATCCAAATACAATTATTGAAATTTAAATACATGAACAAAATCATCTATCGTATTAAACAATAGGAACATAATCATCTATCATATTTAACTATTCAAATTTTTAAATACAAATACAAATATTCAAATTTAAATATTAGAACAAAACCATCTAAACAACAGGAATATAATCATCTATCATATTTAAATATTCAAATATTTAAATACAAATACAAATACAAATATTCAAATTTAAACAAGCGGGAAGCATGCACACCCACGTGGTGCAGATGAGAGCCGGGATAGGGAGCCTGTGAGGATGAGGATTTGGTAGCCTATTTTGAGAGTCCTCCTATTTTTGAAAGCTGAGTAGGGGTCCTATTAGATCTCGATTTTTCTCGCGAGCTCTCAAAAATGAGCTTGATGGTTTAAATATGGGTTCTGTTGGAGTTGCTCTTAGCCGTCGGAAGTGAGATTGTAGCGAAAAAACACCTAAACATGCCAAAGGGCATGAATAATTAGTCTTTATGAACAAAAGACTTGTATGATATTAGGCCAAAAGGAAGGCTTAAAGTTAAAATTTTAGAGAACATTTTTTTGTGGTGCACCATGTGTATAAACAAATTCAACCATTAAAGTGGCACGACGAGTTGGCGGATCATGCGTCAAGTGTGTCTCTTTTGCCATAGTAAGATCGAAGATACAAAATTATGCCTCGTGTAACACCAAAAATTATGCAAAAAATGATTAATAGAAGAGTGGAAGAAAAGCCTCACACTATTTGTGCCATGGACAATATCTTCACTCCCATCCTTCTTGTTTGTTTTGGTTGGAGAGGTTGAAATAATTTTTAACTGGTATTCCTCGAAAAAACATCGATTTAAAAAATTTACAGTTTTTCTTAAAAAACTCTTGGGCAAAATTATAGATTAATGTATGTATCCCGTAGGCTCAGTTTAGATTATTGTGTATTGATGTAGACTATAATCTAATATATTTTTAAACATCTTAACCCTTTACCTAGCCGCATACATAGAATTTACGAATTGTTACGGTTGAATCACACGAATCCAAATAAACATAATCGAGTTATCATATTTATCGTTTTGGACTACGACTCGTCTTATTTCTTGTAATTGAGAGGTAGTACCTAGATTGATGATTAGTTTTCTTATGTATTAAGTTATCCGGTATTTCAATTATCTCATTCTTATGGGCTAATAAAAATCCTTTATTGACTTTTTAACATTAATTTCGTTCAGTTGGACCCTCAAACTATTTAACCAACAATTTAGACCATCTAACCAAGTTTCAAACTGGTCATTAACAGGACACAACATTGATCATGTGGCAATCAACCTTGCGAAGCTGGTCTGGTTCATCTGCAGAGCTTCAAAAAGAATTGGTTAGTTGTCTTTTTACACCTCAAACACACGTCGCCAATTGGTGAAGCGGTCACCGGCACACGGACTCACGACTCACGAGCATCCAAACCAGCAGCCGCAGCATTCGTGCATCCCACGAAAGCTCCTTGTCCAGACAAGAGCTCGGTCTCGGACAGCAGCGAGAAGCCGAGAAGCAGAGCGCTTTGATATTTTGATTCCCCTAAACCCCGGCGACCATGGCGTCCTCCCTCCTCTCCTCCTCTAAACCCTACTGCGCCTCCGCGAACCCCACCACCACTCCCCGTCCGCACGCCCCAACTCTCTCCTCCTTCCGCACCGCCGCCACCCGCTTCTCCCATGGCCTCGCCGCCGCCGCCGCAAACCCTAGCGTTTCCCACCGCTACCGCACCCTCGCGCGCCCCGTCAGGGCCTCCCTGGCGCTGCGCCGGCCGAATACGTCCCCAACCGCGTCGACGACCCCAACTACGTCCGCATCTTCGCACCACCCTCCGCGACGGCGAACAGTCACCGGGGGCCACTATGACCAGCGCCGAGAAGCTCGTCATCGCGCGCCAGCTCGCCCGCCTCGGCGTCGACATCATCGAGGCTGGATTCCCGGCCTCCTCCCCCGACGACCTTGACGCCGTGCGTTCCATCGCCATCGAGGTGGGGAACACGCCCGTCGGGAAAGATGGTCACGTGCCTGTCATTTGCGGCCTCTCGAGATGCAACAAGTGAGACATTGACGCCGCCTGGGAGGCCGTGCGGTACGCGCGGCGGCCGCGCATCCATACCTTCATTGCCACCAGCGAGATCCACATGCAGCACAAGCTAAGGAACTAGGAAGACGCCTGAGCAGGTGGTGGCTATTGCTAGGGAAATGGTGGCCTACGCCTGCAGCTTAGGCTGCCCAGATGTAGAGTTCAGCCCTGAGGACTCCGGCAGGTATCACTTCTAATTGCAAATTTTGTTGATTCTGTAGTCCCAATTTTTAAAATTGTAACTGTTAAAAATGCCCAATAATTTCATACCTAGTAATTGTAATGTGGGTTGGAACTGACATTTCACTTATTAACTAGTAATCTAGATGTCTAGTATTGTGCATGAAGGAGGTCTGTACAACTTTAGTGGAATTGGGTTGATTTTGAGGTGAGCCAGTGGATGCTTGCTATCAAGTTTTAGATTTACCTTGGTCTGGAAATGAAAAGTACTATGTATGTTCTGTCTTGACTAATTTCATCCTTGTACTGCTGATAGAAAATGCAATTGGTAATTTTTCCATCCTATAGGCAGTTCTGTTATTAAATGAAATGGAGTGCTAGTTGGCAGCTAGTGAAATTTTGTGGTTGTGTTGAACTTTAAGTATACACATGTAAGCCTATTGGTGCATTTCATTACAATTTTTTGGTTAGGACAACTTGTTGGTGCATAAGGAGTGAGATCTAATAAGGAATAGTGAAATAGTAATGAGCTATTGTCTGTGTTTTATACTTTTATTAGTCACGGACAAAGGAGTCTCCTTTGTGATATGCACAAGGATGTGTCATGATATGATTCACTCTGTCATGCAGGTCAAATAGAGAGTTTCTATATCATATATTAGAGGAAGTCATAAAAGCTGGAGCAACAACACTCAATATCCCAGACACTGTTGGATACACTCTTCCTTATGAATTTGGGAAGTTAATTGCTGATATAAAAGTAAACACTCCAGGAATTGAAAATGCCATTATTTCTACTCATTGCCAGAATGATCTTGGTCTTGCAACTGCTAATACATTAGCGGTACTACACTTTCCTTCCTTCTATGATTTATTATCATCATTTTAATCATGCCACTAATGTGATTGACTTAACCTTTAGGGTGCTCATGCAGGAGCACGTCAGTTAGAGGTGACTATTAATGGTATTGGTGAAAGAGCAGGAAATGCGTCTTTGGAGGAGGTGATCTCTTATATTATATTGTTATGTTGTGTTCAGTTATGTTACCCTTGTTCATCCGAATGGGTTGCAGAATACATATAATGCATCTAGTAACACATTCCTACATATGATCTTTTTTTCTGACCCCCCTTTTCAGGTTGTAATGGCAATTAAATGTCGTCGAGAACTCTTAGGTGGTCTGTATACTGGAATCAATTCCCAACATATCACTATGTCAAGCAAAATGGTACAACATGTTTTTTCCTTGTTCCCTTGTTTTTTTTTTCACATTTTTTCAGGTGATTGAAAGTTTCATGCAAAATTGCAAATGTTATTATTATAGGTACAAGAGCACAGTGGACTTCATGTACAACCACATAAAGCTATTGTTGGTGCCAATGCCTTTGCGCATGAAAGTGGAATTCATCAGGTAACTAAATTTGTAGTCTGTTATTAATATTTCCATCAAAATCTTAACTGGGTATGCCAGTTTACATGTGTGGTTTAGGAAAAAATTGCTTGCTTAGTTATGGGGAAATCAAGTTTTTTATGAGGGTCTGTTTGGTAGGGCTCTAGTTCCTGATCGTAGTGATCTGATCCTAGATGTTTTTAATCTAGGGAAACATTTTGTCAAATATGATGTATTAATCAATCATCGTTTTATATGGACTACCTTGCATATTTTCATATTAACTGTGTTTGGCTGATCTACATTCCAAAGGGCCCAAAGGGCAAATATGTACAAGAGAAGGGCCCAAAGGGCAATAGTACAAGAGAAGGAAAGCTTTACAAATAAGCCCTTATACTATATAGTATATCTCTAACACCCCCCTCAAGCTCAAGGTGGATCAACGACATTGAGCTTGGAAAGAAGAAAATAATGCTGAGCTCGAGTATGGGCCTTGGTAAGCAAGTCGGCAAGCTAAATCTCTGAGGGCACATACTGAAGAGCAACTATCTTGTTCTGGACAGCCGACCTAACATAGAAGCAATCAATTCCAACATGTTTGGTGAGCTCATGCTTCACTGGGTCCTGAGCAATACTGATAGCATCGGTACTGTCACAGTGCACATGCATAGGGGAGGAGAGAGCAACACCAAACTCAGCCAGGAGCCACCGTAGCCAAGTCACCTCAGCAGTCATACAAGCCAAAGCACGCAACTCAGCCTCAGCACTAGAGCGAGAAACAACAGTATGCTTCTTGATCTTCCAGGCAATCAAGGAGGAACCGAGGAAGACACAATAAGCAGAGAGGGACTTGAAGTCTGAAGGATCAGAACCCCAAGTAGCATCAGAATAAGCATGGAGCTGGAACTAGAGAAAAACAAATGTCGGTCGATAGTGCCACAAAGGTATCGAAGGACGCGAAGGAGATGACTGTAGTGGACACTAGTGGGAGTGGACATGAACCGACTTAGGATGTGAACGACATAAGAAATGTCAGGATGAGTGATGCCAAGATAGACAAGACTACCGACGAGGTGACGATAGCGAGTGGGATCCTCAAGAGGAACACCGTCGGTGGCACGAAGACGAGTGTGAAGCTCCATAGGAGTGTCCACAGAGTGGTGATCAGTAAGACCCGCACGATCAAGAAGATCATGAATGTACTTCCTCTGGGAGAGGTAGTAGCCGCCAGGTGTGGATGTGACCTCAATCCCAAGAAAATAGCGAAGAGGACCTAAGTCGGACATGTGAAACTGCTCACTGAGACGAGCCTTAACAAAGGCAATATACTCAGAATCACCCCCCGTGATGAGCATATCATCCACATAGAGAAGAATAAGGGTGCGACCATGGGGGGAAGTGTGAACGAAAAGAGCAGGATCATGCTGACTAGCAACAAAACTAGCAACAGTGACAACCGAGGTGAAACACTCAAACCAAGCACGAGGGGCTTGCTTGAGACCATAGAGAGAATGACGGAGATGACAGACATGGCCATCGGGAACAGGATAGCCAGGAGGTGGATGCATATAGACCTCATGCAGCTCGTCGTGAAGAAATGCATTCTTCACATCAAGCTGAGAGATAGTCCACCGGCGAACAGAGGCCACTGCAATAAGAGTATGAACAATGGTCCTATGTGCAACAGGAGCAAAGGTCTCCTCATAGTCACGACCATACTCTTGCTGAAAACCACGAGCAACAAGACATGCTTTATAGCGCTCAAGAGAGCCATCAGAGCGAGTCTTAATCTTGTAGACCCACTTGCACGAGATCGGAACAACAGAAGAAGGACGAGGAACAAGATCCCAAGTGCGGGTTTGCTCAAGAGCAGCAATCTCCTCAGCCATAGCAAACTGCCACTCAGGATGAGCAATAGCATCTCGATATGTGGAAGGCTCAAAAAGAGAGAGTGCAGAGTATGAAGACTCATGAGGCACAGGGGAAGAAGAGGTGGAAGGTGGTGAAGGAAGCGGATGACGAGTATAGTGATAGAGAATGGGAGGACGTGGAGCTAGTGGTAGAGAAGGAGGTGGTGAAGTGGATGGTGGTGGTGAAGAACAAGGAGGAGAGGATGATGACGAGGAGTTCGACGAAGGACAGACTAAGTCAAGAAAATCAATCGACTCATGAGAGGAGGGAGCATCGGAGAAAAAAGGGCGAGACTCATTAAAGGTAACATCACGGGAAACCCGAATGCGATGAGCAACCGGATCCCAAGGAAGACACATCGGACCGATTGTGCCGATAGCTTTGTCCTCTCACGAGGCTGGAGAAGAACAAAGGCAACACAACCGAAGGAACGAAGGTGGCTATACTGAGGCGGTCGACCAAAGAGACGCTCAAGTGGAGTGACACCATGAAGAGTGACAAAGGATTGAATGTTTACAAGGTAAATAGCGGTAGATACAACTTCAGCCCAAAACTGAGGAGGAACAGAGGAGGCAAGTAACAGTGCCCGAGTAGTCTCAAGAAGGTGACGATCCTTATGCTCGGCCACACCATTTTGAGCATGGGCATCAGTGCACGAATACTAAGGAAGAGTGCCCTGCTCAGAAAGAAACTGACGAAGAGAACGAGATAGATACTCGCCAGCAGAGTTAGCACGAAAAACACGAATGGAAGAGTCAAATTGAGTGCGAACCATCGTAGCAAAGGCCTGATAAGTAGTAAGCACCTGAGCGTGAGACTCCAAGAAATATATCCATGTGAAACGAGAGAAATCATCAATAAAGATCACATAATATCGATGCCCCCCTTTCGAAACGAAGGGAGCAGGGCCCCATACATCAGAGTGAATGAGATCAAAAGGTCTAGTGGACACTGTCTGACTAGTAGAATATGGAAGTTGTATCTGCTTGCCAAGTCTACAACCCATACAAGAGAGGGAGGTATCACCAGAAACCTTTCCAAGAACTCCACTAGTAACAAGAGATGACAAACGGGACCCACACATGTGACCTAGACGATGATGCCACTGAGCAAAACTGATGGAGGTGGAGACGACAAAAGGAGTAGCATCAATAGTAGGAGTCGAATAGCACGAAGTAGAAATGGGAGGAAGATGTAGCCAGTCAAGCTCCCAAAGGTGAGGAGGATCACGAAGCCGGTGGCTAGAACCAACCAGGGTCCCGATGCGACGATCCTAAACAGAACAAGAATCAGAATCAAGAATGATACGACAACCATGATCAGTAATCTGGCCAGCAGAAATAAGCTGCAAGTGAAGCTGAGGTACATGAGCAACAGACGACACATGAAAATGGGAAGTGCTAAGAATGCCATGATGAGCAATAGGAAGAGGAGTACCATCAGCTGTCTTAACAGACACGGGAAAATGAAGCGAACTTAAGGAACTAAGATGAGTAGAGTCATGTGTCATGTGAAAAGAGGCGCCAAAATCAAAAATCCAAGGTGACTGAGTACTTGGCTGTGGTAGCTGAGGAGACTGAGCGGCGGCAGAAGATACCATAGATGGATCCAAAGAGGCAACACAACGCTCCAGACGATCCATCCGTATGGGGAGCTCAAGGACCCAATCTGGAGGTGACTGAGAAGAACCCCGAGAACCACTTGAGGTACTCGAGCCGCCCCTCCGGTGAGAGGGCCGCTTTCGACACTGCTCAATCTCGTGAGTCTTAGACTTGCAATAGCGACAGAAGAGAGCGACAGTTGTGCCACCCTGAGTAACATGTCCTGGAGTTGAAGTACGTGTAGAAGGTACAGGAACAGGAGGACAAAGAGCAGTCATGGTGAGAAACCCTTGCTTCATGGTGAGAAACCCTTGCTTCTTTTTTCTTTTTCTTTTTCTTTTTTGCAATTTGTCTCAACAGGAGAATCTCAACACAAACAGGGGAGGACCTCTCTGCCCGTCGCGAGTAGAGGGCGAGGAGAGCGGCCGGAGGACCTACAGGCGCGAGCCCAAAGGACGTGCGACGACGTCAGGGGCGGGCCCGAGCGGGAGGACAGGGTCTCGGGCGCGGCGGCGTGAGAGGGCGGAGCTCAGGAGCGGGCCTGAGCGGGAAGATAGAGGTGCGCGGCGGCGCGAGCTCACGCCCGGGCAGGCGCGCGACGGCGGGAGCAGGCGCGCGGCGGCGTTGGCGCAGGCATGGTGAGGGCTCATCGACGGCTGGATCAGGAGGAGGGGAGGGGCTAGAAACCCTAGCTCTGATACCATGTGATGAAATGGCTGATCTACATTCTAAAGGGCCCAAAGGGAAAATATGTACAAGAGAAGGGCCCAAAGGGCAATAGTACAAGAGAAGGAAAGCTTTACAAATAAGCCCTTATACTATATAGTATATCTCTAACAGATTGTAGAGTGAAGTCTTTATGCTCACTTTTGTTTTTCAGGATGGAATGCTTAAATACAAAGGAACTTATGAAATAATTTCCCCTGATGATATTGTTTAACACGTGCAAATGAGTTTGGTATTGTACTTGGGAAGTTCAGGTGTCATGCAAACATATATTGCCCCCTTGACTTTTTGGCTTCTCGCAACTTTCTTGTGAGATGTCTCTCCAGGAGTATTTTCTTCTACTTCATGGACCTTTGCCAATTGAGTGCAGATGCATTTTCAACTAATGAGTCCCAAATGTTGAGATTTTAGATTTTCATATCATATACTACTATGTGGGTATAAATTCCTAGAGGAATATGTGCAGATGTCATGGTACAATTTAATCATATTCACAATCCTTCTTTTCTATTTTTTATGTTGTGATTTACTACTATCCTGAGGTGAAATCGGGATTATTTGACATTGACGAAACCTCTACTTGGCCTGAGCTTTTTATTCATTAATTTATCTTATGTAGTTTTGTACTTCTTTAGAATAGATAGGGTTAATATATTTTTCATCTCTAGTCTTCTAGATTGGTTGGGGTTAATCTGTTATCCTGCTCAAATACATTAAGATAGGTATATGATGGTAACTTAGGTCTGGTTTGAGATTATCAATCATAAGCTCATCATTATTTCTCCTGGTCTTGTTTTACAGTGGAAGACTGTTATGGGCAGGGGGATTGGGAAGATTGGTGCTAGGAACTCGGCGTAGATTGTATTCAAAGGAGGTAGTAGGCCGTGGCCCTGGATCCCGCTGGCGTGACAGGGCCGCAATGGCTGTGACGGCGCACCAGGAGGGCAGGCGACGGGTTATAGAGAGATTCAATCTAAAGCCTGCTTTTCCCCTCTCTAATGACCAGCTTATATAACGCTGGTGTACAACCACTTCCTAACAAAACTCCATCTTATTCTCTAACAAAACTTATCTCTTATTCTCAAACAAACTTATCTCTAGCAATCTAATCTCTAACAAAACTCTCTAACCTTAGCCGCCTAGGCCTCCTGATGCTTCTTGCGCCGGCCAAAAGGGATTCCGTACATAACATCTCTCCCTCCCTGGACAAGCAGCTCATCCTCGAGCTGGAACTCAGGGAACTGTTCACGGAAATCCTCCAGTGCAACCCATGCTGTCTCGGAAGGCGGCGCACCCTTCCAACAAACCAGCAGCTCCCTCCTGCCCCGTGCCAACCTTCCCTTCATCACCTTCTCTGGCTCCACTAGAACTTTACCATGCTGCACTGGCGGCAGCACCGGCGGATGAGCAGGAGGTGTCCCATGAAATGGCTTGAGCAATCCCACATGAAACACATCATGAATGCGGGCACCTGCTGGAAGGTCCAGCTTGTAGGCCACTTCACCCACGCGCGCAGCCACCCTGTATGGCCCAAAGAACTTTGGTCCTAGCTTGCTGCGACCACGAATCTGCCGGGAAGCCAGTGCCTGGTGCAGAAGACGAAGCCAAACCCATTGGCCAGGCAGGAACTCCAACTGCCGATGGCTCTTGTCATATACTGCTTTGTAATGCTGCTGGGCTTGGTCAAGACGGTCTCGTACCTCAGCTAGGAATTCATCCCTGTCCCGCATTGCCTTGTCCACCGCCGGCAAGCGAGCATCACCTGGAGCATAAGAGCGAATGGATGGTGGAGCTCGGCCATAGACCACTTGAAATGTAGAGGTCTGCAGAGCCTGCTGGTAAGAGGAATTATAACAAAATTCTTCCCAAGGCAACCACTCCAACTAGTTCCTGGGACGATCACCCGTCAGACACCTCAAATACATCGCGATGATCTTGTTAGTAGCCTCTGATTGGCCGTCGGACTGAGGATGAAACGTCGAAGTAAACTGAAGCTTCACCCCTGCCAACCAGAACAGCTCACGCCAAAAATTACTTGTAAAGACCGAATCACGATCACTGACAATGGAAGAAGGCATCCCATGCAGGCGTACTGTCTCAGAGAAGAATGCCCGAGCCACTAATGTTGCCGTGTACGGATGGGCCAAGGGAGTGAAGTGCGCTGCCTTGGAGAACTTATCCACCACTGTCAAGATGACCGATTTGCTGTTAACACGTGGAAGAGCTTCGACAAAATCCATTGCTATATCTGCCCACATTGAGGTCGGCACCTCCAAAGGTTGAAGCAGCCCCCCAAGCCTCAAATGCTCTGTTTTATTGCGCTGGCATACCTCACAGGCGCGCACGAACTCCTGCACCATCACCCGATCCCTAGGAAGGTGAAAATCAGCGCGCAGGCGATGCAATGTCTTGTGGACGCCTTCATGACCAGTACTGTGTACCATCTCCAGAATAGGTGCCTGCAAGCTGGACGAGGAGTCGATGAACACGCGACCCTTGTATAAGATCAAGTCGTCCACAACGGACCATGCCACTGGTTTTGTGCCTCCTTGAATTGCATCCCGAAGAGTAGACAGAGAGGCCGACTTGTTGATCTCCTACCGAATTGCATCAAACAACTCAAACTGAGGTGCCGACAACGCCATTGCTCTAGCCAAGTGCTCGTCGCGGCGGGATAGTGCATCGGCGATGACGTTCAAGGCGCCCAACTTGTATTCCACCACAAAATCAAATCCCAGCAGCTTGCTCACCCATTGGTGCTGTGGAATCGTCGTGAGGCGCTGGTCGAGGAGGAACCAGAGGCTCCGATGGTCGGTGCGGACCAGGAAGCATCTCCCCCAGAGATATGGCCGCCAGTGTCGCACAACCTACACGAGACTGATGAGCTCGCGTTCGTATGCGACAAGCTTGGCATGCCTCGCGGCGATTGGCCGGCTGTAGAACGCCACTGCCCCCACCCCCTGATGCATCACCGCCCCAAATCCTGAGCCGGATACATCACACTCGACGATGAAGTCCCTGTCAAAATTCGGCAGCTGCAATACCAGAGCTTCCGTGAGCGCGCGCTGGAGCTTGTGGAAAGCCCCCGATGCCTCGGTCCCCCAGCGGAAGCCCTCCTTTAGTAGAGCCATCAGAGGGGCGACGATAATATCAAAATCCTTGATGAACCGGCGATAGTACCCCACCAGGCCCAAGAATCCCCGTACCGCCCGCACCGACCTGGGTAGTGGTCAGTCCAGTACGGCCTGGACCTTTTTGCGATCCATGGCCACTCCCGTCGTCGAGATGGTATGGCCAAGATAGGCCATCGATGGCTACTCGAACGCGCACTTGGACTGTTTTAGACGAAGCTGATGTTCTTGGAGAGTGCGAAAGACAGCAAGTACATGGCGGAGGTGATCCGACCATGAGGAACTGTAATCAAATTATCGTAAAAAAAAGAGGACAAACCGGTGAAGGAACGACAGCAGGATGGTGTTCATCAGTGCTTGAAACGTGGCGGGGGCGTTCGTGAGACCGAACGGCATCACCAAGAACTCGAACAACCCTTGATGCATGCGAAACGCTGTCTTCTCTATATCGTCCTCATGCATCAACACCTGGTGGTATACGGATCGCATGTCGAGTTTGGTGAAGTACTTGGTGCCACACAGTTCGTCGAGGAGCTCCTTCACCACCAGAATGAGGAATTTGTCCTTGATTGTGGCGTCGTTGAGGGAGCGGTAGTCGACGCAAAACCTCCACGTATCGTCGTGCTTGCAGGTCAACAGTGCCGGGGAGAACGCAGACGTGCTCGGCCGTATGACGCCGAGGCGGAGCATGTTGTCACATTGGCGCTCCAGTTCATCCTTCTAGGCATGGGCGTAGCGGTAGGGGCGCACTGCTACCGCACCGGCGCCCGGCTTAAGGCAAATGAGGTGGCAGATGTGTCGCCGAGGCGGTAATCCCTGGGGCTCCCTGAACAGCCCGGCGAACTCCTTGAGCAAAGCGGCCATGAGGTTGTCGTCCATGCCCGAGAGAGCTGTCGCGGCCGGGCCTGGAGTGGCGTCGACCCCGTGCCACAGAACGCGCCTGTCGCCGAGCTTGAACGCCATGGTGTGCCACGCGAAATCCCAAAAGATAGGCCCCAGCGTCCTAAGCCACTAGACGTCGAGGACCATGTCGTAGTCGCCGAGGGAGAGGGCGTACATGTCGATGTGGAACTCTTCCCTGCCTATACGCACCGACTGCTGCTTGGTGTGCCCCGGCAATGTGACACGTTTGCCATTGGCTATCGCGACAGAGAGGCTTAGTACCGACTGCAGAACGATGCCCACCCGTGCCGCCATCTGTGTGTCGATGAAATTATGTGACGAGCCGGAGTCAAGCAGCGCCACCGCCACCGCGTCCCTGATGGAGACGAAGATCTTCATCGTCTGGAAGTCCTTGGCACAAATACCCGTGAGCGCGTGTAGAGAGATGCCCGACGCAGTATGGTAGCCTGTCATGGCGTGACACTCTGTCTCCTCGTCAACCTCCTCCTCCACGTAGTCGGCCTAGAGGATCTCGAGGACGAAAAGCTTCTTGCAGCGGTGTCCGGACACGTACTTCTCATCACAATTGAAGCATAAGCCGTCGGCACGACGTTGAGCGAATTCCCCTGGTGACAAACGACAGCGAGGATGCGTGGACGACAGGGCAGCATAGTTGTTATGGCGTCGCCATATCGTCGCCATATCGCCGTGGCGGTATTTTGCTATTCGCCACGCCACGCCATATCGCCGAAGGCTTATGGCGAGTGCCACAGTAGTGTGGCGTCCGCCACGGACGTGGCGCCCGCCATATACATGTAGGCAAGTTATTCCCGGCGGCCCTCCCAGCTTTTTCCCTCTCCTCAACATAGCTGCTGCCGCCACCACTGTCTAGGGCTCTGGGCACGACGCGGCGCGGGTGCGGCTAGGGTGCGGCGAGGGCGGCGCGGCGAGGGCCGAGGGCGCTGCGCGGCGAGGGCTGCGTGGCGAGGGCGAGGGCGCTGCGTGGCGAGGGCGCGGCGAGGGGGCTCCACAGCGAGGGCGCGACGAGGGTGCTCCACGGCGACGAGGGTGCTCTTTGCTCTGCTAAAGTGTTGTGTGGCGGCGGCGGCCGGAGGGAATGGGAGGTGAGAGAGAGAGAGGGATGGGTTGAGAAAATTAGGGTTAGGAAATAGACTTCAGACTAGGCTTTAAATGGGCTATTGGATCAAATTTATAAAACAGATTATTAAATGAACATTTAAATATAATATTAGACATAATTTTATATATTTTATTGCAATTTTAATTATGTATTTTTATTTTATAAGATATATAAATTAACATTATTGCAACTTGATATGAAATTGCTATTTTTATAATACTATATTACTATTCTTATTTGCAATTTAGTACTTATATATTGATATATTTTTTAAAATCCTTAAATTCTATAAGCTATTTTTCTATATTGGTCGCCACGCCGCGCGCCATAAGCGCTGTAAAGTTGTGAAGGTGCTAGGTCGCCACGCATCGCCGCGTCGCCATAACAACTATGCAGGGCAGAGGATTTGCCCGACCTCGGCGCGGCCAACGATGCCAATGTCACCATCGGTGATGTGGTGGTGCTCTTGGCCACGGCGGCGGACGCCGAGGACTGGCCTGCCGATCGATCCCCCTGGTTGACCGTCGGGTCCGAGGACGCCAGGTGCATGCGCTGCTCGTAGGCGCGGGCAAGCATTATGGCGCCGTCCAAGGTTGCTGGCCGGCGGAGTGCAACATCGGTCTTCAGGGGATTCACCAGGACGGCGGTGTAGATCTGTACTAGTTGTTGCTCGGTGAGGTCAGCGTCGCGGCATGCGAAGGCGAAGAACCGGTCGGTGTACTCCACGGAACCCGTGCGGCGGAGGAGCATCAATTCGCCCCGGGACTGTCTGTCATGGGCGGACCGAATCTTTGCAGAACCAATTGCGCGAAGCGATGCCATGACGGCGTGCTGGAGGTGAGTCCCAGCCGCGCGTACCAGAGCTAGGCCGCGCCGGTGAGATGCATGGCGGCGTACCAGACGTGGCGGCGCTCTGGCGTGCTCTGACTGCGAAAGGTCTCGCAGCGGTTCAGCCATGGCAGGGGGTCTTCCTTCCCGTTGAAAGACGGAAATTCAAGGCGGACGTGAGGACGGAATCTGCTGTCGGGAAAATCTTCCTCGTCGTCGTATGGCCCGCGTCCGTGCTCCGGCGGCGGCTGGCGGAATCGATCCCTGGGAGGCGGGCACTCGGTATCCGGCGCGACATGGGCCCTTGCTTGGCTTTGTTGTTTGAGCCGTCGCCGGTGGTGTCGCCGTCGTCCTCGGCGTGGGCCTTTCCCTCGCGTTGCGCGTTTTCCGCGCGGATGAGCGCGAGGTTGAGGGCACACACTTGCTCTTGGTTCTCGAAGGCGGAGGACTACAGCGCCACCACCTTGGTCGGGAGTGTCGCGAGTTGGTCCGCCACCGGCGCAAGAGGCACCAGCTTGTCGAGGGACGTCTTCATGTCATCGATCTTGGCGGCGAGCTTCTCGATCAACTCCTTCATGCCATTGCCGCTTACCCATGGACACGGAACAAGGCTTATCTGATACCACGTTGTTATAGGCAGGGGGATTGGGAAGATTGGTGCTAGGAACTCGGCGTAGATTGTATTCAAAGGAGGTAGTAGGCCGTGGCCCTGGACCCCGCTGGCGCGACGGAGCCACAATGGCTGCGACGGCGCACCAGGAGGGCAAGTGACGGGTTACAGAGAGATTCAATCTAAAGCCTGCTTTTCCCCTCTCTAATGACCAGCTTATATAACGCTGCTGTACAACCACTTCCTAACAAAACTCCAACTTATTCTCTAACAAAACTTATCTCTTATTCTCTAACAAACTTATCTCTAACAAAACTCTCTAACCTTAGCCGCCTAGGCCTCCTGGTGCTTCTTGCGCCGGCCAAAAGGGATTCCGTACATAACAAAGACATGCAGTGAGATCTAAACTAGTGGAGGTACATTAATTAATTGTTTTTTCTTTATTTTTCTAGTTACAACTAGACACCTCCTTTTATCATTACTGAGCAATATTCTGTCATCAAATGTGTAGCTTGGGTATGAAATCACTGACAAGGAATTTGAAGATTTCTTTAAATGCTATAAAGAGGCCGCAGAGAAGAAACAGGTGACATTTCTCTCAAGTACTTGCTCTGTTGCTCCGGTGACATTTGCCATCAATTTCTTCTCTTTCTAAAACTTCTGCATGCATTAGTTCATTATAGCGTGTAACTGATGAAGACATTGATGCATTATTGTCCGATGAGATATTTCAGCCTAAGGTTTTTTGGTCCTTGCTGATGTACAAGTATAATTTTATTGCAATTAATTCAATTTTGACTAATGGAAAATGTGACCTATTAAATTTGATGTGTTAATGTGTTATGCATCTCTTTTGCAGGCAACTTGTGGAACACTTGGTCTATCTACAGCAACTGTGAAACTGATAGGTCCAGATGGAGAGGAGAAGATTGCATGTTCAGTTGGAACAGGTCCAGTTGATGCAGCTTACAAGGCTGTTGACAAAATAATACAGGTTACTGTTGCAATATTCTTGATCCTTCTTGCAGTAGTATACTACTTATTGTAGGATTGAATATGGATGCCTTGGTTTTAATATGTTAATAATGAAACCGTTTGTATCTGGTAACGTAACTTGTAGGTTATTACCAATTACCATGGTCCATGATAAGTTAAAATAATAGAAGATTCCATCCTTTATGATGATTAGCATATGATGTATCACAATCAGGTTGCTGTCAAATGGATGCACTATTTTTATGTTATCAATGAGATTACCTATTTACCTGCATGTAGTAGCATGATCTGTAAACTATCGACATATAATTTTATCAAAATCAGAGTAATTTTGATACATTTGAGCATAGTTATTAAGGCGTTGCTTAGGTGGTAAGGTGGTCGAGGGGTGGTAAGGCATTCGGCTGCCTTTGCCTCCCACCTTGCCCCACGCAGCTCACAAATTCCATTCACAGTCTCTAGGGTTTCTATGGTGTCTCAGACTTCCAATTGTGAGAAAGGCGGCAGATTGGGCGAGTGGTGTAGAGAGGCGAGGCAATGGGGAGGATTGGGAGTGAGCTGTGCACAGCGAGGCTGGGCACGGTGCGGTGAGGAAGGAGGGCATGGCACGGCGAGGAAGGGTGTGGCACAGTGAGGATGGGCACGGCGCGGAAGTTGGGGGAGATGTGGTTGCTGAGAGGAGTAGGGTGGGACTGTGGGAGATAGCTGCTAGGTTAGGTTTTAGAGAGGAAAAAACCTGGTGGGCTTTTAATGGGCTGTTGGACTACATATATCAATGGATTATTGGACTGGACTTTTAATATACTGTTAGAATTTTAAATGTGCTATTGCAATTTTAACTAGATATATTTTTTAGTTTTGTAAGGCATTGCCTCGCCTTACTGCTTACACAGGTAAGGTAGTAGTCTACCGTCTCGTCTTGCCTAACTGCCTTAATAACTATGCATCTGAGAATGATTTGCAACTACAGATTCCAACTGTTCTTCGAGAATATAGTATGACATCGGTGACGGAAGGCATTGATGCAATTGCAACTACTCGAGTTGTTGTCACTGGAGATGTCAATGATTCTAAACATGCTTTGACTGGTCACTCCTTCAACCGTGCTTTCAGGTTATGGTCCTTCAAATTCTTTTCCATTTATTTTGTGTTGGTTTTACCATCTATTCTTTTTTTCGTCTCTGACTAATTTATATGCCTGTTGACTTCAGTGGGAGTGGTGCAGCAATGGACATTGTCGTGTCCAGTGTCCGAGCCTACCTGAGTGCCCTGAAGGCAAAATTGTTCAAACCGCAGAATGAGTCTCGACATACCTTTTGGGTTTTCAATCCAGGGAGCAGCAATGCCAAAAAGTTGGCCGGATTTTTCATAGTTTGACATTCCAAGCTAGTATCGCAGGGATATGCAGTGTATAATTTATATCTGAAAACTGAATTATCAGTAATACAATAATAAACCATTTGTTTGATATGTGTTCAAACAAGTTGTAATATTCAGTCAGATCAATTTTGTTGAGGAATCAATGCTGCGCAAACGAACCGGTTGCTAATTTCGAGCCAAAAATTCTTACTGAGGGTGGCACGGTGAATTTCAGTGTAGAGATTTTCTTAATCCAAGGTCATCACTAGGTTAAATTTTCATTTTTAGTTTAAAATAAAAACTAAATTATTCAATTAAATATCCTTAATCTGTTCACTGTTTTAGATGTGGATTTCTTAAAACTAGATTGGACTAGTTCTAAAAAAAATTCGGGAATTGGAGCGTGAAAAACAGGACCTTAAACTGTATACAGTTGTGTCGCGGATTGCGGATTAGTCATTCTGAATTTCTGTAGCATGTTTATTTCAGGCGTGCCATTTGTCTTTTAAGTGCACGCTTATCATGCTATCTATAATTTTTTGGAAAATGTTTTAAAACTATTTATCAACTCTTCAGTATTAATTTAAACCCTTAATAATTATTATAAATCTTATGTCAATTTTCCCTCAGATATATAACTATTTCTAGGCTTTGATATTAGTATAAAAAACAAAAAACATTACTATTCTTTATTAATATTTACGAATAGGTAGGGTGTGGGATTAGAATTAGTATTGATAGATGTTTTATGCGAATTGTTTTTGGGGAAATTTCACTTTTGGGTTAGAAGTTGTAGTATTTGAGATAAAATTTAAATGGTAGAATAGGTTGTATGTTGGGACGGAGAGAGGGAGGAACTAGGAAGTATATATGATTTCTTATATAAGTTGTTTTGAACTTTAATTAACGGACGGTTTGGCTTGGTTATCATTTGTTTGGAAGTCGATTGGTAACCGAGCGGTAACTACCTGTTATCGAAAACAAAAACTGATGGTTTACGTGGCAAACAAATTGGTTTAAAAATAAAAAACAGAAAATTCATAAAAATATAGTAAATTTTGGAAAACGTGGGAATTTTTTTCGAAAAATGTAGGAATGTAAATAATTTTTTGATACAATGATAAAAAAATTCGGTATGAAAATTAAATATCTTTTTTGGTGAAAAATTAAAAAAGAAAACATTGAACATGGAATGGAACGTGTGTTCGGCCGACCCATCTCTTTTTTCATTTTTAAATTTTCGCTGAACTTGTTCTACTCATAACTTTGTCAAATTTTAGTATTATTTAGAAAACCATCTTAATTTCACCTACTATTTATTAAAAAAAAATCAAAATCAAATCTAAAGTGAATTCAAATCGACTTTTAATTGCAAACGGGCCAAATGTGATAACCGTTCTTGTCACCTGCTTCTGTGAACCTTCTTTTGAAGATTAAGTTTGAATGATATAATTTGCCTTAGATTAGAATAAAATAGGTAGTTAGTTAGTTCATCCCTTTTGTACCGAAAAGCCACTTTTCATGAAGCAACATGATAAACCATCGCATCATTTCGTAAACTGTCGCCTCTTGATAAACTATAAATATTCATCAATAAACACAAGGGATCACATATTCCATTTTCCCTCGAATCTTTACACATTATCAGCACCTTTCTCTCCAAATAGAGCAACAGGAACAAGCGGATCTACGAAAAAAGGGTAAGCAAATGGAAACACCCACCATAATCATCATCTTCATCACTGAACCTGTTCCAGACACTGCCGAAGACGAAAGTCGCCTTCACACTCCATCTCCGGTCAACCAAGGCATCTGACGACGCTATGGACGTGGATGCCTTGACCCTCTAGGCGCCATCACTCTCGAAGGATGAACCGCCGGCCTTTGGCCCAACGCCACCAAGGCATCTGACACTATGGACTTGGATGCCTTGACCCTCTAGGCACCATCACTCTCGAAGGATGAACCGCCGGCCTTTGGCCCAACGCCAACCACCGCCGACTTAGAATGGGAGGGACTCGAGCCTTCCTTGGCTTCTGGGCGGGCCCCTCCGCACAACTGCTCATTACGGTTGACGAGATCGAGGTGCGTCGCTCACCACCGTGCCCTTCGACGCCGCTCCCTTCACCAACTCCGACAAGTGAAGACACATAACTACCTCCTGACTTCTGCCTCCTCCGACACACAACGGCGGCAACCAACTAATGCCTCGGCCCCCACTAGGTTTCGGCCCTCATGCGGGACCCGGTGCACCATGGCTAGGGTTCGGGTACCCTCCTCCCGGTGCAGTGGAAGAGTACACCCCTTGCTAAACCCCCCTGCGGGTGGTGTCGAGGTCTCATTAGGTGGTGGCGACATTGGTGGAAATAGGCGACGACGCAAGTGGGACAAGAGGTGGCGTAGGTGGGAGAGGCGTTGGCGTAGAAAAAAGGGGTTGGGAACCCTAACCGCCGGCCCCTCCCCTTATTTCCCCTCCACCTAGGTTTCACTAGACGTCTGGCCTAGGCTATTTCGGCCCACCTCCGACCTACATTGCTTTCGGCCTACACCGCTTACCCACCGAATGGGCCGATTGGCTGGTCAGACCGGCCGATCAACACAATGTTTTCTATTTTTTTATTTTTAGGGCATAAAAATCCCTATTTTTGTTTTAACCTTTATATATTTAGGTTATTCAGAAAAATGTCCAAAAATAGGACCGTTTTAGTAGTATTTTATGTTTTAGGTCCGTGAAAAATGTAATATTGTTCATATGTATGATATTGTATTATTGTAATGTCCAGTCCAAGTAACAATATATTAAATATAAATGTTCGTTGTGTATGTGAAAATTTCTCGCATTCCCTATGACATTTCTAAAATGATTATTGGAACAAAAATTTCTTTATTTCTTGTACTATCGTATAATTTTAAAATTAGACCCGAAAATATATATGCAATTGACATTGCTGAATCAGCTTAATTTTCAAACATTATATAATGCAAAATTTTCAAAACAAAAATCAAGTGCAAACCTCACATTAAAATATATGACATATGGTGGATAATGCATCTACTACACTTGTGTAGACTATGCACCACCTATATGAGATCTACATAACACTATGTTCTCATGACTATCTCAATGTCACATCCTCACATATACAAAATAATATTAACACAAAGGAATATGATAGAGCATCTACTGATTTTTAGATTATGTGTCTTATACACTTACAAAAGATCTACACCATTTCTTTGGTGATTATCTTCAAATTGTTGACATAAAGAGATCTACATTATCCAATAATGACTACATCATATAAGTTAGAAAATATACACTAAAAGGGTGATTATTTCTTACTTTATGCATGAAAATTGAGGTCCACACTAACGGTAAATTCAAATGCTGAATTTTATAACATTTTGCATTTTTTACAACACTACCATACTGATTTTAGTAAAAATCATGGTTTATACACAAGTAGGATACCATAATGGCCAAAGAATTTGATATACTCAACATTGATGGCCGTAATTACCCAACATGGGCTATGGATGTCAATGTTACTCTTGCCTCCCGTGAGATATTACTAGCAATCGTCTCTCTCTAAGAGGGCGCACACGATGAAGTATCATATGTCAAGAAGTATACCACACTAGCCATTATACGAAATCACATCCACTCATATATTTAAAAGCTGAATATCTTCAGGAAGAAAATCCATGCACTCTTTGGCTTGCCCTTAAAACATGACATGAATAACATAAGGCAATCATTTTGTTCGAAGCCAACCATGAATGGACCCAACTTCGACTACATGACTTCAAATATATTAGAGATTACAATCATGTCGTTCATAGAATATGTGCTAAATTATGTTTTTGCGAAAAGGGGGATAAGATTGAAAAGACACTTTCAACCATGCTCCCCGCTAATAGGATTTTATAGCAACAATATCATGCCCATAAATTCATGCAATACTCTGAATTAATGCATGTTTTACTTGAGGTAGAGAAACACGATGAACTCCTTGTGAGAAATCATCATCAACGTCCCATAGGCACTAAACCTTGGCCTGAGGCACATGCATATTTAGAAATCAAATAAGTTCAAAGAACCCTCAAACTGTCCTTCAAATTTCAATAATAAGCACAAACAAAACAAAAGGAATAAATCACAAACATTTGAAAAGAACAACAATCATAATAAGCCAAAACATGACAAATCAAAACTCCATCAAATGTGTGGCTGCTACAAACACACAACCAAAAAGTGCCAGACCCCAAAGCATCTAGTGGATCTATATCTCAAATCTATGGGACATAAGAGAAACACTCAACGAAATGGATATGAAGCTCACTTCAATATTCAAGAAGATGAATTTAAGGATGTTGAACACTCTCAAGAATTCCCTATTACAGCTAGTGACAAACCAGCGCTCTCGGTGTTCGATGACACGAAGAGCACAGACAATATGGTTGTGGAGTATACTTCAAATGACATATTTGGAGATTTCAATTAAAATCTTCCTCCATAGATATAGATATAATTATCATTCTATGTAGAACTATAATGTAATCAAGTGTTATAATAAATATATGTCATCCTATAATATTATCCAAGCATAATATTTATATACTTGTAATTAAAATTATATCAACTCCTTGATATTAATTAATAAAATATGTGTTTGCTATATATATCTTGCAAATTTACTTAAATTTTTGCCTTTCTAATTATATATAGATCATTTACGGGAACAATCATGGATGAGGACTTTTGTTTAGTAGACAACGCCATTACAAACACTATACTTAGGGAAACAAAGTATTTCCAAACTCTTACAAAAACCAACGGAAATTGTTAACGCCAAGATTTGTTAGAAGCCCATGTCCACTAAAGATGTTGCACGATCAACAGAAGTCAAAGAGGATACAGTCAAAGAAGAGTCAAAGAAGCCCGTCCATGGCATGCACGGTCGGATAGGAAGAGCTGATGGAGATAAGAGCAGAAAAGAAGATGGAGGTTATCGAAATCAGTTAGGATATGTTACTTGGACGACAAGTCTCCAGACCATAAATATGTACCCTTAGTTAGATTAGAAAAACACATCTCTATCAATCAACTTCTTGGCGTATCGCCACCCTTGGCTTCCAAGGTTTATCCGGCGGGGTTCGGCACTATGAGCTGGGCTGCATTGTTTCGATCTCCAATGAAGAGGTGAGTATCATCACCCCCGACGTCTGTACTAATTAGATCAGTATCCTCACGACTACATTAGATTGATCTCTTGAGGTGAACGTCAAAACAGTACAGTCGCCGGTTGTTCTCGGTGTATAGCTAGGTCTAAGGTTGCATTAGTTCATTTTGATCTCTTAGATTGATGTGATCTAGGTGTGATAGTTTGAGGATTCATCGGTTAGGTCTGACATCTCTTGCTATTGTATCTCTTTCATGTTGTATACCGTTCATCTAAATAAAGTATGCCCAATACTTTTACATATTATTAAGATCATCAAGACTAGCTACTGTTTTGGTTAGGTTCGATCTAGTTATTGTGATGATTTTCATGATATAGATATGTTATCTGACACGTTTTATTTATTTCCATTGGAGTACAAGACTGTGTTATCTTCAATTCAACGCCGCATCTTATTCGCCATCGAAGAGTGTCCATCGCCCCATATGCGTAAAGCTGCTCATCTCATCGGCCGATGGCGTGCCTACCGATTGCTTTACCCCTGGTTATCGACCTTATGGCCGATAGGCATGATATTCCATGATTTCACCATATTTGCCACAGTCATCGGCTTGCCAGCTGATGGGCTATGCTATTAATGTCATATTTTCTGTTCCCTTATCAGTTGCAGGGTCAAATTGATTGACACGCCTTGAAACCTTATTCTAAGAACGTAGGACCTGCAATAGAGTTAAGCATATCTCCCAGGCCATGCGTGTGTAAAAGTGTGACAAAAAATGCACCAACACACTTTTTGGCATGCCCGGTGGGACCATCTCCAACAACCTAGCCATGGTGAGCGAGATCAATGGTGACAACATCATCTCGATCACCATGGAAACCTTGACTGAAGAACAAACACTGGAAGTGCAACGACACATGGAGGAGTTCTAGAAGTCATGCCTGCAGGCCTACGACATGAATCAGCTGGGTCCCATCCAGAAGAGCCAGTTGCCAAGACCAGTGTTGGCCATAGAAGGTGATCAGCCAGGGGAGAACCCTCAAGCCAATCTCTAAGAGGTTGTTGACCAGGCGATTCACTGCTCACTGGTCAGTCCATCCGGGACACTGGCCAACACTCTTTAGGGACTGATCAGGAAGGCCATTAAGGGCACCGTGGTTTGTGCACTGCTGCAAGGCCTGGCGTACCTCCCCGATGACCCGACAAAACTGGTACACACTCAGTCGACACAACAGCCACAAGGGCCGATGAGGCTAGAATAGCTGGGCACCTTGCCCAGTCATGAAGTGAACAAGACGACTCATCTGGTAGGCCCCACATAGGGCCCTCCACATAGCACACCATATGGCATCGAGAGGAATGCATCAGCGCCGCTCCCAGCGTTCGACCCAAGACTGCCAAGACAGGGGTGCCATAGGTAACGTATGACATTGCAAGAAACACACTACCGAACCTCGTGCCGCTAAGGAGGGAACCCGATGGAATCCCTCCCAGGTATCATCAGACGACATACAACGGAGCACAACCCTACGATGATGAGGGACAATACAGATACAATGCTATCCAGCAAGATCAGTATCAACAAACCATAACACCTGACCAATACCCGACACCGGGGAAGTAAGAAGACGACTGGGTAAATCGGATCATGGAGGTCATTAAAGATCAATTTGGGATGAAGCCCAAAGAGAAGACATATATGTATCGACATCCATACCTGAAATGGTTCGATTGAGTTCCGCTGCTAGGCCGATACAAGGTACCCGATTTCACCAAGTTTTCGGGACAAGACTTGATCTCCACTATCGAGCATATTAGTCGTTTCCTCGCCCGATGCGGAGAGCCGTCGACTAACATGACGCTGAGGGTCATATTCTTCTCGCTATCTCTATCAGGATCAGCCTTCGCATGATTCTCTTCACTACCGGTGGATTCCATTAGAGGATGGGTAGATCTAGAAAAGAAGTTTTACAAATATTTCTTCACTAGCATCCATGAGATGAAGCTTATCGACTTACAACCATTAAGCAAAGAATGGATGAGTCAGTACAAGATTATATCGAGAGGTTCTGAGATGTATGGAGCATATGCTATTGTCTGAGCCTCAGTGATAGTTAGTTGACAGACAGTTAGTGAGAAGAAGATAATTCGATTTGGAAAGAGATGATGTTGACGATCCAACTACAACCGTATGAGACGTTTGTGTTGCGCCTTAGCGATCAATACACCATCTCCAAATGTTGTTGATCTTATCGATGATCAACCTTGTTACTACAAGCAATTGAAGAACGAGCAAGAACAAGATAAAGGAGCAACTAGTATTGCTGGATATGAAAGACACACAAAGGGTAGTTGGGGTTATGAAACGTGAAACCGGCGATCTAACCGATCACGGGTTTACACGGAAAAAGTAGCATTGGCTAAACTTTACTCTAATCAGAACACGAATTACAACTGAAGTCTCTAGGGTTATTTATAACCCTAGGGACGTTCCCAAAGTTTGGAAACTTGTTACATATGGAAAGGACTAATTATTTCCTAAACAAATTGACTAAAAAATGGAAATCCCGTGCTTAATTGGTTCGGCCTAAAAAAGGAACACACATTGTTTTGATGATTGCGAACTCCTCGGATGGAATCTTTAGGTTTATCTGCATCCATTGGAAATAGGACATATCTATCTTTCCAAAAGTCCAAGATCATCCAAATCAGAGCTTCCATGTAAAAGTTATGCATGTTTGAATTTGGTGCTGTTCCTGTAGTCCGAGTCCGAACCCCACATGAGTAGAACTTGATCTCCACTTTCTATTGGCACAAAAATAACATCTAAAAATTGTATATTATATCTGGATTGATTTGACTTGGTCCCCAATCAACTTCCATGATGTTCTATGCCCTTGATTTGCTCACAACATGTCCCTTAATCCATGTAATATTTTCTGTAATTGAAAACAAAAACTCATGGTGGAGCAACCTTTTCTCAAATATGTAAAATGTAAATCGAATATAGAAAGTACGCACCTTTGTTTTTATTATGGTTATATCCCGGCCGGTGATGTCCACATTATTCTCTTCTTCTTGGCTGCAAACTGTCCTCAGTTTGTTCTTGTGTTTATGATCAATGCAACTACTAGTAAAAGAACCATTATTGTGCAGTATCTCTTGTTCTTTAAACATGTAGTGAATTGGAGAAAACCAACTCACAAAATCCTTTCCTTGAACAAATGACATCAAATTTGTACTTTTAGATATTGGAGTAGGAATTGTGGCATTGCTAAGCAGCCCACAAGTCTCTCCTTCTTGAAAACAAACATGTGTATTTAAATCAAAACAAGAGACTTTAGACATAATAGGATTAGTTAAAACACCTTGCTCGAGATTATTATTTTCATACTTTACATGCAGTTTCAAATTTGAACATATATAAACTCTGTGCACAAAGTATACTCCTTGATCATGGTATTTGTCAATTATATGAAAACTCATTTGAGTAGGACAAGGCAAGTCAGTTCTAGTGAGTAATTTCTCATTTAAAGCACTAAGTTCACAAAGATTATTAAATTAAATATAACCCCAAGTATTTATAGAAGATAACAATTTATATTTTTCCTTTTCACTAGCAATGTGAACAACATGTATCAGATCACTTAAAGGTTCAACAACAAAATCAACATGTTCATTCACTAGTTGTGGGACAAATATAAGTGAAGTGTTGCACAACTCTTCTTTATTACAAGGAGTGTCAAGCAAATCATCTAGTAACAAAGTAATTTCAGCAAAAGATTCTACTAACGGTTTCTCTATAATAGCATGAATAGTGGACAATTGTGTTTTATCAGGAGTACACTCACCTTGATTGATTTCAGCACATATGTTACCTTGCAAAACTTTCTCCGATGATGTAAGTGCATAATTGATCTCTTTTTCCTATTGAAGGTCAGTAGCACTAGAAGACACACCAAATGTTGTTTCCTCTAAATCAATAGCAATCTTAACTTCAGCTCGACATGCAAGTTCAAACAATTGAGAGACAAAGAATTATATGTTTCATGAACAAGCACTTCTTTAATTTCTTTGTTAAGCCCACGTAAAAATCTATGTTCCGTAGCTTCTTCACATCCATCTAAACAACAACGTAATAAACAAACATGCATATCATGATAGTATGATGCAACACTTCTACTATCTTGTTTTAAACATTGTAGTTTCTTTAACAGAATGTCGACATAATATGGAGGAACAAAAACATCTCTCAAATATTGTTTTAAGTCTTTCCAAGATTGAGGTATTTTATCATGTCTACAAAGATGTTTCCAATGATATGTAGCATCTTTAACTAACACTTTAGAGGCAACCATAACCTTTTCTCTTTTAGACAAGTTATACTTTTAAATTCATTATCTATATCTAGCTCCCATTGAATATAAGCATGAAGATCATAATTTCCTTCAAAATAAGGTATTGTACATTTAAACCTAGCTAGAATTTCATCACACACCTCATATTTATCATATTGATCCCTCATGTGTCGATGAAGATGTTGATATTGAGCTTCACTATATCCTATCTCCTTGTGCATCCCTGCCATGATTAGTAATAGACAAGAAACATACAAATAATATGTATGCTCCTATTAACTACAAGATTGTTAAAGCACAAAGTCACTCTCGCTCAATCCTGTATCAACCTCTTACAAGTTCTTACCAATGCAAGCATGAAGGTGTTGTACATTGACTTAACCACAAACACCACGGAGATCATATGTATCGATGCCTTGGCAAACACTTGGTTGCACAAGCTGTAGTCAAATATGTGGAGCTCTAGGTAGGCTGAAATATGTAGCAAGGAAAACTAGAACCACATTAGCATAAGCAAATTGAGTAATTGTTCAACATTGGTATTGTGCTGATCCTAAGCTTGAACGTACTAGAGACGCGAGCCTAGACACAAACGATACCACCAAACCGACAAAGGTAGAACTCACTTTCCTCCTATTTGGTCACAAGTTTTCTTTCTTCACTTTTTTTCGCTCTTTTTTCTCTCTTATTTTTGGTGCGTTTTTTTCTTTTTTTGAGCACCCTTCTACCTTTTTTCTTCTTTTTTTAAAGAACAACAAATGACAAGGTAAGGTATACAAAAACTCTTACTGTAAGACTTCCCGAGCTTTGTACGATCTAAAACATTAAAGATCTTGTTGTAAGCTTTCCAAAAAGTATAAAAACTCTCCAATCCGAGTTAGCCTGTGCGAGATATGATAGTTTTAGTAACACCTGCACAACTTGTCCGAGTTATACACGAATTCCAACAAAACAAACCGACTCCAATTTGATTTGAACTCGAAAACTAAGGGATAAAAATACCCTAAACATTTGATAAGCAGACCAAAACACGGTGACAAAAATGCGACAAGAACTCGAAACTCTAAATGAAAAAAATACTAAGATCAGCAACTTCACAAGACGATGCAACCAAAAACCCAAAAAGCAGATACCAAGCAGAACTAGTAAAAGGCTCAAAGAGGCTTGGTTCTCGGGTAAACTATTTTTTGTGTGGCTTTTTCTAGACTATAGGAAAAAATGATAACTCAAAATCTCTCATCGATCAACTAAGAATCTGATGCCACTTGATGTAAACTTCGGTGGATCGATCTTTCATTGAGCAGAGGATAAGATAAGTTCGATTGGGAGAAAATGATGTTGATGATACGACTACAATCGTACGAGACGTTTGTGTTGCGCCTTAGTGATCGATACACCATCTCCAAGGGTTGTTGATCTTATCGGTGATCAACCTTGTTCCTGCAAGCAATCGAAGAATGAGCAAATACAAGATAAAGGAGCAACTGGTATTGCTGGATATGAAAGATGCACAAAGGGTAGTTGGGGTTATGAAACATGAAACCGTCGATCTAACCGATCACAGGTTTACACGGAAAAAGTAACATTGGCTAAACAATACTCTAATTAAAACCCAAATTACAACTAAAGTCTCTAGGGTTATTTATAGCCCTAGGATGTTCCCAAAGTTTGGAAACTTATTACATATGGAAAGGACTAATTATTTCCTAAACAGATTGACTAAAAAATAGAAATCTCATGCTTAATTAATTCGGCCTAAAAAAGGAACACACATTGTTTTGATGATTGCGAACTCCTCGTATGGAATCTGTAGGTTTATATGCATATGTTGGAAATAGGACATATCTAGTTTTCCAAAAATTCCAAGATCATCCAAATTGGAGCTTCCATGTAAAAGTTATGCATGTTTGCATTTGGTGATGTTCCTGCAGTCCGAGTCCGAACCCCACACGAGTAGAACTTTATCTCCAGTTTCTATTGGCACAAAAATAACGTCTAAAAATTTTATATTATATTTGGATTGATTTTACTTGGTTCCTAATCAACTTCCATGATGTTCCATGCCCTTGATTTGCTCACAACGCGTCCCTTAATCCATGTAATATTTTCTGTAATTGAAAACAACAACTCATGGTGCAACAACCTTTTCTCAAATATATAAAATGTAAATCGAATATAGAAAGCGTGCACCTTTGATTTTATTTTGGTTATATCCCGGCCGGTGATGTCCTTATCACGAAGGGTGAGCTCAACCAAACATTGCAGTAGCCGATGAACCACAGTGACACTGGCATTAGATTAGGCAACAAGACGAGGCCAATCTTCGCAAGCAACCAGACCTCCTGACGATATAAGACCAAGCTAAAGGATACTACGTCGGAAGGGGGAAAGAGGTCGAATGAGGCGGTTGAGGAGGCATTTCCCGATCATTCGAATGAAGCATACACAACCGATGCCAATAGCATCGCCTTGAGACGGGCGATGTGAAGGTAACACCCTTAGACAGTCGCAAAAGATCACAACTTACGCAAAAAGCTCAAGATCAATCCAAGGAATTAGTGATAAGTATACCGCGAAGAACACATCCTTATGGCATTTTATGAGAGGGAGTCGTGTTATTGCATTCATATGTTTCTATCATATGATTAACTTCTTTTACATGCACATGCCTGTATATGCCTTTGAATTATTGTCTTTGATCATGTTGATTATGCTCTATTGAATATATTTGATATCTGTCATGAGCTTGGTTTTTATATCTTAAAATTTAAAATATGGTCACCACTTATTCTAGTAACTGGCATGTGTATGCTGATTGCTTTTTCTATCTTTTACATGCCTGGTAGCTAAGTCCTTTTTCACTCGGATGCAAACATATAACTTGAACATTTAAATGCTTCTCATGGAAATAATGTTCTGGAAAATGATAAATATCATGAAATTGTTATTCATGCCTTCCGTGCTGAAATTGAAAAGATCCAGGTGGTTTGCCTTGTCGCACTGCTTTTGTTCTAGACTGCTTACCATAGCACTTTGGTATGAATTGAGACATTGCAGTGTACGCCAAGACCAATGCTTTAAGATTCTGATGGTCTTTGCTTGGCCTATACTTAGCTTGGTTGGTCAGTATAAGGTTGATGAGCAAATAACCCCTAGCACTACAAGAAAGAGGAAAAAAATCTTAAAAAATTTGGATAATAAGTATGTAAGCTCCATGATTTTGGATAAGCTTATCTAGGTAGATATTTGCTAGCTTTTGCACTTAATGTCTTATCATGCCTAGTCTATTAGTCTGAGTGGTGATGCTTTTGTTTGCCAAAACCTGAAAACTGCTTGCTCATGGTTTTGTTAGATATTATCCACATGAGCTTATCATACAATATTTTTAGACAATATTCAAGACAAATGTTTGTGTTGTGATGTAATTGTTGTTACTCATGTTTAAGAGGCTTGCATCTGCATTCACTCTCACACCTCTCTTTGCATCGTTTTTACCACCTTGCTTGCTTGGCCAAAGGAGAAGAAGAAGTAGAAGAGGAAGAAGAAAAGTAATACAGAGCAGATACCTTGAGAAAGCTTTTATAAAATACTAGAAGATGAAGGATTTTGGCTCCTAGTAGCAAAATTGAAAAGAACATTTGAAAAGATGTGATGGCAGAGGGCGATGATGACCGATAATTTCAAAGCATCGGTGACCCCTTAATGCTACGAAACTGGGGGCATGTGTTAACGCTAAGATTTGATAGAATCCCAGGCCCACTAAAGATGTCACACGGTCAACATAAATCAAAGAGGATCTGGTCAAAGGAGAGTCAAAGAAGCTCGTCCATGGCATGCATGATCAGATAGGAAGAGCTGATGGATATAAGAGTGGAAAAGAAGATGAAGGTTTTCAGAATCGGTTAGGATATGTTACTTGGATGGCAAGTCTCCGGACTAGAAATATGTACCCTTAGTTAGATTAGAAAAACACATCTCTTTCAATCAACTACTTAGCGCATCGCCACCCTTGGCTTCCAAGGTTTATCCGACGGGGTTCAGCACTCAGAGCTGGGCTGCATCATTTCGATCTCCGGCGAAGAGGTGAGTCCCGCCACCCCCGACGTCCGTACCAATTAGATCAGTATCCTCACAGCTACATCAAATTGATATCTTGAGGTGAACGTTGAAACAATACGGTCGCTGGTTGTTCTCGATGTATTAGCTAGGTCTAAGGTTGCATCAATTTAGTTTCATCTCTTAGATTGATGTGATCTAGGTGTGATAGTTCGAGGCTTCATCGGTTAGATCCAACATCTCTTGCTATTGTATCTCTTTCATGTTGTATATTGTGTTAACACAAAAATGTGCCCCACACTTAGGCCGGTTCGACGATCCAACAACATCGCATGACGTTGACGTCACGTTCCGACAATCCTTAAAAGTGGTAAGGGGATAACGGATTCGCCAAGCAATCAAATAATATTCATCTAAAATTATTCAATTAACCGAAGTGTTGGAAAATAACTAAAAATAATAAAAACCTAATTAAACCGAACCGACCAAAATGAGGTCAGTTGGACCGAAGCCTAACAGGCGGTCAGACTAGCCAGGGGTCCGGTTGAACCGACTGTATGCAGTCGGTCGGACCAACATTATGCCACCGGTCGGACCGGCGGTGCAAAGGGTTGGCCGAAGGGGGCTTCAGCTAGGTTTCAAAGTGCTCACCGAAGGGTACCCTTCGGCCGGTCAGACCGAGGTTATACCTATGGTTAGATCGTAGGTGGCCGAAGGGGACAGGGGTACTCCGGTGCGAGGTACCTTCTACGCGAAGGGTTTCTAGGGTCCTGTACGGAGCCTGGTCAAACCCGCCTTGTGCCGCCGGTTGGACCGTCACATGCCGGAGCGTCAGATGATGGCGCGGCACAGGCTGGTCGGACCAAGGGATGACCTCTAGTCGGACCGACTTCTCCTGGAAAGTGATCTCTGGGCTCCGGCAACCGTCTTCCCATGGATGGACCACAACCAAAATTATTGGAGAAGGTAGTAGTGATGAAATACTGCAAAAAATACCAAGAGATCAAAGTAATTCGACCAGGAGACCGAATTGCGAATAGAAACTGATAAAACCGATAGAAATCCGTTACGTGGATGAAACAGACGATTCACGAGCGAACCAACAAGGACTTACAATGATTATGACGCGACAGATGGATTGTTTACAGTGCAAACCAGCAAAGATGTACGTGCTAAACTAAGCCTAGGGCAAGGAAAGTAAATGCAATTCAAGGTAAATAATACATTGGATCTATTAGGGTTTTTTGAGGGGCCTCCTTGAATTAGCCTCGCATCTATTTATAGAGGTTGGTCATGACATTCTGGTCTTCTAAATGGAGATGTGCTTGAGTCCAAGTCATCAAAAATCAATTAGGGATAAAAATACCCCAAAATAATCTAATTGGACAGGACACAGACTTGGCCGGTTTGACCGAGCCTACATTGCCGGTCAGACCGGGCCTACATGGCCGGTTGGACCGGCCTATTCCAGGTCTCGGAAGATTTTCGGTAAAACTACGAAAAAGTGATATTTTGTTAATTTTGACCTAAAACAACTTCTTGTCCATACACCAACTCATATGGACATACCTTGGTAGCACCATGCTTTGCAACTCTACATGCCCATAACGCTTCAGAAAGCACCACATTCCACCTTTTAGGAAACTCTTCAATCTTCTTCTTAATGAGCTTAATCACAATTTTATTACTAGACTCGGCCTGACCATTGGCCTGAGCATAGTACAGTGAAGAGTTTGCCAACTTTATACCATAAGATTCGGCAAAATCACATACTTCCTTAGAAACAAATGAAGCACCCTGATCTGTAGTAAGAGTTTGAGGGATACCGAATCTATGTATAATATGCTTCAAGATGAAATCAGTTACCTCGTTTTGCGTCATGTTCTTGAGAGGCACGACCTCGATCCACTTGGTGAAGTAATTTGTAGCCATCAACACGAACCGATGCCCTTTTGAAGAGGAAGGATAAATTTGGCCGATGAAGTCCAAGGCCCAACCTCAGAACAGGCATGATTTGATAATAGGATTAAGTAAAGATGCGGGAGCAAGCTGAATATTACCAAACCTTTGACAAGCTTCATATCCTCTATAGTACTTAAAACAATCCTCACTTATTGTCGGCCAATAAAACCCTGCTCTTTTGAGCATCCAGACTCAATCATCCCACAACAAGTCTAGACTCAATCAACGGTTTGACGATACAACTCATCGTCGAGTAACACAAATTTAAACGCTTGCCGCTGAACTTTCCGATCAACCCGCTTGCTATGGTCCCTCAAATATTGAATAATTGGAGTCCTCCAATCATCCCCATGACTTCTTGAAGTACCTGCCAAATCTTCATTCGAATTGGCATCCAAATCATAAATATTAACCTGCCCCCCGTGCCCCGAAATCTCCTGACAGGGGGTGGTCAGACCGACCATAGAAGGCCGGTCAGACTGGCCATTGCTAGATGGCTGGCACAGGGCGGTCAGATTGGCCTGGCATGGCCAGTCATACCGACCAGACACCTACGGTCAGACCGGCCATGTCAAGCCAGTCAGACCGATGTGTTTTGACTCGGGTACTGAAATAAAATCAAGCATCGGTTTTTCTTGCGCAAAAATTTACCTCTTTTAATTTGGTAACCAGATTCTTGTTGAGCCAAGTCAATTGCTATCGAATTAGCTTCTCTAGACACGTGTGAAATCTCAAAATTATCAAGAGTAGCAATCATGTCTAGACATTTATCCAAGTAGCTATTTAGCAAACCATTAACAAATTGAGCTAGTTTAGCTACTTGTTGAACTACCAATAGTGAATCACCATATGCATGAACATATTTAATACCCATAGAGCTTAACAATTCAAGTACTAGCAACAAAGCTTCATATTCAACTTGATTATTAGTACAAGGAAATTCTAATCGGGCCGAGGTCTCGAAACTCATACCACTAGGTGATATGAGCACCACTCCAACACCTTGGCCATTCTTGCAAGCCAAACCATAAAAGTAAAGTTTCCATGGTACTACCTCAATCAAAGAAGTATCACTACTCCAATTGACATCTACATGGTGATCAACTATAAATTTGCGACAACTTGACCTTTCATAGCTTTCAGAGGTTCATAAGCCAAATCGTATTCAATTAAAGCATAAGCCCACTTTTTGATTCTCTCACTTAGAATTGGATTTTGCAACATGTACTTTATAACATCAGTTTGACAAGTAACAATACATGTGCCAGATAGAAGATAGTGTCGAAGTTTGGTACATGCATAGTAAAGTGATATATATAAACGCTCTAAAAACACATACCCTATCTCGGCATCCAATAGGCGGCGACTCAAGAATGTGATGATGTACTCTCTTTCCTCCACTTCCTAAGTTAACACATCTCTTATCATGCTATCTTCTACAACAACGTATAGCCAAAACAGAATCCTGACTTTTGGTGCTCTTACCATAGGTGGTGACGACAAACACTCTTTAATCTTCTCAAAAGAGCGTTGCTGACTTGCCCCCCAAGCGAATTCAACTTCGTTCTTTAGTTGAAGTATGGGAACAAGAGCACCAATCTTGCCAGACAAGTTAAATATAAAGCGGTGCAAATAATTAACTTTGCTTAGCAACTTTTGCACATCTCTCTTGCATGTCGGCGCTTCAAAGTTTTTAATCTTCTCAAGCCTCTTAGGATTAATCTCAATACCTCTTCCATGGATCATGAATCCTAAGAACTTACCTGCTGACACGCCAAAAGCACACTTGAGCGGGTTCATTTTTAAGCCATACTGACGCATCCTATCAAAAGCAACTCTCAAATCGGCTAAATGGTTTCCCATAGAATCCGATTTGACTACAACATCATCTATGTAGACCTCTAGCATGGCTCCTAGCAAGTCATGAAAGATCAAGTTCATAGAACGTTGATATGTAGCGCCAGCATTCTTTAAACCAAAAGTTATAACAACCCACTCAAACAAGCCGACAAAACCAGGGCATCGAAAGGCTGTCTTGTAGACGTCCTCTTCGACCATAAAGATTTGATTATAAACAACATTGCCATCAAGAAAACTTAGTACCTTATGTCCTGAAGCATCGTTGATCAGCATGTTGGCTATTGGCATGGGATACTCGTCCTTCGGAGTGGCCTTGTTCAAGTCCATGAAATCAATACACACACGAATCTTGCCACTTCCTTTCTTCTCAACAGGCACAATGTTAGCAACCCATTCAGCATACCTGCATGGCCTAATAAACTCAGCCTTGAGTAATCGCTCTATCTCTTCTTTAACTCAGTCATACACGGCCGAATTAAAGTGACGAGGGGGCTATTTATAAGGCCTAAACCTGGGTTTGATAGGCAGCCAATGTTCCACGAGCTCACGGTTAAGTCCGGGCATCTCGTTATACTCTCATGCAAAACAATCGACATACGACCAAAGCAACTTTATTACTTCGGCCTTTTCATCAGCCTGCAAATTTTTATTTACAAAAGTCGGCCTTGGAATACTACAATCGCCTATATTGACCTCTTCTAGAGGATCGGCTGACACAAAACCTTGACCTAACTTTTCTACTTCGCTAAAATCTTCAATGGCTTCGGCAATATCATCTTTAGAAGACCGATATTGATCCACACAAGACTTTAGCCAATCAAGATTACTCTTACCTGACATGACTACTAATTTAGAGATACCCATGCTACACTAGCCGACTTTACATACACGGGAACAAAATTCCCCTCGGACACGCTAACAAAGTCATAATCCGAGAGATCTCTACCTGATAAACACTCTACCTTATCTTGGACAGCGTCAATAGACACATCAGCCAAAGCAACCTGGGCCAAAGTATCAGCTGGTACAACCTCCACATCATCACCGTCCCACTGAATCAAGCATTGGTGCAAAGTAGATGGAATACAACAATTTGCATGAATCCTGTCACACCCAAGTAGCACACTGTAGTTACCTTGCACGTCGACGATGAAGAACGCCATCGTCAACGTCTTGTTGCCCACCGTCAGTTCTAGAGAAAGTATGCCCTTGGACTCGGAGCTCTCATCGTTGAAGACGTTGAGTGTCAGGTTGATCCTCATCAAGTCATCTTCATTCTTGATGAGCTTCTTCAACAGAGAGTACGCCATCAGGTTGATGGTAGTGCCTCCATCTACAAGCAACCTCGAGATTGGATTCCCGTCGATGTGCCCCTTGACATAGAGAGGCTTCAAGTGACGAGCCGTATCCTTGGGCTTCTAGAAAATAGCCTCCTCTAGGCCGAGGTTCAACTGAGCAACCTCGGCCTCGTCCTGTGGAAGAGCGAACTCAGCAGGTCGCATGACGATGTTTATGTCTATCGCCTGAGGAGGGGGCCCCTTGGAGACAGGCATGTAGTCGTCATCCATCAGGTCATCCTCGTCATTGCTCGGAGTAGGAGCCGGGTTGTCCACGGCAACCGGCTTCGGCCTCCATACCTGTCTCGCTGCTGGTCGGGGATGGATCTCCTCAAACACAGTGTCTCGCTCATCCTCAACCTTCTTCTCGCGCATCTCCTAGGCTCAAAGACATTGTAGCCACCTCTTCTAGGACTTGGTCATACCTGGTGGTGCGCACGATGGCTGTGGCTTAGTGCCGGGTGCCACCAACTTGCTCCTGGAATTTTTGGCCGAATGGGAGTTGCCTTGATCGGCCTCAACAATTCTACGCTTAGTGGATTTTTTCTCTTGTGCTCTATCGGTCAGACCGGCCTTACTGGGCCGGTCTGACTGGGCTATGTTGGTCGGACCGGCCATGGGCCGGTCGGACCGACTAGTGTCAGAAATCTGAAGGGACCCGGTCGGACCGGCCATAGTAGGCCGATCGGACCGTAGTGGTGCAATCGGTCTGACCGGCCCTAAAGTTGTGGTCTGACCGGCCACCTCCTCGGGATGCCTTGGCGGTTTGCCATTGCTATGCTCCGCGGAGGTCCCCTTAGGGATTGAGACATCTTGGGACCCCACCTTGACGATGATAGCTTCAGACACCGTCTCCGGATGTCCTCGTGGTGCGACGGATAGTCTGGAGAAGACATCGCCCCTTGGAGCGCCCATTTGACCCTGCATGTTATAAAATCTAGATGGCACGACTAGAGCAATATAATATGGTGTAGGGTACCCGGGAGGTGGAAAATAGCAAGGTGGCCACTGCGCCATCGACATATGATACGGTGGCGGAGGGAAAGGTGGCTCCAATGGCCTTGGCCACTGTGGGCCGAACCCACTCTTCCAAGGGGACCCCAGCCTCACTGGAGGTCCTAGTCGAGTGCTCGCCTTCTTGGCCCTCTTATGGTGCTTCTAGAGGAGCATGTTGTATGTCACCTTTAGCTTCTTGCGATTCGCAACCGAAGATGATGTGTTGGTGTTCACTTTCCACAATCCTACCTCAGGGTCCTTCGGCACGAGCGTGTGTGGGCGTGGTTCCCCAATCATGACCTCCTTCCCCTTAGTGGACTCGGCCTGCTCGGGCCGAATCAACACCTTCTTCCCATCGAGATCGATAGTGTTCACAGGGAAAGTGTCCTACTCGAGTTTCATATTGGGACTTGCATCTAGTTTCAATCGTCCCTCTTCTATGGCCGATTGAACCCACCGAAGAAAAACATTGCAATCGTTAGTAGAATGAGAATGAGAATCGTGCCACTTACAATAAGCCCGTTTCTTCAAGTCATCGGCCATCGGAATGACGTGACCCTTCGGTAACCTGATAAGTTTGATTTTTAACAAAAAATCAAATATCTTATCGCACTTGGTCACATCAAAAGAATACTTCACCTCGCTTGGCCGACTCTTGGTGGGAGATGGCCGTAAGTCAGTGCAAGTGATGGTCTTGGCCTAACTAGACCAAGTCCACTCTGTGGTGTACATATCGACTGAGTCATCCTCACTCTCTGATGATTCCTCATCGGAGTGCTCTATGACGTGCATCTCAGCCTTAGGCTTGTTAAATGTCTTGGTGAATTTTCTACTTTTGGCTCGGCTTTCCTAAACTAGAGCCTTCTGTAGCACCTGACTAACATAAAAGAAATCTTGTCCATCTAGTTTATCCTTAAGTTTGGAGTGAAGACCATTAAAAGCTAGGTCGGCCAAGTCTCTATCAGAGATGTTCAAAGTAAAACATTGGTTTCTAGTGTCCCTAAAACGCTTAACGTACTCAGAGACACTCTCGTTAGCCTTCTATCAAATGGTTGTCAAGTGCGAAAGTCTAAGCTCGGTCTCCCCAGTATAAAAATAGTCATGGAACTTATGCTCCAACTAGACCCAAGTCTGAACAAAGTTCGGGAGTAACGCCGAAAACCAAGTGATAGCGGTGCCGGAAAGTGATAGAGAAAACAATTTAGGCTTCAAAGCATCCAACCCACTAGCTTCACCACACTGTGCTAAGAACTAACCTATGTGCTCCAGGGTGGTCTTACTACCTTCACCATCAAATTTTGTAAACTCGGGCACCCTAAAGCCATGCAGGTTAGGGATTGTGTCGAAGTAATTAGGGTACGACTTTTGATAAACCCTACCCGTCCTCTAGGTGTCCAACCCGCAACCTCTCTAAACAGTGCGCGAATCCGCTCGTTAAGGTCATCTACGCCTAATGCATGTGCGCATCTCTCATGTGGGGGAGCGACACGTGGTGGCATATCATGGTGTTGGCCATGCGACTCCTCTCATGGTGGCTCGTGATATGGGGCGTGATCAGGCCTATGCGGGTGTGCAGCAGTGGGAGGTGTAGGCAGCATGGGGAGAGGTAGTGCAGGCGTGGGCGGCGGTGGCGGCGCATAATATGTGGCAGGAGCGGTCTGACCGGCCATAGGGCCGGTCTAACCGAAGGCATAATGGCCGGTCGGACCGGCCTAATGGCTGGTCTGACTGACCGTTGTCGTTTGAGTAATCCGGCACATGTCGGTCTGACCGGCCCAAGTGACAGTCTAACCGACAAGGTCATGCAGGACGTTGGCCATGGATAGTGTGGCTGAGGACGGGACAACTTTCTTAGTACTCCCATCAGTTCTACTGTATATGCGGTGAACAGGGGGTACATTAGCTATCGGAGTGGGGGAAACGACCTCGGAAAAGCCGAATCTCCTAAACATCGCCTCTATCTTTGTGTCCAACTTCGAGTCGACCATGGATTTTACGCGGTTTTTAATGATAGCGCTAACGACCTAGTCAATGGTGCTGGCTATCCTTTGCTTGAGGTCCTGGGAGGACATTCAAGGAGACGATGGCGTTACCTTAGCCCCATAGAGATCGGGGATGTTACCATCGCGCTTGATGAAGCCCCCGCGGGTCTTGGTGAAGCGGCCAAGAAACAGAGCGTGAAGCAACCTTGTCCTGAAATCAAGGTCTGATCTATCCTCCTCAGAGAGGTCATCAAGGGTGGGGACGATGATGTTGCCGTCATCAATCTCTGAGCTCCCCACCGGGTTCATCGGTGTCGAGGGTCCCGTTGATTTAGAGGTAGCAGACATACCCGTCATTGATGTAGAGGTGCTTGGCATGTTTGTCCCCAGCGGAGTCGCAAAAAAGTGTATTGACACGAAAACGTGCCTCCGCACTTGGGACGGTTCGACGATCCAAAAACATCACAGGATGTTGACGTCGTGTTCCGACAATCCTTAAAAGTGGTAAGGGGATAACGGAGCCACCAGGAAATCAAATTATATTAATCTAAAATTATTCAATTAACCGAAGTGTTGGAAAATACCTAAAAATAATAAAAACCTAATTAAACCAAACCGGCTAGGATGAGGCTGGTTGGACCGAAGCCTAATGGGCGGTTAGACCAGCCAGGGGTCCGATCTAACCGACTCTATGCCGCCGGTCGGACCGACGCTATGCCACCATTCGGATCGGCGGTGCGAAGGGTTGGCCTAAGGGGGCTTTGGCCTAGGTTTCAAAGTGCTCGTCGACGGGTACCCTTCGGCTGGTCGGACCAAGGTTATACCTCCGGTCAGACTGAAGGTGGCCGAAGGAGATGGGGGTACTCTGGTGTGAGGGTACCTCCGACGCGAAGGGTTTATGGGGTCCTCTGTGGAGCCTGGTCATACCGGCCTTGTGCCGCTGGTCAGACCATTGCGTGCCGCCACATCAGATGACAATGCGACACACGCTGGTCGGACCAAGGGATGACCTCCGGTCGGACCAACTGCTCCTGGAAAGTGATCTCTAGACTCCGGCGCCCATCTTCCCGTGGATGGATCACAACCAAAATTATTGGAGAAGGTAGTAGTGATGAAATACTGCAAAAAATACTAAGAGATCAAAGTAATTCGGCCAGGAGACCAAATTACCAATAGAAACCAATAAAACCGATAGAAATCTGTTACGTGGATGAAACGAACGATTCACGAGCAAACCGACAAGGACATACCATGATTACGACGCGGTGGACAGATTGTTTACAGTGCAAACCAGCAAAGATGTACGTGCTAAACTAAATCTAGGGCAAGGAAAGTAAATGTGATTCAAGGTAAATAATAGATTGGATCTCTTAGGGTTTTTCTTGGGGGGGGCTCCTTGAATCGGCCTTGCGTCTATTTATAGAGCTTGGGCATGACGTCCTAGGCTTGTAAATGGAGTTGTGCATGAGTCCCAGTCATCAAAAATCAATTAGCGATAAAAATGCCCTAGAATCATCCAATTGGACTCGGACATAGACTTGGCCGGTCTGACCGAGCCCATATGGCTGGTCAGACTAGGCCTACATTGCCGGTCATACCGGGCCTACATGGCCGGTTGGACCGTCCTGTGCCAGGTCTTGGCATATTTTGACCATTGTTGGCGTAAAAGTTACACCAACAGGTTCTCAGTAATCAAGAACGAACAAACAAGAGGTTTATGCTTTAGGACGAACTCGAGCCTCCGTGAAGGATAATAGCTCAAGAGGTCCGAGTGTGTATGTTTGAACAACTAGTTCTGGATCCTTTTTACAAGGTACAATGGGGGGTATTTATAGGGAAAAAGGCATAAGGAAAAGACCTATTTACCCCTATATTACAACTGACATAGTAGAAACTATTCGGTATTATAAACAAGGTTATACACGGTAAAGTGCTGTAGGGTAGATGGATAAGCTGAACATCCAATCAATCATGTCTTCCTGCTTCGAGGCCTCCTTCTTCCCTTCGGAGGGTTCTCTATGACTTCGCATCGTGGCAGCCTCCGGCCGTGTTGACGTATGCTCCGAACAGCAGTCCGCCCCCTTCGGGATCTTCACTGAGCCCACGGAGGGTTAGTCTTTAAGTCTTGGAAATAAAGTAATTTCCCCCAACAGTAGCCCCTCGAATACGCCTTTCTGTAGATAACCTGTTTTTAGAAAGAAGGCAGTATACGAAAGGAACATTTCTAGTTTCTGAGGCTTAAAGGGAATTTGAAGATGTTATGACTCAGCCCAGGATTTTGGGCCCAATATTTTAGAACCTTCGTACTCGAGTTTTGGCACAGTGAGAGAACTCCCTGGGAATGGAACAGTTTCGGAGTGTGAGCGTCGCGAAAACGGTTACGGAGTGCCCTTGTCGTGGAGACGGTTACGGAGGGCGAACGTCGTGGGGTACCGTCAAAACGACCGTTACGGCGCAAATAGCCATTACCCTCTGTAAAAAAAAGTAACGGTCGATTTCTTCAGCGGTTCATACGCCGTTCCAGTGACTGGACCCACTTGTCGGTGATGGAGGCAGGACCTGCAAAGTGAAACTACCCGAAGAGTAGTACTGATCGTATGGTTATAAAAAGGGGAAAACGGAGATTTAACTGAGAGTTTTTACCGCATTCACCACCTGCAATTCCCCTTTCTCCCAATCTTCCAACTCCTTGAGCACTTGAGAGCGATGGCGAGAACTAGCCACACCACTCCCGCGACGGCCAACACTTTGGCGCAGAGACAGGTGTGGGCTGCTTCGGCAGCAGCGGTAATGGCGGGAGGTCCGAGCGGTGCTTGGCCCAGGAACCCTCGGGCGCTCCGCCCGCCTTCCAAGAAGAAGATTGCGCAAAGCTTCATCATCGGCCAGTCGTTGAGCACTGCTGAATCAATAGAAGAGGCAGTGGAAGGAAAGCTGGGGACGGGAATGAGGACTCGAGTTCCTGGGACAGAGTCGACCCCACGACCACGAAGCGGAGAGGTGGTGGTCTTCGAAGCCTTTTTCGAGGCAGGTTTGGGACTGCCGGCTGTGGATTTCTTGGCAGAGGTGCTGGACTTGTTCCACATAACCCTGCCTCAACTGTCCCCCAACGCGATCATCCGCCTGGCTGTCTTCGAATGGGCGCTTCGGGCTGAGGGATGCGAAGGCCGCTCCGAAATCTTCGCGGCGACCCACGAGGCCATCTGCCAACCGAAGCCTCAAGACGGGCCGGGGGATTCCAAGGTGACGATAGCCTTCGGTAGCGTTAACTTCCAGCTGCGGAGGGAGCATGCTCTTCATTTCCCTGCCAAAGCCATAAACGACCGATGGTACACAAACTGGATACTTCGGTGGTTCTACGCCGAAGTCGGAGAGGACTCCCCTCTCTCGGGCCCTCTTCAAGAGATCTAGTTTCGGAAGGAGGCCGATATCTCCCCGAACCCTAGCTTGCTCACGACGAGGCTAGGGTTGCTCGCTTCAGTGGCCCGCCGTATGAGCATGCGCGATCTGGCCGAAGAGTTCGTCGGTCTTCGGATCCCTCCCCTCGGAGCCAACTGGCTAATCGTAATCCCACAAGCCTCGGAGGGGGACCTCCGAAACTTAGGTACGTCTTTTCCCTGCTGCATCATATTATATGAACAGATTAGTTATACTCATACTTCTATACCTCTTCCTTTCAGCGGCGCCTCTGGCATTGGCTCCGGAAGACATAGTTCGGGCCACCGAACGAATTCTCGGAGCCCCTTCGGTGGCCGAGAGGCAGAGAAGGCTGGAGTTGGTGGGGAGTTGGGAGCGATCGAACAGGGTGTGGAGAGCCCTCGGCATGGAGCCCCCGTAGCTTCCTGACTTCGCCCCAACCAGAGCGGCTGGCCGCAAGAGGAAAGCAGCGGCCGAGCCCTCCAAGAAAGCTGGTAAGCAACCGCTTCAGAAGAAGGCAGCGAAGCAACCTCCCCACTTGACGCCAGCTTCATCTTCTTCGTCGCCAGACGAGCGGAGCCCAACTCCCAAAGAGGTAGAAGACTCCGAAGGTGCGACGGCGAAGGCTTTCGAAGCCTACCTCCTGGTTGACGAAGATATGGGGGAGGTCCCCCCAAACATCTCCGTCAGGGAGGGGGTTAGCGTAACTCCAACGACTCCTCCCGCACCCGTCGTCGTGCCGGTGGAGTCGGACTCTACTCCCGACTTGCCCTCACTCGAAGCGGTCCCTGCGGAGACTGCAACTCCGATGGAGGATACCGAGGGCAGGACCTCGGGGGATGACTTTGCCAACATCCTCCGGATGTACGAAGTCTTGGAGGATCCGGCGATCCTTCCTCAAGAAGCTCTCAGAGGTATTTTTCCGGAGCTCCTCCTTCTTTGTCAACATTCGCCTGCTATCTGTAAAACACACTTATTAATCTTGTTATTGAAGCAGTTACCTCTTCGGGTACCGAAGCTTTGGTGGCGCCGGAAGTCCCTGCTTCCTCGGAGACAGTTATCCGAGCGGACCCTTCTGCTCCTCTGGGGGCTCCAAGCCTGGTGGCAGAGAACGTGTCCTTCGGGGCGGACGACGTGCTTCCTGGGACGGAGTTGGCTCCGGCCGCGGCTACCTCGACCACCGAAGCCGCTTCCGACAACGTGGTTCCGGCCGGAGAGGTGGCGGCCGGGGGTCTGAGTGCTCTTGCTTCTCCTCCCTTCGTGCCGGGGAGGGGTAAGAGCATTTCTAGCCTCGGCCTTCGTCTTGGCCAAACCGCACCCTCCATCGGTAATTCGGAGGACGAGGCGGCAGCGGACGACGCTCGAGCTTTGTCTTGGCTTCCTCTACTGGCTCCTTTCTTGGAGCACCGGAGCGGCCTTCGAGGACTCCTGGAGCCCCTGGCTGAGAGAAGCCAAGATATTGCTAACTCGGAGTTGATCTCCACCTTGAGCGAGACTAGGGCTTCGAACCTCAACACGGCCCTCGAAAGGGCTGCCCTTCAGGTATGAAAAAGACACCACAGTTGCTATTATTTTAATGGTCATAACTTCTTTAGTGCTTACCTAGTTTTTCTTGCAGCAATTTGCCCTGGCTAGAGCGGCAGCGACTTCCACCAAGGTCGAAATTAATCGACTCAACCGGAAGGTCACTACCCTCCAGACGGCCCTCAATGACTCCACCGGGAGATCCCTCAGACTGGAGGAAGAAGTTTTGGAGGAACGGAAGGTTAGGGCAGCATCTGACGAAGCCCTTGAAGCCCTCCGTTCGTCAGCCCAGGAAGCCGAAGCCGAACACGTTGTCCTCCGCGCGGAGGTCGAAAAGCTTCGTCAGGACGCAGCTACCTCGAACGCACAGTTGGTGGAGCTTCAAGGGGCTCTTAGCCAAGCAATGGCTCAAAAGAGTTCTTTGATGCTCCGGGTGGCCGCAGTGGACGCGACTGTTGCGAACCTGGAAGCGGCAGAAAGGAAAAATTCCAGTACTGCTGATCGTACCTTGGAAGCTCTTCAGGGTACGTTGGAGTACTTCGGCACTATGTGCCCTTCGTCCTCCGCCGCAGCCTACGAGCCACTCGACCGAAAGCTGACGAGGATCCAGGTTGCTTCGTCGCTGATGAAGAACTCCGGCATTCGGTACGGGGAGATCTCCGGACAGTGTGCTGGCATCGGGGTTCTTCGTCACCTTGAATCTCTTCGGATTCCTCTTGGCTCGGTTGGAAGCTCGTCCCCTGGAGGCTTCGCGGATGATGACTTGCTGCGGCCATCTTCGGAGGTGGCTTCGGCTTGGGAAGCCTTCTGGTCAGCCTGGAAGACAGACCACAAGGTCGCTGCTAAGGCCTGGATCGACGAGGCCCGCCGGCAGAAGCAAGCTCAAACGAAGCCACCACTCCCTGCTTCACCAGCCCCTCCGGTTCCAGCTCCGCCAGCCGACCCGCAGGTCTAGCCGCTTAGGACTGTTGTGTACCTGTGGCCTTGTAAACCTTGTTTTATTAATGAAAAAGTTATAAACAGTACTTGTCTTGGGTGTTCTGCTCTTTTTTAGGTTTTGTCATGCCTTCGGGCCCTGACTTCAAACTTCTGGAAACTACCGCCAAGCTTCGAAAGGAGTGGGCAGTCCTTGAGAGTTTGAGACCTTACCACCGTTCCCTCTTCTCTGTTCCTCGCGGAGACGGGGGGAGGTTACCCTTGAAGTACGAAGGGACATTTTATCTTATATTAAAGAGGAAGAGAAGGCGGAGGGGTCTTCATCTTCCGAACCTATTGACTGGTCCGACTCGGAGTACCAAGCTGAAAACTTTGCCGAGGCAAGCTCCGAAAGGCTCTTAACATGGGCTGAACTTCAGGAGGAGCAGAAGAAACTGCGAGCCTCGAGAAAAAGGAGAAGCACCCGGCCTAAAAAGACGACTTCAAGCTCCGAAGGGCAAAGTAGCCGCAGGGGTAGTTCTAGGGGTCGAAAGGGTCTCCGTTTTTATTTGGGTTTAGATAACAATTTTTCTTGATGTATGAGTATAATATTTTAATGTGGAATGGTTCGACAGCATGCCGTGTGACTCCTACCCTCCTACCCCCCTTGTGGGTGGCGGAGCCTTTATCACACAAAAGGGTTCGCTAAGCACAATGATTGTCTGAACACCTGCATGCTTCAAATTTGCGCATCTTATCATCAAAGTTTTTAGATTTTTTTTTTACGTATCCTGACGAGCCGGATCCTGGAATCTGCAATGTGGCCACCTTCGGCTCTTTTAACGATACTTCGCACCCGGAGGCTTGAAATTCTGTCTTATTTAAAGTCCTTAGACTCTTCTACGGATCCTAACAAGCCGGAGCCTGGAATCTGTAGGTTGGCCACCTTCGGCTCTTTTACAGACACTTCGCACCCGGAGGTTTGAAAGTCTGTTTTATTTAAAGTCCTTAGACTCTTCTACGGATCCTAACAAGCCGGAGCCCGGAATCCGTAGGTTGGCCACCTTCGGCTCTTTTACAGACACTTCGCACCCGGAGGTTTGAAAGTCTGTTTTATTTAAAGTCCTTAGACTCTTCTACGGATCCTAACAAGCCGGAGCCCGGAATCCATAGGTTGGCCACCTTCGGCTCTTTTACAGACACTTCGCACCCGGAGGTTTGAAAGTCTGTTTTATTTAAAGTCCTTAGACTCTTCTACGGATCCTAACAAGCCGGAGCCCGGAATCCGTAGGTTGGCCACCTTCGGCTCTTTTACAGACACTTCACACCCAGAGGTTTGAAAGTCTGTTTTATTTAAAGTCCTTAGACTCTTCTATGGATCCTAACAAGCCGGAGCCTGGAATCCGTAGGTTGCGGAGCCACTGAACCAATGGTTCGCAGTCAGCCCCTTGGGTCTTTGCGAAAAATGCTTGGCTCTACTAGCATCACCGACCTCCTAATGCGTCCATCAGGAGGAGGGGATGTTCAAAGGTCAAAACAAGTTTCAACCCTTATCTTTATTTATAGACAAAAGAAGTGTTACAAGTGATTACAAGGAAGTCTTAAGCGTAATATCTCTTAAGGTGCTCCGCATGCCATGCATGTTTCAACTCTTCCCCTTCTAAATTAGCTAATTTAAACGATCCGGGGCGTCCTGAGCGTAAAATAACATATGGTCCTTCCCATTTGTTTCCTAGCTTCCCTGGAGCTATTACACTTCGCAATACTAGATGACCTGGTTTTAACTCATTTAATCTGACTTTCGGGTCATACCACGTTTTTGTGTGCTCTTGGTATTTAGTCAGGTTGGCGACAGCTCGAAGCCTTGTCTCTTCTGACAAATCTATTGAAGCACTCCGATCACCTTCGTCTCCGTGCTGAATTACGCGAAGCGACTCCCCTTTGAGCTCCGTAGGGGTCATGGCTTCGTCTCCGAAGAGCAATCTGAATGGCGTGAAACCTGTTGATCTAGTTTGAGTGGTTCGGATGGACCATAAAATTTTAGGTAGCTCTTTGTAGCGCCCCGATTTATCAAAATCGAGACATTATTGAATTTCCATAGAAAAACAATAATACAAGAGGTCCATCATGCGACAACGTACATACGATAAAATCCATGGTACGCAGACCATATTTATTACAACATTGTTTTAGTAAAAACAGTAATAAAGTAATTAAACAACGGCATGACGAACGTCTTCTTCAGGATCTTTCTTCTCGACTGGGTTGCTACTCCAGACCGTCTTCAAGATAAGCATCCTCTGTGGGGTCCAACGGGTATGAGTACAAAAAGTACTCAACAAGCCACCGCAAATGCAAATAATAATGCAGGATAATAAACAAGGAAGGGTAAGGGCTAACATTGCGGAATAAAGCAGTTGCAGTTATGGCATTTAGTGTAATCACATTTTAATCATGCGGAAAGTAAACATGAGCATCATCAACATCAACTAACTCAAGGAGTACGTTTTACCTCCTCGCACAACGGTCCTTACATGTCAATCCATCATGCACATACATATTCAAAGTGAACTAACTGGGGGATGTCACGCAACCCGCCCTTGACCGTGGGCTCGGCTTTTCGAAAAGATTTAAGACTCTGATCAGAGATGTACTACTGTACCCACAAGGCACGCACTCATCTCAACGAGATGAACCATTTCACGGGAACTCGTGCCAAAACCTCAATATGAGATGTTCCAAGCGATAACCACCCGCTCTAGGTTTCGCCGGCGCGCCGGGCCGCATCCCGGCTAACGTCGCACCCCCTTTTGCGCCACATTGGTACAAGTCACCCGCAGGTGCAACTTGACCCATCTCCAAGTGGTGGCCTCGGTTTGGAACAACCCATACCTTAGTTAGGACTTACCCACTAGACTTGTGGTTAGTACGTAAGTGTATTGCAACGGATCCCTCAGACCGGTCCTTATAGTGCCCCGGGTGCGACTGACCAATGCCCTAGCTTGCACCCGGAACCCACCATGCATACACTCACAACCATGACTCATCACCAACGGAATTTCCAAGGATAAGAAGCAACGGGGATCATATAATAGAACCATTTTGCTACGACTCATTTTTATCCTATAGCGGCCGTGTCAATACATTGGACACTAGCTAATATCATTGATCATATGGTGACAAGGAGGTTAGGCGAGATAGCATGGCTTGGGTTGCACATTAAGGTCGGGGGATCCTAAATAAATATAATGTAAGAGTTCATTTGACTAATGCATATACATAACCTATGTGTTTTAGCGATAATCAATTCAAACATGGGTTCAATATGTTCAAAAGAATGGTTTGGTGACTTGCCTTGTTCAGCAAAGGGAGAGGGAGGGACTTCGGGGAAGTACTCCGGCTCCTCGGCGACGTCGTAGTCTTTTTAATATAAAGTAAAATAAAAAGAACACAACATCCAATCAAACAGTATAACATTACATTATAAACACATAAGTTAAAGTTGGTTTGATTATATATAAAACAAATTCAAAGGTTAAAGTTCTGAAATTCATTTCATCATTAATTTAAAATGGATCAAAATGAATTATTGTTTTTCATAAAAGGGTTTTTAAGTGTGAATAATACTACATTAAGTTTTCTAATCAATTTAATATGAATGATTCAGAGAAAACTCAGTGGTTCTAGTGTTTAAACAGAAAGGAACAATTATATAAATTTTCTGGAGTTTAAATATTTAAATTTACATTTTAATCCTAAGGGCATTTGAATACTTATTTAAATAAACATGAAAATGTCAAAGTAAGCCTACTGTTTTTATTGCATAAACATGTAGAGAATAATTTTATGAATTTTATGAAATTGGAATGGTAATTTTTTGAGTTCAAATGCATTAGATATGAATTTTACAAGTTCAAAAGCATTTCTGGAATTTATTTTCAAATTTTAAACCTCTCGGGTCCACGGTGAGCCAGGCCCACGGTGAACCCGCGCACTGTGCGCGTGCGCCGGCTCGATCTGGACCGTCGGATCTGGATCCGGTGGCCAGGCGCGAGGCGGGAGGGTTAAGTGACAACGGACGACCAGGATTAAAACGCGCGAAGGGGTACCACGTGGACGCACGAGATTAAACGCGGGGTTTTAAAACCAACGGACGCACGAGATCACACCGTACCGCTTCACTCAGATCCGACGGCCAGGATTAAACCGGACAGATGATTTAATCCAAGCGTTGGATCTGGATCGCACGGCCAGGATTAAATCCGGCACAGTGCGTGTCGGGGGGGTAAAGTACCCCTTCTTCCCCGACTCCGGTGGTACGACGGCGAGCGATTCCGGCGAGGTCGAGGGCTATCTAGTCTAGCTAGGGCTAGAAACGGAAAGGGGGTACCGAGGGGAACAAAAGGGTACCGTCGTGGTGGTCCGGGGTCGACGGAGCGAGGCCGGCGACGAGCAGTGGCGGCGAAGGTTCTCGGTTCCGTGGCGGGGACGGCGATCCGGCGAGGTTCGTCGTCGACGAAGTGGTGGCCGAGGTCGGCGAGGTCCTGGCGGTCACGATGGTGGCGGAGGCACGGATGGGGACGGTCCGAGGCGACGGCGAGCGGTGGCCGGAGGTGAATCGGAGGGTGTGCGCTAAAAAGTGAAATGCGAGTGCTCTGTTCGTTCTCGAGGCGATTAAGCGTGGGGGTCGAACGCGGCTCAGGCTGGGGCTTAAATAGGACACCGGAGAGGGCTCGCATGCAAGGAAACCGGCCGAGGGCCTTTACTCGCCGGTGATGGCTCGGCCATGCACGCGGAGCGGCGATCCCGTGGCGTAAACGCGAGGGTTAAAGCGGGGAAACGGTCGGCCGAGCGCGGGGGGGCTGTTAATGGCGCCAATTTAATGCGGGAGGGGCCAGCGAGGCGGATCCGAGGCGGGGTCGTCGGCCGGCGGAATTTGGGGGCGACGGCGGGAGGTAGACGACGGGTCTGACAGGCGGGGGCCACTGGCCAGCGGGCGCGAGCGGGCGAGGGTGGCGACTGACGGGTGGGGCCGGGGTGTCGGGTGCGCGCGCGAGGGGAGGGTTTCGGCGCCGACAGGTGGGGTCCATTTGTCAGTCTAAGGCGAGCGCGGTAACGGGCTGGGCCGGCCGGGAGAGAGAGAAGGGAGGGGAGGAGCCCATTACTGTTCCAATACTTTTCTGAATAAAAATAATTCCAGAAAATAGATTAAACTATTAAGGCTACTTCCAAGGCTGGTAAAAATTTATAAAAATTCTCAAAATTATACTTTGGTCTTAGGATCATATACAAAAAGTTTCACCTCCTGATTTGGTCATCTACTCTATGTTGTAGTTCAAAAGGGTATAAAAGGGAATTAAAAGTATTTTCTGAAATAATAATTCCCCTAAATTGAATTTAATAATATTTTATTGTTTTGAAAAATTGGGGTGTTACAAACCTATCCCTCTTACAAGAATCTCGTCCTCGAGATTGGAACGCTACTCGAATAGCTCGGGGTATTGGGCTTTTAGCTCGTCTTCTTTTTCCCAAGTGGCTTCTTCTGCGGGATGGTTGTTCCATTGGACTTTGCAGAAGCGGACGACGCGACTTCTGGTTACTCTCTCCTTGGTTTCCAAGATTTTGACGGGTCTCTCTATGTAGGTCAAGTCTTCTTGGACATTGAGCTGCTGAAGGTCGGCTTGCTCGGTGGGTACACGGAGACACTTCTTCAGCTGCGAGACATGGAACACATCATGAACGCCTGCCAAGGATGGAGGCAGTTCAAGTTGATATGCCACTTCTCCTTGTCGACGGAGGATCTGGAAAGGTCCGACGTAGCGGGGTGCTAGTTTGCCTTTCATGTTGAACCTTTGAGTGCCACGGAGGGGAGTGACCCGGAGGTAGACATAATCGCCCTCCTCAAAGGCTAGATCTCTTCGACGGTTGTCGGCATAGCTCTTTTGCCTGGATTGGGCGGCCTTCAATCGGTCTCTTATGATCTTAACTTTCTCTTCAGCTTCTCTCAATAGGTCAGTCCCAAACAGTTGTGATTCTCCAGTTTGATCCCAGAGCAACGGCGTTCTGCACTTACGCCCATAGAGTGCTTCGAACGGGGACATCTGCAGGCTGGCTTGATAGCTGTTGTTGTAGGAGAACTCCGCATAAGGTAAGTTCTTGTCCCACATTCCGCCAAAGTCTAGAGCACAAGCTCTAAGCATATCCTCCAATATCTGGTTGACCCTTTCGGTTTGACCGTCGGTCTGTGGATGATAGGCGGTGCTAAAGTTCAGCCGGGTGCCGAGTTCCTCTTGAAGGTTCTTCCAAAACTTGGAGGCAAACTGACTCCCGCGGTCAGATACAATCTTCTTGGGAATTCCGTGGAGGCACACGATCCGGGTCATATACAACTCAGCCAACTTGGCGACGGTGTAAGTTGTCTTGACCGGGACGAAGTGAGCTACCTTGGTGAGTCGATCGACGATCACCCAGATGGAATCATGACCAGCTTGGGTCCTGGGCAGTCCCGTGATGAAGTCCATTCCTATCTCTTCCCACTTCCATTCAGGGACTTTGAGGGGTTGAAGAAGTCCGGCAGGTCTCTGATGCTCTGCCTTGACTCGCCGGCATGTGTCGCACTTGGCCACATACTCAGCTATTTCTCTCTTCATGCTGACCCACCAATATTTCTCCTTCAGGTCTTGGTACATCTTTGTACTCCCGGGATGGATGGAGTATAGAGTATCGTGGGCTTCTTGAAGGATGAGAGTCTTTAACTCCGGTAGGTTGGGTACGCATACTCGGTTTCCGAACCAGATGGTACCATGTTCGTCCTCGGAAAATCCGGGGGCTTTACCCTTCCTCATGTTTTGCTGGATCTCCAGGATGTCTGGGTCTTCCTTCTGCTTCTCTCGGATCTGGTCTATTAAGACAGGCCGAGACTCCAAGGCAGCGAGGTACTCTCGAGTGGTGATCCCTAGGTTTAGCCTTTCCATCTCTTTATAAAGTAGAGGAGCCTGGTCTTGAACCATGATGGCATTGCAGTACCCTTTTCGACTAAGGGCGTCTGCCACCACGTTCGCTTTGCCCGGATGATAATGGATGCCCAAGTCGTAATCCTTGATCAGTTCCAACCATCTCCTTTGCCTGAGGTTCAGATCTGGTTGGGTGAATATGTACTTGAGGCTCTTGTGGTCGGTGAAGACCTCACACCGATTTCCCACAAGGTAATGTCTCCATATCTTCAAGGCATGAACCACGACTGCTAGTTCCAGGTCGTGGGTTGGGTAGTTCAGCTCATGCGGTCTCAATTGCCGGGAGGCGTAGGATATCACTTTCCTTTCTTGCATTAAGACGCATCCCAATCCTTGACGAGAGGCATCACAGTAGACGTGGAAGTCTTTCCGGATGTCTGGCAGAGTCAGAATGGGGGCTGATACAAGCTTCTTCTTGAGAGTCTGGAAGCTCTCTTCGCAGTCGGGGGTCCAATCAAACTTCACCTCTTTCTGCAGAAGTCTGGTCATAGGCTTAGCGATCTTGGAAAAATTCTCGATGAACCGGCGGTAGTATCCGGCCAATCCGAGAAAACTCCGGATCTCGGTCACGGTCGTTGGCTGTAGCCAGTTGGTTACCGCTTCAACGGTGGTTGGGTCCACTGCTATTCCTCCGGCAGATATAACATGACCGAGGAACTTCACCTCAGACGACCAAAATTCGCATTTGCTGTATTTGGCGTACAGTTGCTGCTCCCTTAGCTTTCCGAGGGTCAGATGGAGGTGAGTCTCGTGTTCTTCCTTGGTCTTGGAGTAAACGAGGATATCGTCGATGAATACCACGATAAACTTGTCCAAGAACTCCATGAATACATTGTTCATCATGTTCATGAAAAAGGCCGGGGCATTCGTGAGTCCGAACGACATCACGGTGTACTCGTAGAGTCCATAGCGGGAGGTGAAGGCAGTCTTGGGTATATCTTCCTCCCTGATCCTTAATTGGTGATAACCTGACCTGAGGTCAATCTTGGAAAACACCGAGGATCCTTTCAGCTGATCGAACAGGTCGTCGATCCGAGGCAATGGGTATTTGTTCTTGATAGTTACGTCGTTCAAGGCTCTATAGTCCACGCACATCCTTTTGGTCTTGTCCTTCTTCATGGCAAATATGACCGGTGCACCCCAAGGTGAGGTACTCGGTCGGATGTAACCTTTCTGCTCTAGGTCTTCGATGTTGCTCTTGACTTCGGCTAGTTCATTGGCGGCCATTCGGTATGGGCGCTTGGAGATTGGAGTGGTCCCGGGGACAAGTTCGATTCTGAATTCGATGTCCCGCTTGGGAGGCATTCCGGGCAGATCTTCGGGGAAAACATCTGCAAACTCCTTGACTATTGGCACCTCTTCAAGAGCTATCGAGCGAAGGGATGCTCCGAGTGGTTTGCGACTGGCCATCCGGAAAGTGACGGTTACGCCTTCAGGACTGGTCACCGTGACGGACTTGTTGGCACAGTCGATCACTCCCTTGTGCTTCATCAACTAATCCATACCTAGTATAAGGTCGAGTCCGGTGCATTGGATGAGGACAGGCTCGGCCCGAAACAACACTCCTTGGATGTCAAGTTGAACCTTAGGGCTGTAGAAGCGAGCTGAGGTCCTATTGCCGGGGGTGGCAATCACCATGGGAATGGGTAGAGGGAGCACGTCCAGATTGTTTGTTTTTGCAAAATCTTCCGAGACGAAAGAGTGGGTTGCTCCAGAGTCAAATAATATGACGGCCGGTACGGAATTCATAGTAAACGTACCGAGTACGACTTCAGGAGCCTCCTGAGCTTCCTCCGCGCTGATGTGGTTGACGCGGGCGCGAACCGCCTGGTTGGGTGTTGCGCCTTGGTTCTGCTTGGGGTGAGGACACTGGTGCGAATAGTGCCCTTCCTTGCGGCAGTTGAAGCAGACGACCGGCCTTCCTTGGCGATCCCTCAAGATCGGGGCCTTGGCGGCCGGTGCCGGCTGAGCGGCCGGAGCTGGTGGAGCGGGGTGAGGATGCCCGGCGTTGGATCCACCGGCTGCGTGAGGTGGCCTGTAGGCGGGCCGAGGATGGTAGGCGGGCGCTGGTGGCAGAGGGACGAAGTGTGGCCTCTGAGTGTTCGCCTGCTGATGCTTGAAGGCGATCATCTTCCTCTTCTTGAGGTCCAGCTTGTTCTGCTCAGTCTCTTGGATGAGCGCTTTGTTGACCAGCCGCTGGAAGTCGGCGAAGTCGGCGGCGACGAGCTGGATGGACAGCTCATCCTTAAGTCCCCTGAGGAACTTGGCTTGGCGGAGGGCGTCGGTGCGCACTTCCTCCGGTGCGTAGCGTGCGAGGCGGTTGAACTCATGGAGGTACTCCATGACAGTTCGGTTGCCTTGTTGCAGGTCGCGGAACTCCTGCTGCTTCACCGCGATGACACCGGCGGGGACGTGGGCGGCACAAAAGGCGATGGTGAACTCCGCCCAAGTCACCATGTGGCCCTCTGGCTGGGACGCACGGTAGTTGTCCCACCATTCAGCGGCGGGACCCTGGAGCTGGTGAGTGGCAAAGGCCACCCGCTCCCGGTCTGTGCAGGGGAGGAGGTCGAGCTTCTTCTCGATGGTGCGAAGCCAATCTCCGGCCTCCATCGGGTTGGTTGTGCTCGAGAAGATGGGCGGGCGCACGCGCAAGAACTCGGAGAGTTGCGGAGCGACCGCGGGTGCTGGTGCGCGAGGGGCGAGTTCCCCGTTCTGCAGACGGTCCAACTGAGCCTGTTGGTGCTGCATTTGGGTGAGGAGGGCGGTGATCAGATGATTCTGATTCGCCATCATTTCTGCCAAGGTGGGGTGGTTGGCGGAAGGCGATCCGGATTGGCGCGGGCCTGTTGCACCCCAGTTGGGCACAACACCCTCAGGCGCATCACGGCTTCCTCCTGCTCCGTTGTTGGAGCCGGTGTTCTGGTGGTCGGCCATCTTCTGAATATACAAAGTGATAAAACAAAAGATGACGAACCAAAAAGATTTAACCAAAACTAACATATAGAATTCAAACACATAAACATATCCAGTGGTATAAATTGTTTATTACAATCAAGTTCTTATTCCATCTACAACCCAACTCGTTGCAGACGGCACCACATACAAAATTAAGATCTTTATTAAAATCCGCGTCTCCTAACGCCTACTCGCCACCGGAGGCGGTCTCCGTGCTCTCGGATCCACGAGTGCGCGGCTCCAGAGAGATGGTGGGCTCGAGAAAATTCTCGATGATGGAGTCGGAGACGAGGCCGGGGCGTGGTGTAGGGGCGCTGGTGGAGGGCCTGGCGGGGGAGGGTCGTGGCGGGATCCTCTTGGGACGAGGGAGGGGCTCACGGATGGGCTTCTTCTTCCTAGGAAGAAGAGGAACCATCTCCGCTATATCCTTCTGCAGCTGTATGATCTTGCGCTGCAGCTCGCCGTTTTGCTGGATCAGCTTCTTCGTTTCCTCACGAAGAAATGCAACCGCCTCATGGTGCTCGTCGGCGTCGAGCACCGCCTCGGTGTGGAGATCATCCATGGCCTGCAGAAGACGTGACTGCCGGGCCATGACCGGATCACGCATGGAGTGAACTCCGAGGTAGATGCTACGGTGGGCTCCGGGAGTACGCTTCGGCACGAGCCGGAAGGACGAGTTCTGAAGACGATCGTCGTAGATCATCCTCAGCTCCATGAGGGCCTGGAGGGCGACTCGTTGGCACGCGACGTCGAAAGTCGGGCCTCCAAGTGCGGTGGTGTAGGGCGGCAGATGTTCTCCGGAGCCGTGGACGGTGAGGGAGACGTCGCAAGGCCCGGCGAACTCGTCGGGGTAGACTCCTTGAAACTCAGGCTCGAAGAGGAACCCGAGGAAGGTGAGCATCATGCGGAGCTCCCGGACGAAGCCCTCATAGTGGCGGCAGTAGCTGTGGACTTGGTAGACAGGCATCTACAAAACAGCAAGTTGAATAAAATTGAGGAGAGGAACAAAGTTTATGAAGTAGATTTTCGAGAAATAATTTCCTATGGCTAATGGCTAGGCGGGTCTGTTTGGCTTCCTACAGTCGAGTCGGCTCTGATACCATCTTGTAGCGCCCCGATTTATCAAAATCGAGACATTATTGAATTTCCATAGAAAAACAATAATACAAGAGGTCCATCATGCGACAACGTACATACGATAAAATCCATGGTACGCAGACCATATTTATTACAACATTGTTTTAGTAAAAACAGTAATAAAGTAATTAAACAACGGCATGACGAACGTCTTCTTCAGGATCTTTCTTCTCGACTGGGTTGCTACTCCAGACCGTCTTCAAGATAAGCATCCTCTGTGGGGTCCAACGGGTATGAGTACAAAAAGTACTCAACAAGCCACCGCAAATGCAAATAATAATGCAGGATAATAAACAAGGAAGGGTAAGGGCTAACATTGCGGAATAAAGCAGTTGCAGTTATGGCATTTAGTGTAATCACATTTTAATCATGCGGAAAGTAAACATGAGCATCATCAACATCAACTAACTCGAGGAGTACGTTTTACCTCCTCGCACAACGGTCCTTACATGTCAATCCATCATGCACATACATATTCAAAGTGAACTAACTGGGGGATGTCACGCAACCCGCCCTTGACCGTGGGCTCGGCTTTTCGAAAAGATTTAAGACTCTGATCAGAGATGTACTACTGTACCCACAAGGCACGCACTCATCTCAACGAGATGACCCATTTCATGGGAACTCGTGCCAAAACCTCAATATGAGATGTTCCAAGCGATAACCACCCGCTCTAGGTTTCGCCGGCGCGCCGGGCCGCATCCCGGCTAACGTCGCACCCCCTTTTGCGCCACATTGGTACAAGTCACCCGCAGGTGCAACTTGACCCATCTCCAAGTGGTGGCCTCGGTTTGGAACAACCCATACCTTAGTTAGGACTTACCCACTAGACTTGTGGTTAGTACGTAAGTGTATTGCAACGGATCCCTCAGACCGGTCCTTATAGTGCCCCGGGTGCGACTGACCAATGCCCTAGCTTGCACCCGGAACCCACCATGCATACACTCACAACCATGACTCATCACCAACGGAATTTCCAAGGATAAGAAGCAACGGGGATCATATAATAGAACCATTTTGCTACGACTCATTTTTATCCTATAGCGGCCGTGTCAATACATTGGACACTAGCTAATATCATTGATCATATGGTGACAAGGAGGTTAGGCGAGATAGCATGGCTTGGGTTGCACATTAAGGTCGGGGGATCCTAAATAAATATAATGTAAGGGTTCATTTGACTAATGCATATACATAACCTATGTGTTTTAGCGATAATCAATTCAAACATGGGTTCAATATGTTCAAAAGAATGGTTTGGTGACTTGCCTTGTTCAGCAAAGGGAGAGGGAGGGACTTCGGGGAAGTACTCCGGCTCCTCGGCGACGTCGTAGTCTTTTTAATATAAAGTAAAATAAAAAGAACACAACATCCAATCAAACAGTATAACATTACATTATAAACACATAAGTTAAAGTTGGTTTGATTATATATAAAACAAATTCAAAGGATAAAGTTCTGAAATTCATTTCATCATTAATTTAAAATGGATCAAAATGAATTATTGTTTTTCATAAAAGGGTTTTTAAGTGTGAATAATACTACATTAAGTTTTCTAATCAATTTAATATGAATGATTCAGAGAAAACTCAGTGGTTCTAGTGTTTAAACAGAAAGGAACAATTATATAAATTTTCTAGAGTTTAAATATTTAAATTTACTCCTAAGGGCATTTGAATACTTATTTAAATAAACATGAAAATGTCAAAGTAAGCCTACTGTTTTTATTGCATAAACATGTAGAGAATAATTTTATGAATTTTATGAAATTGGAATGGTAATTTTTTGAGTTCAAATGCATTAGATATGAATTTTACAAGTTCAAAAGCATTTCTGGAATTTATTTTCAAATTTTAAACCTCTCGGGTCCACGGTGAGCCAGGCCCACGGTGAACCCGCGCACTGTGCGCGTGCGCCGGCTCGATCTGGACCGTCGGATCTGGATCCGGTGGCCAGGCGCGAGGCGGGAGGGTTAAGTGACAACGGACGACCAGGATTAAAACGCGCGAAGGGGTACCACGTGGACGCACGAGATTAAACGCGGGGTTTTAAAACCAACGGACGCACGAGATCGCACCGTACCGCTTCACTCAGATCCGACAGCCAGGATTAAACCGGACAGATGATTTAATCCAAGCGTTGGATCTGGATCGCACGGCCAGGATTAAATCCGGCACAGTGCGTGTCGGGGGGGTAAAGTACCCCTTCTTCCCCGACTCCGGTGGTACGACGGCGAGCGATTCCGGCGAGGTCGAGGGCTATCTAGTCTAGCTAGGGCTAGAAACGGAAAGGGGGTACCGAGGGGAACAAAAGGGTACCGTCGTGGTGGTCCGGGGTCGACGGAGCGAGGCCGGCGACGAGCAGTGGCGGCGAAGGTTCTCGGTTCCGTGGCGGGGACGGCGATCCGGCGAGGTTCGTCGTCGACGAAGTGGTGGCCGAGGTCGGCGAGGTCCTGGCGGTCACGATGGTGGCGGAGGCACGGACGGGGACGGTCCGAGGCGACGGCGAGCGGTGGCCGGAGGTGAATCGGAGGGTGTGCGCTAAAAAGTGAAATGCGAGTGCTCTGTTCGTTCTCGAGGCGATTAAGCGTGGGGGTCGAACGCGGCTCAGGCTGGGGCTTAAATAGGACACCGGAGAGGGCTCGCATGCAAGGAAACCGGCCGAGGGCCTTTACTCGCCGGTGATGGCTCGGCCATGCACGCGGAGCGGCGATCCCGTGGCGTAAACGCGAGGGTTAAAGCGGGGAAACGGTCGGCCGAGCGCGGGGGGGCTGTTAATGGCGCCAATTTAATGCGGGAGGGGCCAGCGAGGCGGATCCGAGGCGGGGTCGTCGGCCGGCGGAATTTGGGGGCGACGGCGGGAGGTAGACGACGGGTCTGACAGGCGGGGGCCACTGGCCAGCGGGCGCGAGCGGGCGAGGGTGGCGACTGACGGGTGGGGCCGGGGTGTCGGGTGCGCGCGCGAGGGGAGGGTTTCGGCGCCGACAGGTGGGGTCCATTTGTCAGTCTAAGGCGAGCGCGGTAACGGGCTGGGCCGGCCGGGAGAGAGAGAAGGGAGGGGAGGAGCCCATTACTGTTCCAATACTTTTCTGAATAAAAATAATTCCAGAAAATAGATTAAACTATTAAGGCTACTTCCAAGGCTGGTAAAAATTTATAAAAAATCTCAAAATTATACTTTGGTCTTAGGATCATATACAAAAAGTTTCACCTCCTGATTTGGTCATCTACTCTATGTTGTAGTTCAAAAGGGTATAAAAGGGAATTAAAAGTATTTTCTGAAATAATAATTCCCCTAAATTGAATTTAATAATATTTTTATTATTTTGAAAAATTGGGGTGTTACACTCTTCGACCCATAGGCCCTTGGCCACTCCTACAATTCGGCGATTTAGCCCGGAGAGGATGTTCCCGTTGACTCGTTCGACTGCCCCGTTGGATTGCGGATGTCGCACTACTGCGAAGCATAGCTTAATGCCTAGTTCTTCACAAAATGTTTGAAAGGTATCAGCTTCGAACTAGGTTCCATTATCCACCGTTAATTCTCTGGGGACTCCGAACCTGCAAATAATATTTTGCCAGAAGAATCTTCGCACGTTCTTCGAGGTGATAGCTGTTAGTGGCTCCGCTTCCACCCATTTTGAGAAGTATTCGATTGCTACCACCGCAAATTTCAACCCGCCCTTCGCTGGTGGGAAAGGGCCTATGAGGTCCATGCCCCATCTAGCCATTGGCCATACCGGGGCAATAACTTGAAGCTGAGCTGGCGGGCGATGGCTCCGTCTGCCCATCCATTGGCAGCCTTGGCATACTCGAACCAGGTCTTCTGCGTCTCTAACGATTGTTGGCCAGTAAAACCCTTGCCGGAGCGTCTTGCCTGCTAGTGCTCGAGGGGCTAGATGACCTCCGCACAACCCTTCGTGGATGCCTCGAAGTATGTCTTGACCTTCAGGCTGGGAGATGCATCGAAGCAGTGGTGAGCATACCCCAGCTTTGTACAGCACTTCCCCAATAAGTTTGTAATTTCGAGCTCTTGATTTCAATCTTCGAGCTTCTGGGCCTTCCGGAGGGTCATCGCTACTTTGCAACATAGCGATTATCGGAGCTTGCCAATCTGTAGCTGGAATGCACATTACTTGTGATGAGGGTATTTGGTCAGCTGCTGGCTGCTCTAATTCTTCATAGAAAGCGCCTTCCGGGAGGTCCACTGCTCCTGCTGCAGCTTTTGTAAGAATATCGGCAAGTTGATTATCTGCCCGAGGAATGCTTCGAACTGTAAACCCTTTGAATGCTGCTTCGGCCTTGCGGATTTCTTGAAGGTATTGCGCGAGATGTGGGTTTTTTTGCTTGGAAGCTTTTGTCAATATGCCCCGCGACGACTTGGGAATCTGTTTTGATCATTATTCTTGTAGCTCCGAGTGCTTTAGCCTTCCGGAGGCCTAGCAGGATTCCTTCATATTCGGCAACGTTATTAGTGGTTCGAAAATTGAGTCTTGCGGAATACATTGCCTTTTGCCCTGATGGTGACAGGATGACTGCCCCTGCCCCGGCACCTGATGCTTGATAGGCTCCGTCGGAGAATATTGTCCAGAAATCGTCGGAGGGTTCTTCCGGGTTCCATACTGTAGATGGAGTCCACTCTGCTACGAAATCTGCTATAATTTGAGATTTAACAGCCGTCCTTGCTGTGAAGGAGATTTCGAAGGGTGCCAGCTCGACTGCCCATTTTCCAACCCTACCTGTGGAATCTTTGTTTCGGAGCATATCTCCAAGAGGATATGATGTAGGGACGATGAGGTTATGCGCCAAGAAATAATGCCTGAGCTTTCGCGAGGCCATTACTAGGGCATAAGCAAATTTTTCGAGCTCGGAGTATCTGATCTTGGCTCCGGATAATGCATCCGACACAAAATAAATTGGGTTTTGCACCAGCTTTTCTTTAAACTCTACTTCTCGGACCAGCACTGCGCTTACTGCTGAACCTGTTGCTGCAAGGTATAAAAGCAATGTTTCCCCTGGAAGAGGAACGGTTAAGGTTGATAATGTTCTGAGGTATGCTTTTATTTCTTCGAAGCTCTTCTGGCACTCCGGCGTCCAGCTGAAGCTTTCGGAGCCCTTGAGCGCCTTGAAAATTGGGAGGCTTCGCTCTGCCGATCTGGACAG